>NC_069462.1:183479-300210 GCF_026875155.1 Cherax quadricarinatus | reverse complement strand
CAGTGTGTCTAAAAGACTTTAAACAAAAATATAATTTAGTAACACACATGAGAATTCATACAGGAGAAAAACCATATCAGTGCTCAGTGTGTCTGAAAGACTTTACCCAAAAAAGTAATTTAGCAACGCATTCAAAAATTCATACTGGAGAAAAACCACATCAGTGTTCATTGTGTTTCAAAGCCTTTTCAGAAAAAGTCAGACTAATAAATCATACAAGAGTTCATACAGGGGAAAAACCATATCACTGTTCAGAGTGTCCAAAAATCTTCTCACAAAATAAAGAACTTGTTAGACACATGAGAATTCATACAGGTAAACAATTATATCAGTGTTCTGAGTGCTTGAAAGACTTTTTACACAAGACTGACCTAGTTAGGCACATCAGAATTCATACAGGAGAGAAACCATATCACTGTTCAGTATGTCAAAAAGACTTTTCTGAAAAAGCAAATCTTGTAAAACATGCAAAACTTCATACAGGAGAGAAACCACACCATTGTTCGGTATGTCTAAAAGATTTCTCAGAAAAAGCAAACCTAATAAAACATGCAAGAACTCATACAGGAGAGAAGCCATATCAGTGTTCAGAATGCTTTAAAAACTTTACACAAAAGTCCTCCCTAGTAACACACATGAGAATTCACAAAGGAAAGACTCCATGATGCTTTTCACTCAGTTTAAAAGATAATTATTAAGTGTCCTTTGTTAGCATATGTAAGGAGAACCTTAGTTATATTTATTACATTTAAAACAAACTTTCTAGTAACAAAAGAGAACTCGTAAGAGAATCAAACCACTGTTTGTTGTATTTAAAGAAAGGTAATAATCAGGAATATAACTTGTACGTTTGAAGAATAGAGGCACTGTTATGCTGTGCTCAGAAGAGTAATCTAAATTCTAGTTTGATGTTAGAGATTTCATTCAGAGAAAAGCTGTGTGTTTTAAAAACTTTTTTCATAGATGAAAAATACCTTTATAAATGCATCTTCTTAGAGTATATATATAAACATATTTTTTTCTAACCAAATATAAGTATACTTTGAGCATCCCTCATACAGAAGGTTTGGGGACAGAACTGTTTCAGATTTCGTAATTTTTTTGGATTTTGGAATATAATGAGATCTTGGTGAGGAGACCCAAATCTAAACACTAAATCTATTTATATTTCAAATACAGTTCCTCTTCAAGGGGGGCTCCTTGGCGTGGTGAAGAGGCTCTTGGTCTGAGGAATTAGACCTGTTGGTCTCCTTCCTCAGACCGAACCTAATTACCCCCCAATCCCCCCTTCCTTCTCCCATCCTCCCCTTTTTCCTTTCCTCCTCCTCCTCCCCACCCCTCCCTTTTGCCCTTCCTTTTTGGCCTTTGGGATTTTTTTCCCACAGGCACGCTAGTTCCTAGGTAGGGGAAAGGGTACCGGGGTCCATCCCATTCCGTTGAGGTTCTTGGTGGTGGCGTAGTTTGCCGTGGAATATGGATTGCCTGGGGATGTCCCGATCCCTCTCCGGTATCCCGGAGGGTGGCTTTGGGTGTCTCTCGGGCGACGGGTGTATCTCTGGAAGCCACCTTTCAGATTCTGGGGGTGGTGGCCAAAGGAGGTATGCTTTGTGGCAGATATCCGGCCGCCCTCTCTTTTGTCCACCGAGGTAGCTCAGCAGATGTGTCCTCTTCAAGGGGGGCTCCTTGCTGTGGTGAAGAGGCTCTTGGTCTGAGGAATCAGACCTGTCGGTCTCCTTCCTCAGACCGAACCTAATTACCCCCCAATCCCCCCCTCCCTATCCCATCCTCCCCTTTTTTCTTTCCTCCTCCTCCTCCCTACCCTCCCTTTTGCCCTTCCTCTTTTTGGGCCTTTGGATTTCTCCCACAGGCTTTGTTATTCCTAGGTAGGGGAAAAGGGAAAAACCGGGGCCCACCCATTCGTTGAGTTCTTGGCGGGGGCCCGTAGTTTCTGTGGAATCTGGATCGCCTGGGATGTCCCGACCCTCTCCGGTACCCTGGGAGTAGCTTTGGGTTTGTCTTTCGGGCGCGGTGTATTCTGGAAGCCACTTTTTGGATTTCGGGGGGTGGCCGAAGACGTATTGGCTTTGTGGCGGAAAATCAGCTGCCCTCTCTTTTGTCCACCGAGGTACTTGGCAGATGTGAGGTTGCTTTTCCCGGGATTGCTGGTTTACTGGCATAAGGGTAGGTATGGAAACAGTTCCATGCTGCTGCATCTGCGCTACTAGGTGCTGAGGTCCTCTTGGCGTTTGAGGGAGATTTCTGCCCTTTCATTCCTCCGGGAACTATTCCTCCCCGCTTCCCCCCTTTTTTATTTTTTTTTTTTTATTTTTATTTTCTTTCTTCTTTCTATTTTTTTTCTTAAAACACAAAAAGCAAGGAGTAACCTAACCATGGAGAACCCAACCATGAACCCACTAACCCCGGGCCCTTCTTGTACCGCACCCCTTTCTGACCTTGCCTTGTTTTTTAGACCACTTAGGACACCCCATGATGCCCTGTACCTCTTGCTGGTGCTGTTTCCTCACCCGCCTCAGGTACCGGGGCTTCGACTGACTCCTTCGATTTGTCTGAACCCACTCTCCTTTGACTATGCTTCCGGCTTCTCCCTCTAGGGACGGCAATTTTCGATCGCCCACCCTTTCACGCCGACCAACCCGGTCTACTCCTAAACGCCAACTTTCATCTCCCTGATGATGCTCCTTTGTTACCTTCCCATTCTACTTGGAAAGACCGACACATCAAGCACTCCTCTCCACGCTCAGTTTCGGACCACACAATGATTAAATTCTTTACTTAAGACCGACCGACTTCTTCTGCCTACCTTTCTGACCATAGTAATGGCAAAGCCTCCGCACATGTTGGTAGAGATATTTCATTCATCTCTCAAGAGGGGTTACGCGCATCGTCACTGTCCCGAAAGTTTACCCAACTCATGATCTTTCTCTCCTTTCGATATCAATACTACTCCTATCACTGTTGAAAACATTTACTCTCATTCTTGAGTGGTACTGTCATTCTGCCCCATACCATAGTCCAACAAAAATTTCCAGTCATGGGGCAATGACATTTTTGAACAGCTGGAACTCCGATCTCCCAACCCTCAAAGTAACATTATGTTTCCTGCCCGGGGCGGAGGACGTTTACCCTTCCCAATGTGGCTCGTTTTAACTTTTACAGCCGAGAACTCCCCGTCCTTCTTTATATGTCGCGGGACATCGGTTCAAGTTCGAAGGTGATACCTACACCGCAAAAATGTAAATTGCTGGCTTTTGGTCACCCAGCGAAATATTGCAGATCTAGGGCCCGAATGCCTCTGTGGTGCCGACACCATTCTAATACTTTTGCAGTCAACCTCCATCTTGCCTTAATTGTAATGAAGCTCACCCTTCGTACTCCCCCGTTGCCAGGCTACTAAATGAAGGGAAAATCCGTTCCCTCAAGAGGCAGAAGGTCTCCCTTATACTATGCAGTTACTCATCTCCGCCTCAAGGAGCCTCCCCGGTTTCTTATCTCCTGTTTCCAACATCCCCCCACTTCGGGGTCCCATCTTTCTGCAGCCTCTCTTTGTTACCCCTCCCTAGCCACTCCGGCATCTAATCCTTTTGCTGTCCTTGCTCTAAACGCCACTACAACTCAGTCTGTTTTCACATCTTCGGGGTCCTTCCTCACAAGCCCAGTATCAACAAAGACCTCTACGACACCTAATACATTTCGCCCCTATATTTCTCAGAAGTCCAAAAATATCCACATTGCCCCAAATCTTCTTTGCCCTTCCTCCCTTCCCACCTCCACACTTTACCTTCCAGTCTCTGTACCTAGTTTCTTCCCCTTTTGGCTCTATTACAAGGTGGAGATTCACCTCCTCCTCGTACTATGCTTCCACCCCGTCCCCCACCCCAAAAGTTTCTCCTCTTCTGCCACCTCCCAGGTTTTCTGCCTCTTCTGTCCAACCCCCACATTCATCTCCAGGCCCTTTAAACACTCTTCCCTCCCCCTCACTTTGGTACATTCCATTACTGTCCCAATTTTTATCACCCTCCTCCTTCTATCCCCCAATATTCTCCCATACATCTTGAAATTCAGAAACACTTGAAGCCATTTCAGAATATATTGCAGGACTAAACCTTCAATAGACACGATTCATTCCGTTCCTTCTCTTCCCTCTCCCCTCTTCAAACCCCATTTCGCAACGCTCCGTTCCCTTCGCTACTTGAACGTTCTTCCAATGCCACCACACGTTGACTTTCTAACCCTCTAGTCCGTAGGTGCCTTTACCTCCCGATTCCTGGTTTTTTTTCTTCATCGCCAATCATAGCCTATTTACAGTGGAATATCCGCGGCCTCAGGGGTAATCGGGTCATTCAGATGTTGCTTTCCAGGTTTTCCCCTGTTGGTGCTTGCTTACAAGAACCAAAATTACACTCGGCTGTTTTCCCAAAACCTATCTCAGGCTATAATTTATTGTATTCTTCAGATCCTTTCTCAGATGGGACCTTTAATGAAAGTGCCCTTCTTCTACGCAATGATATTCCGTACTGTCAACTATTTGTCCATACCTGCTGCATTACACTGCACCCCGTATCCACTTGAATAAGTGGTTTACAATATGTTCTTTATATCTCTCTCCTCTCGAGCTTTTTCTACCCCAACTTTGCCTTTCTTGTTTCATCCTTACCACCACCACTTCTGTTACTTGGTGATGTTAATGCCCAACATTTCCTTTGGGGGGGTCTCATTGTGACTCACATGGCATCCAGTGGAGGCTTTTCTCGCCTCTCACCCCCTCCATGTTTTAAATACGGGTACTCCCCCATTTTGATCCTCATACTCATACTCTCTCTTGCATCGATCTATCAGTCTGCTCTTCCTCCATGCACTAGACTTCACCTGGTCTGTTCTACCGGACTTACATGACAGCGATCATTTTCCGATCATTCTTCTCCTTCCTATTCACCACCTTTCCGTAGCCCTCGCTGGCAATTTGATCGGGCAAAATTGGGATCTTTACTCCACCTCACTCTATTAGTGGGGTTCCTTCTTCATCCTCATTGATGAGCTCCTACATCTTCCCCGACGTCATTTTTATACCCCCTTTCTCATTCTATACCCAAAACCTCAGGCAGTATTCTCAGAAGTGTGTGCCTTTGGAGGACTCCTTGCTGGCTCGTGCAGTACGTTTGAAACGTGCTGCATGGGCAGGTACAGTACAATAGAACCGCGAAGACTTTCTTGATTTTAACCCAAAGCGTGCCAAATTCGCTCGCCGTGTCATCTGTGAAGCTAAACGCACTTGTTGGCGAGACTAGTTTCCACATCACCCTCTCTTCCTTCTATGAGTGCAGTCGGAAAAGTGAGGAAATGAGGGGTAAATACTCTCCTGACCCGGCTCCTGTTCTACGGGTCACTGGTGTTGATGTAGCAAACCCCTTGACGTCATTGAACTTGGCACACATCTGGTCCGTATTTCCGAGGGCTCCATCTATGCCCCTCGTTTCTTTCCTAAAAGTCTGCCAGAGAGTTAGTACCCTTGGACTTTTCTTCTCTCAGAGAAGAACATATAATGTCCCTTTTTTACACTTCAAGAACTGGAGGCAACGCTCTCAGCTTGCGATCATTGCAGCGGGGCCTGACAACATTCATATTCGTATGTTACAACATTTACATCGGTCAGCCCTTGTAGTCCCCTTACACCTCTTCAATCTTATTTGGGCACAAGGAGTTCTTTCCAGCTTGGAAATCTGCCCATTTTTCCCTCCCTTTCCGCAAACGGGTACTACAGGACAGGGATGCCTCCCACTATCGTCCATCGCTCTACTAGTGCAGTTTGCAAAGTGATGGAACATCTCGAAAATCACGTTTAATGTGGTATTTAGAGACACACAACGTCTCTCCGCTAGTGAATATGGCTTTCGTAAGGGTCGTTCTACCATAGACCCCCTTACTACGCTTGGATATGTATGTTCGAATCCCTTGCAAAAAAATCACTCAGTTATTGCCATATTTTTTGACCTTTGAGAAGGCATATGACACAACTTGGAGGTATAATATTTTGGCCCAGGCCCATTCCTTAGGCTCCGAGGCAATCTACCATCCTTCTTAAGAACTTTTTAACTGACAGACATTTCCTTTGTTCGAGTCAATAATGTTCTTTCCCCGGACTTCGTCCAAGCTGAAGGTGTCCCTCGGGGATGTTTCTAAGCACAACACTTTTTCTCCTTGCTATAAAATGATTTGGCCTCTGTCTTCCACCCAATATTTGGTCATCACTCTATGTTGATGACTTCACTATTGCTTGTGCAGGTGCTGACTGTCATCTTATGCAGTTTCTCTCCAGCAGCGTTGACCTGTTTCCACTTGGGCCACCATGCTGGGTTTAAATTTTCAAGTACCAAAACTCACCAAATTACTTTCACTAACGCTCTGTTATCTCCGATATCCTTGTATCTCTATGGCTCCCGTATCCCCGAACGTGATACAGTCAGGTTTCTAGGCCTTCTCTTTGACCGTAGGTTATCCTGGAAACCTCACATTACCTCTCTGAAGGCAACTTATCACAGCCGGCTAAACCTTAAAACCCTTGCTCATCTTTCCTGGGGAGCTGATCGCCGAACTCTGCTTCGCCTACATTCAGCCCTCGTTTTATCGAAACTCGATTATGGTGACCAGATTTATTCTGCGGCCTCCTGCTATTCTCTCTAGCCTTAACTCTATCCATCACCAAGGATTACTTTGTCCCCTTGGCTTTTCGCTCTTCCCCTGTTGACACCCCTCTATACAGAAGCGAGTGTTCCATCCTTGTCTGATCGCCGTGATGCCCATTGCCTTTGCTACTATGTACGCTCTCAAGATCTACACAATCCTTCCATTTATAGAATGGTCACCGATATTAGTAGACATTCTTTATTCGTTCGTCACCCTGTTGCTCCGTCCCTTTTCTTTTCGCCTACATTCCTCGTCTTCCCTTCAGTTACCACCTTTATATGTTCATGAGCATCTCACTTTTCCCTACCCCCCTGGAAAGTTCCAGCTGTTTGGGTCTGTTCTTTCTCACTCCCTTGCTTGAAAACTCAACTGCCTATGGTGGCTTCCCGCTCTTTTTTCTTGATCACTTCCACTCCCATTCTCATGCCCCCGCTGTGTACACAGATGGCCCCTAAGTCTTCAGCGCGTCGGATTCACAGCAGTGTTTCCAGACAGCGTCGTGCGGGGGGGATTTACATCTTCAGCTAGCATTTTTACTGCTGAACTGTATGCCATTCTTGCAGCACTTATTCGTACGCACCTATTCTTGTGTCATCATTTGTAGTAGTCTCAGACTCCCTTAGTGCTCTACAGGCTATACGGAAATTTGATACACTCTCCCCAGTTCTCCGTATCCAGCTTTGGGTACGCCGTATCTCTACCAAACATAAAGCTATTGTTTTTTGTTGGGGCCCTGGTCATGTCGACGTACAGGCAATGAACAGGCAGACACTGCTGCGAGGTCAGCAGTACATGACCTACCAATTTCCTATCGAGGTGTTTCCATTTCTGGACTATTTTGCTTTCCAAAAGCTACCCACCTTCGCACCGTTGGCAACAACGTTGGTCAACTCTGCTCGTAAACAAAAAATTCATTCTATTAAACCCAGCATAGGTTACTAGCCGTCTTCTGTTATCAGTGCCGAGGTTGGGAGACCACTCTCTCCCGCCTTCCGATTGGCCACACTGTCTTACTCATGGTATCTCATTGGGGATTCACCCTGTACCTCTCTGTGAGCAGTGTCAAGTTTTCCCGTATCGATTTGCCACATTCTGTTAGACTGCCCTCTCTATCAACGAGCACGCAGAATTTACCTCCCAAAGTCGTCTTTGTTCTACTAATCTCTCTTTACCTTCCCTTCTTGCTGATGGACCCTCCTTTAATCCTGACTCTCAAATTTACTTTTTGACAACGATGATTTACTCCACAAACTCTGATGATACTTTTCGCACTCCCCTCAGCCCTTTCTAGTTCAGTCTCTTGCTGCCCTTTTACCTTTCACCATCCATTACCCGTTTATCCGTAAACTATTTAACCTCATCCATCTCCCTTTTGCCACCCGATGCCCTCCGCTTCCTTCTGCCCTGCAGCGCTGTATAGCCCCTTTTGGCTTAGCGCTTCTTTTGATTTAATAATAATAATTCCAATGCCCCACACGTTGACTTTTTACCCCTCTGTGGTAGGTTGCCTTTCCCTACGGATTCCTGGTATTTTTTTCTTCATCGCCAAATCTGGCCTATTTACATGGAATATCCGCGGGCCCCGGGGTATCGGGTGAGCTTCAGATTTTTGCTTTCCAGTTTTCCCCTGTTTGTGCTTGCTTACAAGAACAAAATTACACCCGGCTGTTTTCCAACCTATCTCAGGCTATAATTTATTGTATTCTTCGGATCCCTTCTCAGATGGGACCTTTATGAAAGTTTCCCTTCTACGCAATGATATTCCGTACTGTCAACTTATTTGTCCATACCTCGGCTGCATTGCCTGCCGCCCTAAACCACTTGGAATAAGTGGTTTACAATATGTTCTTTATATCTCCTCTCCGCGAGCAAATTTTCTATCCATACTTTGCCCTTTCTTGTTTCATCCTAAACCCCCCACTTCTGTTACTTGTGATTTTAATGCCCACCATTTCCTTTTGGGGGTCTCATTGTTAAATCCTGGCATCCAGTTGGAGGCTTTTCTCGCAAACTCACCCCCTCCATGTTTTAAAATACGGTTACTCCCCCCCATTTTGATCCTCGTACTCATACTCTCTCTTGCATCGATCTATCCGTCTGCTCTTCCTCCATCACTAGATTCACCTGGTCTTTTTCTACCTGACTTACATGACAGCGATCATTTTCCAATCATTCTTACTTCTCCTTCCATTCACCACCTTTTTTCCCTAGCCCTCGCGGCAATTTGATGAGGCAATTTGGGATCTTTACTTGCAACTCACGTGTTAGTGAGGTCCTTCTTCATCCCCCATTGAAGAGCTCTACACCTCTTCTCGACGTCAGTTTAAAACCCAAGCTCATTTTATACCCCAAACTCAGGGAGGCATTTCAGAATGCGTTTCCTTGGTGGTCCTCCTGCTTGTGCTTCAAAGCATACTTTGAAACGCGCTGCATGGGGCAGTACCAGTACAATAGAACCGCTTAAAGATTCTTGATTTTAAGCAAGCGTGCGATCGCTCCCGGTCTCCGTGAAGCTAAACGCACTTTCGGCGAGACTGTTTCCACCATCAACCCCTGCTTCTTTCTATGAGTGCAGTCTGAAAAAAAATAGAAATTTGAGTGGTAAATACAGTGGCACCCCCTGTTAACGATATTTTTTTCCTTCCAGAATATGTTCAGGTCCATACTGACCGATTTTTTTTTTCCCATAAGGAATATGTGAAGTAGATTAGTCCATTCGACCCCCAAACATACATCGTACAACGCACTTACATAAAAACACTTACTAATTGTTTGTATTCCCGGGGGTGATCGTTATGCGGGGTCCTCTGTAACTCTCCTTACCCGGCTCTGTTCTACGGGTTTTTGCTGGTGTGATATAGCAAACCCTCTCACGTTTCCATTTGAACTTGCACACATCTGGTCCGTATTCCCGGGCTCCATTCTATGCCCCCCGTTTCTTTCTTCAAAGTCTGCCAGAGAGTTAGTACCCTCGGGCTTTTCTTCCTCAGGAAAAACAATAAATTTTGCCTTTTACACTTCAAGAACTGGGGGCAAACCCCTACTTGCCGATCACGGCACTGGGGCCAAGACATTCATATTCGTATGTTTAAAAATTTTCATCTCCCCGCCCCTTGTTTGTCCTCTTACCCTCTTTAATCTTATTTGGGGACAAGGAGTTTTTTTCCCAGCTTGGAAATCTGCCATTGTTTCCCTTTCCACAAACCGGGGTTTCAGGACAGAGCCCCCCATATCTCCCATCGTCTTACTAGTGCAGTTTCAAAGTGAGGAACGTCTCTAAATCGAGTTAATGTGGTATTTTGAGACACACAACACCTCTCCGCTATCAATATTGCTTTTGTAAGGGCCGTTCTACCATAGACCCCTTACAACGCTTTGGGTACGTATGTTTTGTAATGCCCCTTTTCGAATAATCACTCGGTTATTGCCCTTTTTTTGACCTTGGAAAGGGATAAAGACACAATTGGGGGTATAAAATTTTTGGGCCCCGGGCCCATTCCTTTTGGTTCCCAGCAATTACCACCTTCCCTTTGAATTTTTTAACTGGGCAGACATTTCTTTTCGAGTCAATAATGTTCTTTCCCCCGGGCTTCGTCCAAACGAAGGTTCCCCCAGGGGTGGTTTTTAAGCACAACACTTTTCCCTTGCTTTAAAAAGATTTGGGGCCCTGTTTTTTCCACCCAATATTTTTGGGCATCACCCATGTTGATGATTCGCTATTCTTGTGCAGCGCTGACTGTCATATCTTGCAGTTTTTCTCCAGCTTGCGGCACCATGTTTCCACTTGGGCCACCCCGCATAGGGTTTAAATTTTCCAGTACCAAAACCACCCAAATTATTTCACTAACCTTGTCACTCCACATCCTTTTTTCTCTATGGCCCCGTTCCCCAACGTGATACATCGGTTTTTGCCTTCTCTTTGACCCTAGGTTACCAGAAACCTCACATTACCTCTCTGAAGGCAACTTGTCACAGCCGGCTGAACCTTCTTAAAACCCTTGCTCATCTTTTCCCGGGGACTGATCGTCAAAATCTGCTTCGCCCACATTCACCCTCGTTTTTTTAAATCGATTATGGTGACCAGATTATTTAGCGGCCTCCCTGCTACTCTCTCTAGCCTTAACCCCACCCACCAAGGATTACGTTTGTGCCTTGGTGCTTTTCGCTCTTCCCCTGTTAGAAACCTCACGAACAAAAGTTCCATCCTTGTCTGATCAAAAGTGATGTCCATTGCCTTTCCCACTATTACACTCTCACGATCTCCACAATCCTTCCATTTAAAATGGTCACCGATATTGTAACATTTTTTATTCGTTTCACCGTCCCTGTTTGCTCCGTCCCCTTTTTTCTTCGCCTACATTTGCTCATCTTCCCCTTTTGTTTCCCCCTTTATTGTTCATGTAGCTCTCCTTTCCCTACCCCCTGGGAAGTTCCAGCTGTTGGGGCTGTTCTTTTCACTCCCTTTCCGAAAACTTTAACTGCCTACGGGGCTTCCCGCCTCTTTTTTTTGATCACTTTTCCCCCCCATTTCAGCCATCGCTGTGTTCAAAGATGGGTCTAAATCTTCAGACAGCGTCGGATTTGCAGCAGTGTTTTTTAACATGCTGCGGGGGATTTACTATCTTCGGGTAACATTTTTACTGCTGAATTGTTGCCATTCTTGCAGCACTTATTCGTATCGCATCTATGCCTGGTCATCATTTGTGGGAGTCTAGACCCCTTAGGTCCCCAGGGTATCAAAATTTTAACATTCACCCCCATTCCTTTTCCAACTTTTGGGTATGCCGTTCTCTACCAAACATAAAGATATTAATTTTTTGTTGGGGCCCGGGCAGTTGCGTACAGGGGAATGAAAAGGCCAAAAACTGCGCAGGCACAGACATGACCCACCAATTTCCTATAGAGGTGTTCCATTTTTGGGCTATTTTTTCTGCAATAATACCCACCTTCACACCCTTGGCAACAACGTTTGGGCAACCTGCTCGGGAACAAAATTATTATTAAACCCCAGAAGGTTTTTGGCCGCTTCGTTCATCAGTGCCGAGGTTGGGGGGCCATCCTCCCGCCTTCGCATTGGCCCAAATCGTCTTTCCATATATCTCAGGAGAGGCACCCCGTTCCTCCTGTGAGAGTGTCAAGTTTCCCGTTCAAATTTGCCACATTGTTTGATGCCCTCTCTATCAACGAGCACGCAGAATTTACCTCCAATCGTCTTTGTTCTACTACTCTCTCTTTTCCTTCCCTCTTGCTGATGGCCCCCCTTAATCGACTCTTCATTGCTTCTTGACATGACTGATTTTCTCCACAAACTCTGATGGTGACCTTTCGCACTCCCCTCAGCCCCTTCTATTCTCTCTGCTGCCCTTTACCCTTTTCCCCCTCCCTGCCCCGCTGTTTTTCCGTAACCTATTACCCATCCTCTCCCTTTTTCCACCTAGCCTCGCTTCCTTCCCCGCCCTCAGCGCTGTAACCCTTGGGCTTAGGATTCTTTTTATTTTAAAATAAAAACGGGAATGTGTGGTTGCTATCCCGGGTTTCTGGTTTACTGGAGATGGGAGGGTAGGGACGGGTTTCCCCTGCTGCTCTCGCACAAACAGTGGGGTGTCCTTTGGCATGGAGGGAGATTTTTTGGGCCCCTTTTTTTCCCCTAGGAACTACCCCCCCTGGGGCCGCCTTTTTTTTATTTTTTTTTTTTTATTTTTATTTTCTTCTTTTTTTTTAAAAAAAAAAAGAAAGAAGAAACCCAAACCCTTGGGAGTCCCCATCCTGAAACCTGCTACCCCCCCCCCCTTTTTGATTCCCGCACCCCCTTCTGACCCTGCCTCTCTTTTTGGGCCCCTCTTTGGCACTCCCCAGCTCTGTACCTCTTGCCGGCGTTTCCCCACCCCTTCAGGTACGAGGTCTCGACTGACTCCTTTGATTTATTGACCTCCACTTCCTTTTACTATGTTCCGGCCTCTCCCTCTACGGTATGGCAATTTTCGAAAAGCCACCCGTTCCACGCAACCAACTCTGGGCCCCCGCCTAAACGCCAACGACAATTACCTGCTGATGATACTTTCCACCTTCTCATTCTTCTCAGAAAGATCGACACAAACCTGCATCCCCCTTTTACGCCAGTTTTAGAAGACAATGGGTAAATTCTTTACTTTATGACCCACTTCCTCTACTGCCCATCTTTTCCGACCATAGTATTTGGGAAAACATCCATGCCATGTTTGGGAAAAAATATTTTTTTTCAGCTCTTAAGAGGGTACGGCCCCCATCACTGTACAAAGCTGCCCAAATCATGATCTTTCTCTTCTTTCCCATATCGATACTTTCCTGCACATTGAAAACATCATTCCCTCAATTCTTGAAGTGGTACCGTATTTTGCCCCATCCATAGTTCAACAAAATTTCCAGACGTGGCAAGACATTTTTTGAACACTGGAAATCCAAGATCTCCCAATCCCAAGGGAAAAACTTTTTTTCTTCCCCGCCCGCGGGGGGAGACATACCCTAAAACAATGTGGGGTCGTTTAAATTTTTACAGCTGTGAACTCCCATCCTCAGTTAAATTTGCAGGGGAAAAAAGTTTTAAATTCGAAAGGGGATTCCCCACCCACAACATGTAGAAATTTCTGGGATTTGCCATCCAGGAAATTTGCAGATCTATAGCCCAATGCCCAGGCGGGGGGCCGATGACCATTCTAATACCTTGCAATCAACCTCCCTCTTGCCTTAATTGTCATGAGGCTCACCCTTCGTACTCTCGCCGTTGCCAAGTCTACTTAAATGAGCAGGAAATCCGTTACCTCAAAGAGGCAGAAGGTCTCCCTTATGCCATGGCAGTTTCTCATCTCCGCCTCCAAGGGGGACTACCTCGTGTTTCTTATTCCCGTGTTTCAAAACATCCCCCCACTTCTGGGGTCCCATCTTCTGCAGCCTCCTCTGTGGTTACCTCTCCCATAGTCACTCCTGTATCTAATTCTTTTGCTGTCCTAGTCTCAGACGTCCCTACTTAACGCCTCAGTCTGTTCTCGCTTCTTCATGTTCTCCCTCACAAGCCTCAGTATCGAAGAGATCTCGTACAACACCTCCCCCCAATCGTCCCTCTACTTCTCAGAAGTCAAAAAAAGGTCCTTTAACCCCTCCTTCCCTTCTTCCACCTCATTTTACCTTCCCTGTCCCTGTACCTGGTTCTTCCCCTCTCACTGGCTCTGTTAAAAGTGTAGAGGTTCTCCCTCCTCCTCGTACTGTACCTTCCTCCCCTGTTCCCTCCCAAGTTTCTTCCTCTTCTGCCACCTCCCAGGTTTCTGCCTCTTCTGTCCCCTTCCACGCTTCTTCTCCAGTTCCCTCCACCCTTTCACCCCCCCCCCTATCTTGGTACAGTCCATTACAGTTCCAATGTTTACTCATCCTCCCCCTACCATCTGCAATATTGTCTCCCATACGACGTCTCTGAATTCTGAAACACTTGAAACAATCTCTGAATATATTACAGAGACCAAACCATCAATGGACACTGATCCACCCTCTGTTCCTTCTCTCTCCTCTCCTCCATCTGCGCAACTCCTTTCTTCACAGTGCACTGTTCCTTTGCTGCTTGAACGTTTTCCGCTGCCTTCTCATGTGGACTTTTCTAACCCCTCTAGTCCATAGGAACCCTTACCTGCGGATTTCAGGTATCTTTATCATTGCCAATCATGGCCTGTTTACAGTGGAATATACGCAGCCTCAGGGGTAATCAGGATGAGCTTCAGATGTTACTCTCCCAGTTTTCCCCTGTTGGTGTTTGCTTACAGGAACCAAAATTACTCTCTGCTGTTATCTATCCCATCTCAGGCTATAATTTATTGTATTCTTCAGATCCTTTTCCTGATGGGACCTTTAATGAAAGTGCCCTTCTTCTACGCACTGATATTCCGTACCATCAGCTATTTGTTCGTACTTCGCTGCATTACACAGCAGCCCGTATCCACTTGCATAGGTGGTATACACTCTGTTCTTTATATCTCTCTCCTTCTCTGGCATTATCTATTTCGGATATTGCCTTTCTTGTTTTGTCATTACCACCACCGCTTCTGTTACTTGGCGATTTTAATGCCCGTAGCATTCAGTTAGAGGCTTTTCTTGCTACCCACCCCCTCCATGTTTTAAATACAGGTACTACTCACACCCATTTTGATCCTCGGACTCACACTCTCTCTTGCATCGATCTCTCAGTCTGCTCTTCCTCCGCCGCATTAGACTTCACCTGGTCTTGTTCTCCCGGATTTACATGACAGCGATCATTTCCCAATCATTCTTACTTCCCCTTCATATTCACCACCTCTTTGTATCCCACGCTGGCAATTTGATCAGGCAAATTGGAACCTTTACTCACAACTAACTGTTTTTAGTGAGGTTCCTTCTTCGTCCTCCATTGATAAGCTTTTACACCTCTTCTCATCCTCCGTTTTAACGCAGCTTTTCATTCTATACCCCAAACTTCTGGCAGGCATTCTCAGAAATGCGTGCCTTGGTGGTCTGCTTGTGCTCGTGCAGTGCGTTTGAAACGTGCTGCGTGGGGCAGGTACTAGTACAATAGAACCACGGAGAGACTTCTTGATTTTAAGCAGAAGCGTGCGATCGCTCGCTGTGTCATCTGTGATGCTAAACGCACTTGCTGGCGAGATTATGTCTCCACCATCACCTCTGCTTCCTCTATGAGTGCAGTCTGGAGAAAAGTACAAAAACTGAGTGGTAAATATTCTCCTGACCCGGCTCCTGTTCTGCGGGTTGCTGGTGTTGATATAGCAAACCCACTAGGTGTTGCCAATGAAATTGGCAATCATCTGGTCCGTATTTCTCGGGGTCTATCTATGCCCCTTGTTTCTTTCCTCAAAGTCTGCCAGAGAGTTAGCACCCTTGGACTTTTCTTCTCTCAGAGAAGAATAGTATAATGTGCCTTTTACACTTCAAGAACTGGAGGCAACACACTCAGCTTGTGGATCATCGGCAGCTGGGCCCGACGACATTCATATTCGTATGCTACAACATTTACATCAGTCAGTCCTTGCAGTCCTATTATGCCTTTTCAATCTTATTTGGTCACAAGGAGTTCTTCCACAGCCATGGAAATCTGCCACTGTTCTCCCTTTCCTCAATCCGGGCACTACTGGACATGAAGCCTCCCACTATCGTCCCATTGCTCTTACCAGTACAGTTTGCAAAGTGGTGGAACGCCTGGTAAATCGACGTTTAGTGTGGTATTTAGAGACACTCAACAGTCTCTCCATTCGCCAATATGGCTTTCGTAAGGGACGTTCTACCATAGACCCCTTACTATGCTTGGATACGTATGTTCGTAATGCCTTTGCGAATAATCACTCAGTTAATGCCATATTTTTTGACCTTGAGAAGGCATATGACACAACTTGGAGGTATAATATTTTGGCCCAAGCCCACTCCTTAGGCCTCCTAGGCAATCTACCATCCTTCCTTAAGAACTTTTTAACTGACAGGCATTTCCGTGTTCAGCTTAATAATGTGCTCTCCCAGGACTTTATCCAAGCTGAAGGTGTCCCCCAGGGATGTGTTCTGAGCACAACACTTTTTCTCCTTGCTATAAATGATTTGGCCTCTAGTCTTCCATCAAGTATTTGGTCATCACTCTATGTTGATGATTTCGCCTGTGCAGGCACTGACTGTCACCTCATTACAGTTTCTCTCCAGCATGTGGTCGACCGTGTTTCCAATTGGGCCACCACACATGGGTTTAAATTTCCCAGTACCAAAACGCTCCAAATTACTTTCACGAGACACTCTGTCATCTCCGATCATCCTTTGTACCTCTATGGCTCCCGTATCCCTGAACGTGATACAGTCAGGATTCTGGGCCTCCTCTTTGACTGTAGGTTATCCTGGAAACCTCACATTACCTCTCTGAAGGCAACTTGTCACAGCCGGCTGAACCTTCTTAAAACCCTTGCTCATCTTTCATGGGGAGCTGATCGTCGAACTCTCCTTCACCTACATTCCACCCTCATTTTATCGAAACTTGATTATGGTGACCAGATCTATTCAGCGGCCTCTCTTACTACTCTCTCTAGCCTTTACCCCATTCATCACCATGGATTACATTTATGCCTTGGTGCTTTTTGCTCTTCCACTGTTGAGAGCCTCTATGCAGAAGCGAACATTCCATCCTTATCCGATCGCCGTGATGCCCATTGCCTTCGCTACTATGTACGCTCTCATGATCTCTGCAATCCTTCCATTTATAGAATGGTCACTGATATTAGTAGACATTCTTTATTTGTTCACCGCCCCTGTTTACTCCGTCCTTTCTCTCTTCGCCTACATTCGCTCTTGTCTTCTCTTCAGTTACCACCTTTCTATGTTCATGTAGCATCTCACTTTTCCTTACCCCCTTGGGAAGTTCCAGCTGTTTGAGTCTGTTCTTTCTCTCTCCCTTGCTCGAAAGCGCAACTGTCTATGGTCGCTTCCCGCTCTCTTTTTCTCGATCACTTCCACTCTCATTCTCATGCCATTGCAGTATACACAGATGGCTCTAAGTCTTCTGATGGCGTAGGATTCACAGCAGTGTTTCCGGACAGCATTGTACGAGGGCATTTACTATCTTCGGCTAGTATTTTTACTTCTGAATTGTATGCCATTCTTGCAGCACTTATCTGTATTGCATCTATGCCTGTGTCATCATTTGTGGTTGTCTCACACTCCCTTAGTGCTTTACAGGCTATACAGAAATTTGATACACCTCACCCCTTAGTCCTCCATATCCAACTTTGGCTACGCCGCATCTTTACCAAGCATAAAGATATTTGTGTTCCATTTACAGACTATTTTGCTGTAATAGCTACTCACCTTCACACCTGTTGGCAACAACGTTGGTCTACTATGCTCAGTAACAAACTTCAGTCTATTAAACCGGGTATAGGTTACTGGCCGTCTTCTTGTCACCAGCGTCGAGGTTGGGAGACTACTCTCTCCCGTCTTCGCATTGGCCATACTCGTCTTACTCATGGATATCTCATGGAGAGGCGCCCTGCTCCTCTCTGTGAGAATTGTCAGGTTCCATTATCAGTCAGCCACATTCTGTTAGACTGCCCACTTTATCAATGAGCACGCAGAATTTACCTCCGTCGTCATCTTCGCTCCGCTGCTCTCTCTTTACCTTCCCTTCTCGCTGATGGACCCACCTTTCATCCGGACTCTCTCATTGACTTTCTGACAACAACTGACTGACTTCACAAACTCTGATACCTTCAGCCCTTTCTACCTCAATCTCTTGCTACCCTCTACCCTCGCACTATCCCCTGCCCCGCTGTTTTCTGTAACCTACTGATCATCCCTCTCCCCTTCTGCCGCCCAATACCTTCGCTTCCTTCCCTACCCTGCAGTGCTGTATAGCCCTTGTCGCTTAGCACTTCTTTTTGATTATAATAATAATAATAATTCAAATACAGCTTGTACACTTAGCCTGAAGGTAGTTTTATACAATATTTTTCAGTAAGAAAAGCAGAATAGCAGCATCAGCAGAATACCTGCATCAGCTGGTAAAAAACAACACACACCACCAGACTTTCAGTCTTAACTTATGATGTTGTGTTACCCATGGGGGTACCAACAGACCTTTTTGAATAAATAACAAAGAGGCACAATACTTTGGCTAGAACAATACACACCCTGCACTTAGGAGAGGGGAGCTTGCGATGATGTTTCAGTCCGACTTGGACCATTTGCAAAGTCATACTAACAGAAAGGAGAGAAGGAGGCAATATATATAGACAGCAGACAGGGAGGGGAAACAAGAGAGGTAGAAGGAAAGGAAGTAGAAGGTAGTGGTAGTAGTGGAGTAGTCGTTGTAGGCTCCCCTCTCCTGTGTCCAGGTTATTTGTGTATAGACTGTTTTGACATTTTCAACAATATCTTTGCATCACAGAGCACTGTATAACCCTTGTGGTTTAGCACTTCTTTTGATTATAATAATAATTTGCATCACAGAGCAGAAAATATGCACATAACACAGTAATCACAGTGAGTAATGCTCGTAGGTTTGGTGGTGATGACTTTTGATAACAAGCTAGTGCCAACAAATCATCAGAGCTCCACCTAGTCAGCTCTGGTACATCCCAGAGTTGACTGGAATTTTGTTTGTGGTGTCTTTTTTTCTAAGGGGGCTCCTTGTCATGGTAAAGAGGCTATCGGTCTGAGGAATTGGACCTCTTGGTCATCTTCCTCCGACCAAACCTAATTACCCCCCAATCCTCCCTTCCTTATCCCATCCCCCCCTTTTTTTCCCTTCCTCCCTCCTCCTAACCCTCCCCTCTCCCCAGCCCATTTGTAGTCTCTGGAGTCTTCCCCTCTGGCATTACAGTTTCTAGGTAGGGGTGGTGTGCTGCGGTTCATCCCACTCCAAGGAGCCCCTCGGGGTGCCTGCTCCCTTCCTGGATTTCCAAGAAGTGATGGGTGTATCTCCAGAAGCTGCCTGTTGGTTCTGGGAGGTAACAGCCGAAGGAGGTATGCTTTGTGGCGGGTTTCCAACCACCCTTTCTTTTGTCCGCCAAGGTGGCTTGGTAGATGTGAGATGTGAGGTTGCTATCCCGAAATGCTGGTTTACTGGCGTGAAGGGTAGGGTATGGCACAGGTTCAACGCTGCATCTGCCCTGTTTCAGGGGCTCGAGGCCCTCTGGATGAGAGGATGAACCTACGGCCCTTCCATGCATTCTAGTGACTATCCCTCTTTTTTCTTTCCTTATTTTTTTTAAATTAAAAAGAAAGAAGCACCACTATCATGGAGTCTTCATTCTGTGATAACCCTCCTCCTCTCAGGCCCCCTTTTTGTTCTGACTCGACTTCGTTACTGGACCATTCTCTAGACTCTTCCCATACCCCTGTACCTTTTGCTGGTGATGCTGGGGCACCACCTGTTTCTGTTAATGCAGCTGCTTCTCGCACACCTATAACAATGTGTCCGGCTTCCCCAAATATGGTGCAACGGTTTTTGGATCGCCCACCTCCCAGGTCAGACAACCCATGGTACTACTCCTAAATGTCCAAGACAGCTTACTAACGACAGTTCGTTGATGATAACTCAAAAATGACCTGTGTGGCACTCGCTACCTTTGCGTCCTGGGCTAACGAGTATGCAATGGACAAAATTCTTTCTTTACAACGAGGTCTCAAACTGATTATCTTTCTCATCATGGAATTTGTAAAACTTTTACGGCATGTTGGCCAAATTACATACATATATCCTTCCACACTCTTTGAAGTGGTGCATGTGTCATAACAGTACAAAATTCAGAGCAAGCTCATGCTCGCTTCCACATCGCCTCTTTTTTAGGGGGCTTCTTGTCAAGGTAAAGAGGCTATCGTCTGAGGAATTGGACCTCTTGGTCATCTTCCCCTGACCGAACTAATTAACCCCCAATCCTCCTTCTCTATCCCATTCCCCCTTTTTCCCCTTTCCTCCCCTCTCCCACCCTTCCCTTTTTCCCCCATCCCATTTGTAGCCTCTGGGTCCTCCCCTCTGCATTATGGTTTCTAGGTGGGGGTGGCATGCTGGGTTCGTCTCCCTCTGTGAGGTCCCTCGGGGGTGGGTGTGGTTTGCTGTGGAATCTGAATTGTCTGAGGATGCCCTGCTCCCTTCCCAGATTTCTGGGATGTGGGCGGGGTGCACTTCGGATGATGGGTGTATCTCCAGAAGCTGTCTGCCAGTTCTGGGAGGTGGCAGCCGAAGGAGGTATGCTTTGTGGCAGGTTTCCGACCATCCTTTCTTTTGTCCGCTATTCAGTAGATGTGAGGTTGCGATCTCGGTGGGCTGGTTTACTGGCATGAAGAGTAGGATATGGCACGGTTTCCATGTTGTATCTTCACTGGG
This sequence comes from Cherax quadricarinatus, assembly GCF_026875155.1. Classification (NCBI taxonomy): domain Eukaryota; kingdom Metazoa; phylum Arthropoda; class Malacostraca; order Decapoda; family Parastacidae; genus Cherax; species Cherax quadricarinatus. Next base: position 279,638 of record NC_069462.1, on the reverse strand, counting down.
GTCGATGCTCTCTCGGATGAGGGGAGGAGCTTCCGGCCCCTCCATGCCTCCTAGCGACTATCCCTCCGCTGTCCCTCTTTTTTTTTCTTTCCTTCTTTCTAATTTTCTTAAAATAACAAGAAAGGAGATTGTTGTGATAGAAACACAGGCCTTATCTCTAGGCTTTATTGAACATAGAATCTTCATAGTACTTCTGCAACAACAAAATATAATGACTAGTACATCTAATAATGGCTTCTACAGGGATGGTGATGTCTTGCATATGTCAAGAGAAAAGTTATAACTACAGGCCACATATTTAAACTCACCATGTAATCTGCATCGCTGATAAATGGATAAAGTAGGAGAGAATCACACACCATGTGTTGGTGCCCATGACACACCAAACTGTTGTTGTTGTTAAGGGCCCCTAGAGGTGGTGCAGTATTATCCTGCTGCTGCTCCCCACAGGACCAGTATCACTACAATCTCCCCCTTCTAAAATATCAGAGACAGTAATCTCCCAAACTGTTAGGTGGGCGACGTACACGTCCCGACCTTCGTAGCCCTTGAGCCTCTTCACCAGGTTCGATATTTTCCAGCGGGGTTTGATTAACTGCTGGAGCAGAATCCTCTATTTCCATAGGGGCTTTCCAGGAGAAAACGAAGCATCTCTCACATCTATTGGTGTATCTTGAGATTCCACACTAATAGGGATTTCAACTGGGGCTAAATGTCTTGTAGATACTGTAGTCTCTTCACCATTTTGGTAGCGAATGTGGGCGTAATGTGGATTAGCTTGCAGGAGCTCTACCTCTTCCACTAAAGGATCCGTCTTGTTCATCCTACGGTGACTCTTCAGGAGAACGGGTCCAGGATGACATAACCAAGTGGGCACGGAGGCTCCCGTAGAGGAACGACGTGAATAGTTGAGGAGTCTTTCATGAGGGTTGCATTAGTAGCTGTGCACAGCAGTGATCTAATAGAGTGAAGAGCATCAGGTAGGACAGTTTGCCAGTGTTGAACAGGTAGATTGCGCGACTTTAATGTCATTGTAACTGCCTTCCATATAGTACCATTGAACCGCTCCACTTGACCATTGCCTTGAGGGTTGTAGCTTGTTGTTCTGCTGCAGGCAATACCTTTGCTAGCCAAAAACTCCTGAAGTTCGTTACTCATGAACGAGGATCCCGTCTGAATGGATATAAGCTGGCATACCAAAAATAGAGAACAACTGTGAAAGACAACTAATAACAGTTGAAGCAGCCATATTTGCACAGGGGAATACAAAGGGAAACCTTGAATATTCATCTACTATGTTAAGGAAATACCTATTCTGATTTGTGCTTGGTAGAGGTCCTTTGAAATCTATATTCAATCTTTCGAAAGGCTGGGTGGATTTTATGAGATGAGTCTTCTCTGGCTGATGAAAGTTTGGCTTGCACTCTGCACATACTCTGCATGCTCTGATCACTTGTCGCACATCTTCCACTGAGTAGGGCATGTTCTTTGATTTGACAAAATGGTACAGGCGTGTAACTCCTGGGTGACACAAAGCCTTGTGGAGAGCTGAGAGTGATTGCAAATCATGACATGCTGCTCCACAGTGGGACCTAGAGAATGCATCAGGTGAGATGTTCTCTTGACCCGGTCGGTACAGAATATCAAAGTCATAACACGATAGTTCCATCCTCCAGCGTAATATCTTGTCATTCTTTATCCTACTTTTGTGCCTCTTGTCGAACATATACATCACGGACCGTTGGTCAGTCCTTATGGTGAAATGTCTACCAGTTAAATAATGCCTCCAGTGGCGAACTGCTTCTATGATGGCCTGGGCTTCCTTTTCTACAGCAGCATAACATTTCTCTGATCCTTGAAAAGTTCTCGAAAAGAAGGCTACTGGTCGTCCTGCCTGAGATAAGACTGCAGCAATGGCAATGTCAGATGCATCCGTTTCCACTTCGAATGGTAGGGACTCATCAATGGCTTGAACTACTGAGTTTTCAATGTCCTGTTTGAGAGTATGGAAAGCGGCTTCTGCTTCCTTTGATGAATACTTTCACAACTGCCTTTGACAGTGAATTTGGAGTAGCCGCAGAAGTCACTGTTGCTAGAGTCGCATGATCACTGGAATGTGTGGAGGCACTAGCTCTTGTTGATGCATTAGCACGACATACTTTAGCAAAGTGACCTTTCTTGTGGCATTTATCCCCTCAAGGAAGGTTCCTTGATGTTGGTGAGGGGCTCTTGATTTAGAGAATTGGATCTGTGCTCCAGTTCCCCGAATTAAGCCTGAATGCCTTCCACATCCCCCCCCCCAGGCGCTGTATAATCCTCCGGGTTTAGCGCTTCCCCCTTGATTATAATAATAATAATGTGGCATTTATGGCACATTGCTTCACGAGCAGGACACTTTGGACGTGGATGTCTTGAAAAACCACAAAAGAAACACACCGTACCTGCTGCTGCTGTCACTGAGGCAGGTTCCCCAGTAACTTCATTGCAAGAGTCTTGGTCAGGAATTGCAGCACTTACCACTCGAGAAGGCTGAGTGGTACTGTATACTTCAGAATTCTTCTGGGCTGAATCTAGAGCTCTTGCCTGGTCAAAGGCAGCGGCTAAGTCGAGAGTTTTATTCTCCAATAAACGCTGCCTTATTATTGGTGATTGCAGGCCACTGATAAAAGCATCCCTGATGGACTCTTCACAATACTGAGCAGCTGTCACTGCTTGGAAGTGACAGTCCTTACCTAAAATTTTCAGTGCTTGAAAGTATTCCTCTAAGGACTCATCAATCTGCTGGCGGCGAGTTGCAAGGCGATAGCGTGCAAAGATTTCATTTGTAGGTTTAATATACTGAGACTTGAGGGTTTTGATAGCATCTTCGTAGGTATTACACTCAGAAATAGCCTCATATATCTTAGGTGACACAAAATTGATGAGCAGACTTAGTTTATCTAGATCTTCTTTAGGAAGGGCTCCCAAGAAGTTTTCGAAAGTCTTAAACCAGTGCTTCCATTCCTGAGCAGCCGTTGATAAGCTGGGGTCACAGTCTAGCCTCTCAGGTTTCAGTAAACGCTCCATGTTGTGATGTAGTCTAGCGCAGGATCACCACCAGGTAGCCCAGGATTCTATGTTCAATAAATTGTTGTGATAGAAACACAGGCCTTATCTCTAGGCTTTATTGAACATAGAATCTTCATAGTACTTCTGCAACAACAAAATATAATGACTAGTACATCTAATAATGGCTTCTACAGGGATGGTGATGTCTTGCATATGTCAAGAGAAAAGTTATAACTACAGGCCACATATTTAAACTCACCATGTAATCTGCATCGCTGATAAATGGATAAAGTAGGAGAGAATCACACACCATGTGTTGGTGCCCATGAGACACACCAAACTGTTGTTGTTGTTAAGGGCCCCTAGAGGTGGTGCAGTATTATCCTGCTGCTGCTCCCCACAGGACCAGTATCACTACAGAGATATCACAGAAGATGCACCTATTATTATGGAGTCTTCGCCAAGTGAAACCTTACCCCTCCCAGGCCCCATTCTGATCCCACACCCCATTCTGACTCGGCTTCGTTATCAGACCATTCTCTCAACTCTTCTCATACCCCTGTACCTTCTGTCAGTGATGCTCTGTCACTGGCTTTAGATGCTGCGGTGTCACCCATTCCTGTTCATGTTGCAGCTTCTAGCATGCCTTTCACAATGCAACCGGCTTCCCTGAATACAGTGCAGCAGTTTTCGGATCGCCCACCTCCCTCAGGTCAGACCGCTCATGGTTCTACTCCTAAGTGTCCAAGACAATGTACTGATGACAGTTCGTCAATGACTGCTCAAAAATGACCTACACAACACTCACTACCTTTATGTACCAGGCTAGTATACAATGGACAAAATTCTTTTCTTTACAAAGGACGTTTCAAACTGATTATCTTTCAGATCACAGAATTGGTAAAACACTTTTAAGGCACATTGGCCAAAATGTATCCTTCCACACTTTTCGAAGCGGTGTGCGTGTTGTAACTACAGAATTCAGAACAAGCTTATGCTCTCTCCTGCATCACTTCCATAGATAACATGCCAGTCACAGTTCGTAAGCATGCTACTCTTAATTCTTGCAGTTATACTGTGGTCTTAATGTGTACCATTGTACAGTTTTTTTTTTTTTTTGTCTTGCGGCAAGGATATTTTAGAACAGCCCTTCAGAGCCTCCCTATTCTTAATTAAGGCAGATACATACATCCTGCCTGCTCGTGGGCAGAGGTGCTTTCCTAGCAACATCACTTGTTTAACCTTCGACTGCTGTGAAATTCCACCCTCTGTCTATATTGCGGGACATCGCCTAGAGGTTTGTCAAATCATTCTCACTCCCCAACAGTGTCTTAATTGCTGGCGTTTTGGACATCCTGCTAAACACTGCAGATCTGCAGCAGAATGCCCGTCTGTGGTGAAGCAAATCATTCCAATACGTCTTGTAGTCTTCCCCCCTCTTGCCTCAATTGCAGAGAACCTCACCCTTCCTTTTCACGCCATTGCCAGGTCTCTCATAATGAACGAGAGCTCCATTATCTTAAAGTGTGAGGGCCTTACACTATGGCTGTCTCTCAGCTCAGCCTTCAAGGTAAACTCTCTCGTGTCCCATATGCTCGGGTAGCCCGAAGACCTCCAACCTCGATGGTCCTCCCGCCCCCAATATCCCTGTGTCTGTGTCTTCCAGGGTCACCTCAATTTCTAATTCTTTTGCAATTTTATTCTCTGACACTCCTACCTCCCCACCACTTCCTACTTCCACTTCTTCATCTCGCTCGCTTGCTTCTCAGTCTATGAAACCTCACAGACCTACATATTCTTCACATCCATCACCTGCACAGAATATATCTTCTACCTTGGAGACTAGTTCTCACCCCCTTTCCAGCTCACACAAAAGTAGAGGCTCACCCCTACCCTTGTGTAGTCCCCTCTTCCCCTGTTTCTCCCCCCCCCCGTCTTCTTCCACAGTTACCCTTCAACCTTCTTCCTCTCCTGTTACAATGCAGACCTCTTCTACCCCAACCAACATGTCTCTTCAGGTTCATACTCCCTGCCCCTCCTCCTCAGACCTCTTTGGTTGCCTCCATAGTTACTCCAATCTTTCCTTGCAACACCTCTCCTGTCTCTGACATCATGGCATCACTGGCTTCCTTAACAACTGAGAACTCCAAGTGTTGTTCTCCCAGTTGTTCCCAGTATGTGTTGGGCTGCAAGAGCCCAAAATTCATTGCCATCATTCGCTCCATTTCAGGCTACATGCTGTTACATTCTTCCAGTCCTTTACCTGATGAATCATTTAATGAAAGCATGCTTCTTGTGTACATTGATATACTGTATCAACAAGTTTTTCTTTGTTCCCTGCTGCATTATACTGCAGCTCGTATTTATTTACACACAAGGCTTACAGTTTGCTCTTTCTCCCTCGCGTGCATTCTGTATCTCTGATATTGCCCTTTTAATTTCTTCTCTCCTGCCACCCGTCTTGTTGGGTGATTTTTAACACCCGTCTTGTTGGGTGATTTTAACACCCGTCTTGTTGGGTGATTTTTAACCATCACTCATGGGGAGGGTCCCACTGCGACTCTCGTGGTGATAAGTTAGACTCTCTTCACTTCTCGCCCTCTTCATGTTTTAAATACAGGTGCTCCTACCCATTTTGTCTTGCATTCAGTCTCTCTCCTGCATTAATCTTTCTATCTGTTCCTCACCCATTGTACTTAATTTCACGTGGTGTGTTCTTCCAGATTTACATGATAATGATCACTTTCCTATCCTTTTTACTTCTACTACATATACCTGACCATTTCGTAACCCTCATTGGCAATTTGCTCGAGCAGATTGGGACTTACACTCCCATTTTGCCACCTGTTGTGAGGACCCCTTTTTCGTCGAATATTGATGAACTGGCGCACCAATTTTGGACCTTAGTCCTAACTGTGGCAATGCATTTTATCCCCCAAACCTCAGGTAGGCATTCTCAGACATGCATACCTTGGTGGTTTCCTACATGCACCCGTGCAGTGCATTTAAAATGTGCTGCGTGGGGCTGTTATCAACGTAATTGTACCGGGGAGCATCTGTTGGATTTTAAGCGGGCAATGGCAGTTGCTCGCCGCGTCATACACGACGCTAAATGTGCTTGTTGGCGAGACTACGTGTCTACGTGTCTACCTCACAGAAATTGTTTGGTAAGTACACTCTGGACCCAGACAAATCAGTAATCAGTAAGCTATTCAGTCAAGTTAGTAAGCCATTCAGTAAAGTCAGTAAGTTATTCATTCAAGTCAGTAAGTTATTCAGTCGAATCAGTAAGTCATTCAGCAAGTCAGTCGTTCAGTAAGTCAGTAAGTCAATCACACAAACTCATATTTACCTCATTTTATGTGCACAGTGACGATTCATTATGGCCACATGTTATCTGTCAATTACTTCTGTTTTCTTCATTAATTCTAAGACTTAAATGCTTAAACATTTTCTTGCCACTTTCAGCAACACTTGTATATGCCTGCTGGGTGCCGTAATTGCTTGGGAGATTTAAGATATTGCAATTAAAATACGTATGTAAAGAAACAGCGAGCTTCCTGAGTATCGTGGTCCTACACACGAATGAACCAAACTGAAGGCTGGGAGGGTGGTGTGGGTTAGGGGGTGGGGGACGGTGGTAGGTCACCCCATTGACTCAACGGTGTAACCCACCACCAGTCCCATGGGCAACCACGCTCTCAAAATTTTTCCGCTCAAAATTTTTTACCATCCCGTGAACAGTGTTAAATTAATTTTACGAAATGTTACATAAAATTGTGCTGCAATTCTTCAAACGTGCTACACCCGAATCGTGCTGTATAAACTCGTATTAAATGACAGTCTACTGTATATCAAACACTGGAAGAATATACAGAACAACAGTGTAGCCAACACAAAACTACCATCATGAAATTCTGTGTAGTCTGCACACACAGCAACAAGCGGGCTTCTGCCAGAGTTCATGATCCTTGTCAGTTTAGTGCTTTATTTGATTATAATAATTCTGCCTGAGTTGTGTGCAACTTCTGTGGAAAATGGTCTCGTGCATCATGTGAAGACATTCTGCCCAAACGATAGCCACTTGTGTAAAAAATTACATCTGCACTAAAAGACAGAAATAACAAAATAACCCTCTTAGGAAACTTGAGTCTTTTATAACAGTCGGGAAAACAAAAGGAGTGGGCCAGATGGTGCTGTCACAACTGGTGCTAGTGCTGCCTTGGAAGACAGTACCTGTAAGAATACAGAAATGAAAGCCAGTGCACTGGAGGGGACAGAGGTCTTGATGCTGGGAAACAGGTATAGACAAAGTTATGTGAACTACAGGGTTACAAAACAGGAATACCAGTGGAGATGGCAAACAAGGGAATGATGCTCCTAGGAATAGTGTAGATACACTACTAGTAAAAACTGGTGAGGTACCATTGTTAGTACAAGTGCTGTAGATAGTGGGATGTCAGAAAAAAATGCACCAGTAGGGAATGCAGCCATGAAAAATGGCAAACAGAAATCAAACCTATGCAAATTCTATGCCTTAGGCCCCCCAAGGGAGGTTCCTCGACAATGGTGAGGGGCTCTTGTTCTAAAGAACTGGATCTGTGCTCTGGTTCCCTGAATTGAGCTTGAATACCTCCCATCCTCCTTCATGTGCTGTATAATTCTATGGGTTTAGCGCTCCCCCATTATTATGGAAATTGTGTGTGGACTGCCTCCTTGTGCCCCTCAAGGACGGGTCCTTGATGCTGGTGAGGGGCTCTTGATCTAGGGAATTGGATATGCACTCCAGTTCCCTGAATTAAACCTGAATACCTTCCACATCCCCCCACAGGCACTGTATAATCGTATGGGTTTAGTGCTTCCCCCTTCATAATAATGCCTCCTTTTGAGCTGCTCACCCTGGCAAGTACTGTTGACACAGACACTCTGAGATTAGTCGTCTCAGTCTCACAAGTGGCTTTTAGGACACATTTCCATATACATCTTGTCTTGCAAAGGACTAACTGACTTGGTAGTGGAGAATATGCTACTAGAAATCCCTTGATTCTACACAAGTAACCTAGATTCCTCTGGTTCCTCTATTCAATACATGCAGCGCTGTATAACCCTTGTGGTTTAGCGCTTCTTTTTAATTATAATAATAATAATAATCTATTCAATACACCACGTGCAGTGAAGGACTTATTTCTGCACCTTAGAGATTCCTGAATTCAATGGGTATTCAGTAAGCAATATTTATGCAGTAAGTGCTGTATAGCCCTTGTGGCTTAGCGCTTCTTTTGATTATAATAATAATAATATGCAGTAAGTGGCACTAGCTTCTAGACTAATACTTAAGAGGAGATGACCGTACACTTACTAGTCTGTGGGCGTTTGCCTGCCTGGTGACCGTAACCTCAAATTTCCCACATTCCCCCATACATCGTTGGCCAACTAAATACAGGAAAATGTTGGAGATTGTCTTACTAGAAGTGCCTGGTGAGAGAGTAGTCTGCAGTACTTCGGGAAGCCTCTCGGTGAAATTCAGGCTGGTATTTTGACACATGGAGCTCTGAGGTGTAGCTCCCGAGACCTTATCTTAACGGTGTCTTGTCTTAGAAGAAGGTGCTAGTGTCTTCTTTGACTCCCGCTTCCATTCAAGCGTGGGATTGCCAGTTCTCCTTACCTGGAAACCTGGAGCTTACCTGGAAAGAGTTCCGGGGGTCAACGCCCCCGCAGCCCGGTCGGTGACCAGGCCTCCTGGTGGATCAGAACCTGATCAACCAGGCTGTTACTGCTGGCTGCACGCAATCCAACGTACGAGCCACAGCCCGGCTGGTCAGGTACCGACTTCAGGTGTTTGTCCAGTGCCTGCTTGAAGACACTCAGGGATCTGTTGGTAATCCCCCTTATGTATGCTGGGAGGCAGTTGAGCAGTCTCGGGCCCCTGACACTTATTTTATGGTCTCTTAACGTGCTAGTGACACCCCTGCTTTTCATTGGGGGGATGTTGCATCGTGTGCCGAATCTTTTGCTTTTGTTGTGAGTGATTTCCGTGTTCAAGTTCGGTACTAGTCCCTCTAGGATTTTCCAGGTGTATATAATCATGTATCTCTCCCACCTGCATTCCAGGGAGTACAGGTTCAGGAACTTCAAGCGCTCCCAGTAATTGAGGTGTTTTATTTCCGTTATGCTCGCCGTGAAGGTTCTCTGTACATATTCTAGGTCAGCAATTTCACCAGCCTTGAAAGGTGCTGTTAGTGCAGCAATATCCCAGCCTAGATAGAACAAGCGACCTGAAGAGTGTCATCATGGGCTTGGCATCCCTAGTTTTGAAGGTTCTCATTATCCATCCTGTCACCTAGGACACCTAGCATGGCTAGGCATTTCGGGCAAACTTAGATTAATTCTAAACCCTAAATTATTACAAATTATGGAGTAAGTTGACTAAATACTAAGTGACTAAATATTAGTTTGTGAGTTTAGCAATGTGAATACTTTTGTTTTGGCACAATACATAGTTTCTATATTGGAGTATCACAGGCAAACTTATGACTAGTTAGGAGTCATTATTTTAAGATTAAGATTCGTATTTCTGTGCTTATAGCCAAATGGGTGAGTGACTGAGTGTAAGTGTGAATCACCAGGTGGTTTTTATGTAGTTAGTTGACAGGGTGTATCAGGGAGATAAGATGTTTTCTAACGGTAGTTTTGAAGGTGATGAATGTGTCTGCAGTTCTAGAGTTCTCAGGTAGGGTGTTCCAGATTTTAGGGCCTTTGACATACATTGAATTTTTGTAAAGGTTTAGTCGGACACGGGGAATGTCGTAGAGCCGTTTGTGTCTGGTGTTATGCCTGTGGGTCCTGTCACAACTATTAAGAAAGCGTTTTAGGTCAATATTAATATTGGAATTTAAGGTCCTGTAGATGTAGACTGCACAGTAGTAAGTGTGGATGCTCTGAACAGGGAGTAAGTTTAGATCTATGAAGAGTGGGGGGTGTGTTGCCAGGGATGGGATTTAGTGATTATTCTTACTGCAGCTTTTTGTTGGGTTATTGGTTTTAGGTGTGTTGCTGCAGTTTATCCCCAAGCACAAATAGCATAGGTGAGGTGTGGATAAATGAGTGAATGGTATAGTGTGAGAAGGGCATTTTGCGGCACGTACTATCGTATCTGGGAGAGGATTCCAACTGTTTTCGATACTTTTTTTGTTATGTGTTGGATATGGGTGCTGAAATTCAGGTTGTTGTCGAGGTGTAGGCCTAGGAATTTGCCCTCATTATGTCTGGCAATTAGAGTGTTGTCGATCTTAATACTAAGTGGCGCAACACCTGCTCTGCTACCAAACATAATATAGTAGGTTTTATCAGGCTGGCTGGCTTATGCATTTATCCAAATTATATTATGCATACTATTACTACTGAATAAATGATATAAGCAGAAAAAGGATATTAGCAATAATAGCATCAGTATAAGACATCTTGTGAGTGATTGTTACAAAAAATGCGATATCTAGCAATGATAGAGATCCCCAGTGAATACTAGAAAGGACTGTCCTTCTAGCATCCAGCCTGTTACCGGGTTTTTGTAACAAGTAGTTTGTATTCTGGTCCAATTATCCATTAGAATTCAATAAGATTCAATAGTGCTTCAGGATTACAACTGGTAGGTTACTATCTAAAGAAATTAAAATTTAATAACTTTATTAATAGCAAAATTGTCTAGGCGTATATTATCAAAGTAAATTAAATTAATCAATTGAATATAATATAGGATACAAGTTGCTACACTTCTCTCGTGTACAGTAGTATTGTGCTGAAGGCACATATCACGTCTTCATGGCTTTTAAGTACCATCTGGTACATTGTTAGCATTTAATAACATGATGCAAATATATACAAGTAAGTTTGTGTGTATGTGTGTAAGTACTCTAAGTAGTTCGCTGTGTCTCAAAACTCGACTAGACTTAACCAGTGACTGACTAAAAGTCCTCACATAAACTAACTTCTTGACCAACCTGGCAATCAGAACAGCTTGCTTGAAAAATTTAAAAACGACTGTTAAGCCGAACCAATAAACAACAACAGCAACACAAAATCAGGAACAAGGGAGATAACAAACGACACTAAGTAGGGACCATCTGCAGATCCTCCACAAAAGTCACAAAACTCCCATACTACTGAATCTAAGTTCAGCATTAGAAAATCCCTGACTGTGACAGTGCACAGATACCAGTGCAAATTAGGTCAGAAGCTACAGCTCAGGACCTGAGTTTCTCAGAGTGTCTATACAATACACAACCTCAGTACAACGTCAAAAATCACTAAGTCTAGACCATGTTCTGTGAACAGAGTTACACAGAACCAACAACAAGAAAGCGACAGAGATGATCTTCCAACAAGGGTTTACATGGTAGAGCTGGTGTGGGACCTCTTGTTAGAAGCAACGTCAAACAGACAATAATCAGTGTAGGTCAAGCTGACACTCACTCCTGGTGAGGTGTGATCACCCTCCCCCCCCTGATCATGTGACTCTCCATAGACTGCTGCTGCCCAGCAACACAGAGAAGCCAGCAGTGTAATGAGCGAAATGATTGTTAGACAAGGCCATCAGCTACTTAACACTCGAACTATGAGCACTGAATAATATATATGTTACATCCTACCTAATAATATAACTAAGTCAAATAATAATATAAAGCAATATACTAAAATCGCAAATATAAGCAATATAAAATTATATGAACAGGTAATATACATTGTGACCCATTCAGGGGTTGCAATACCCCCCCAGCACGACAAATGGTCACACTAGGAGTTGCGTTAGTGTCTTTCATATGATTACTGTGATTACTCATGTCACTTTAATAACACAATTTAATATGAAAAAAAAATCAGTCACTCTTGAGCCAAGCACTTACAATTTACAGTGTCTATTTCACTATAAGTTATGCCCCTCGTACTAGGGCAGTACACAGTGTATTGTATCTGCATACTCGTGGTTATGTACATCAGTGTAGAGACAGGATAGCGTAGACAAGCATGACACATTGAGGCTCGATAATAGTAGTGGAGACTGTATATTAGAAAAGCATTCTTGTGCGATAGACAGGAGACGGCATTCCACTCTTAAATAGAGGTAGTGGAATGCGAGGCAGTATGGACATCTGTGTATGAGAAAGCTTGAGTGCCATAACTTAAGGAGTGTAGTGACGGGGGTCTGCGGCAGGACTGTGTTCCGCCACTCAATAAGTAACATCGCCCACACAACTCTTACACACTCAACACTCAGCTTTTGTCTCCAACTGTCTCGTTCTCACACCAACATATATCACCACTACTGTGAATATATAAATAGAATAATTTGACATGAGTATACATAGTTAACATGGGCTGGATAGATTACGTTACTTTACTGAATTTAACGTAGCAAGTAACAAAAGGTATTTGGGCATAAAATTATGTTAATTTAAATGTAACAATGATAAAAAAGGACGTGACAGAAGTCAGGAATTACATTACAATGACCACTGATATGTTGTATACTAATAGAGTATGGCTGGATTCTGAGAGCTCACCTCATGATCCTAGCATTTTTACTCATCATTGTGTTTATTTTAGGTGAGTGGAATTGTGGTCTGAAAAACTAATTTTAAAGGGGGAAGTGCCCAAATACACGTAAAAATGTTCCAAGGACACCACAAGAGCTAGAGCCCTTTCTCAATAGTGCATAATTTTTCTGGTGTCTTTTAAAAGCTTAAATGAATAGTAACATATAGGATGGAAAAATGTCAGTGAAGTTGACTGTTGAGCAGCACAGCACCCACTGCATAACCACTCGCATCTAATGTAAAAAGAAGGGAAATTTGAAATTGGGAAATTCCTCAATACAGGAGCAGAGGAAAGCAGACGCTTCAACCTTGTCAACGAGTCTGAACAATCCCTAGTTAAGATGAACTGAACTTTGCTACTAGTAAGCTCAGTGAGAGGTGTAGGTGGAGGTGTGTGCTGGCTTGTCTGTCACTTGACACAAGGGCAACGTCGCACATGATCAGCTACTGTTTTCCTTTATTTTTGGCCAAGTAAAATGTTTTGGCCAGTTTACTGATTGTCTTCTTGACACCCAAATGTCCTCCAAAGGGATATTGTGAGCAAAATCAATGGCTTGTTCACGAAATCTAACTGGTAACACTACGAGATGCTTGACTGTAGTGGAAACACTATCAGCTGGCAACTTACATGTATTTTTCTCAATCAGTACACCGTTACTATAATAGTAACAATTATCTAGATTATTTGCTTCACTTTCAGTAACTGCTATATCTCTCAGTCTTTCCAGTGACTGATCAACAAACTGATCCTTGATTAAATCATCATGAGTTAGAAATTTAACATCAGTTGTGTCCTGACTAGGTTGATGACAGGGGGGAGTCAGTGTTAATGATCCTGGGCGTAGAGCATCACTAAACAACATATTCAAGCCGAAATCATTGTCATCCACTAACAACCAAGGGCAACATGGGTTTAGAGCAGGTCGCTCCTGCATGTCCCAGCTACTGGACCACTATGACAAGGTCCTGGATGCTGTAGAGAATAAACAAAATACAGATGTAATATACACAGACTTTGCAAAAGCTTTCGACAAGTGCAACCATGATGTAATAGCACACAAAATGCAGGATGAAGGAATAATGGGAAAAGTTGGTAGATGGATCTACAACTTCCTGACAAATAGAACACAAAGAGTAATAATAAACAGAGTAAAGTCCCAGGCAGCCACGGTAAAAAGCTCTGTTCCACAAGGCACAGTACTTGCTCCCATTCTATTCCTCATCCTCATTTCTGACACAGACAGAGATGTGTCTTCCTTTGTGGATGACACCCGGATCACCATGGCAGTGACCTCCATCGAAGACACTGCGAGACTCCAAGCGGACATCAATCAAATCTTCGAATGGGCCACTAAAAACAATAAGAAGTTCAATGAGGAGAAATTTCAACAACTCAGATATGGAAAACTTGAAGAAATTAAAAATGTGTCAGGGTATACGACAAATTCTAACCATACAATAGAATGGAAAAGTAATGTGAAGGACCTGAGAGTGATAATCTCAGAGAATCTCGCCTTCAAAGACCACAACAATGTATCTACCTCATCCACTAGGAAAATGATAGGATGGATAATGAGAACCTTTAAAACTAGGGACGCTAAGCCCATGATGATTCTCTTCAAATCGCTTGTGCTCTTTGGGCTGGTGGTTCATTACCTTTGTAACTTGCCATGATTGTGATCAGATCTACCTGGAATTCATTACCTTTGTAACTAGTTCAGCTATCATAACTTTGGGGTCTAGTCCCTGGACCCATACGTGCAACTATGACCAGCCTAGAAAATGCCATGCCCATATGACAACAGGAAAATGCAAACTCCCTTCCTGTAAGCTTTTTCACCCTCAAATGTGTCCCTCTTCAGTACAGGAAAGACTGTGCTATAACTTAAATTGCCAGGCACACCATCTAAACGGGACAAAAAGATACAAAACATCCAGGCCATGGGAAAACCTGGGTAGCCACAGCCACTCAAGAGGGAGAGGTTTTTTAGTGCCAGGAAGGAAAAAAACTGGCAGGAAATGGCGGAAATCGTACACCAAATCAAGTCATTCCTGGAGTGGAACCACAGTCGATGGCCTCCACTCCAAACCAACAGATACAGATACTAATGCCGGAAAAAAAGTCGTTCCCCAGTACCAACAATACCACCAGTCCGATGACATTCTTCTTTGCAAATATACAGGGTCTAAAGCCACAACGAACAACAAAATACCTTTCTCCGTGGACTGCTTGCAGAGGCAAATGCAATTTCGCGGCTTCCACAGAGACCCACAAAAAAGGATCACTTGGACAACGAAATATGGATCCCAGATTACAACCTATACAGATGCGACAGAGTGACAGGGAAAAGGGGGGGGGGGATGGTTGGCCTGTACATCGCAGAGTCACTGTTTGCACAGAACTGCTAATGCCTCAAATGAAAGTAGTGGAAGTTTTAGCAGTAAAGATCGAGAACCAAAACCTAGTCATTGGGTAGTCTACAAGTCCCCGGATGCAACGTCCCAGCAATTTCCCGGGAACACTGTTACAAATTTACCACTGTCTGGGAAAAACTGCCATCTCCTGCCCCCAACATCTTGCTCCTGGGGGGTTTCAAATTAAGGCACCTAAAATGGAGGAATATAGCAAATAATGTTGTTGCAGTGATAACACCAGGAGGCAGCTCTGACGAGAACTCACACACACACGACTTTTAAATCTCTGCACAAAATTCAATTTAAACCACAAATAATAGAACCTACTAGACTGGAGAATACACTAGACCCATCTTCATTAGCAATGATAATCTGATACGAAATGTCACCATATCAAAAACAATATACTCAGATCACAAACATATTCGAGTTCAGACATGTATGCGCGAGCCCCAGGCCGACATAATGATGTTAGACACAGGGAGCATTCAAACCCAAAATTTAACTTCAATAACAAAAACATAAAGTGGGACCCAAATAACCAAGTCCTAACCGATAAAGCTGGGAAGATAGACAAAGCAACACAGACCCCAACTTATGCCTAGAACAGATTAACTCGGTGGCACTCAATGTATGCACAAGGCTTATTCCTCTAAGAAAAAGGAGGGGTAGATGTAAAATAGAAAGAGACAGGCGCTCCCTTTACAGGCGACGGAAGAGAATAACAGAGCGGCTAAAAGAGGCCAATTTTTCTGAAAAGCGTAGGGAATCACGGTCAGAGAAATAGCAAACATCGAACTTAAGCTAAAGGAATCTTATAGGAGTCAGGAATCGCGGAAAAAACTAAAGCCAAATCAAAGTTGAGAACAACGTCCAGCATTGGGCCCCTACTTAAACAAGATGGGTCCTACACAAATGACAGCAAGGAAATGAGTGAGCTACTCAAGTCCCATAGACTCGGTTTTTAGCAAGCCGCTAACCAGACCCGAGAGTCAAAGATCAAAATGAATTTTTTATGAGAGAGCCACAGAATTTGGTTAACACAAGCCTATCTGATGTTATCCTGACGCCAAATGACTTCGAACAGGCGATAAAAAAGGCATGCAAATGCACTCTGCCCCGGGGCCAGACTCATAGAACTCCGGTTCATCAGAACTGCAGAACCCCCTACACAGCTTTTACCATCCTAGGAGGGGAGCTGGCCCGGGGGGTCTCCCACAGCTACTAAAAAAAACAAAACCCCCACCCCACAAAGGGGGCATAAAGCAATGGCAAAGAACAAAACCATACAAAACCCTCCCAATCAAAAAAATCTTTAAAAGGGGTTTTAAGAAGCAAATCGCCCCCCCCAACAAAAACCCATCAGTTACACAACCCAGGGCAACAGGGGTTTAGAGCAGGTCGCCCCTTTCCCTGTCAACAAGGGATCCTAAACAAGGCCCTAGTGCCTAGAAGACAAAAAGTGCGATGTAATATATACGACTTTGCAAAACCCTTCGACAAGTGTGACCGGCGAAATAGCGCAAAAAAAGCGTGCAAAAGGAAAAACAGGAAAAAAGTTGGTAGAGGGATTTAAATTTTCCTCCAACAGAAAACAAAGAGTAGTAGCAAAAAAGTAAAGTCCAGGCAGCTAGTGTAGGGTTTCCCCGCCTCCCCTTTTTCACTTCAGCTTTTCCACGGTTGACTCTCTTGACTGAAGAAATATTTCCCCTAACATCCCTTGTTCATCTGAGTTTTTCAACATCCAATTGTGACCTCTTGTGTCTGTGTCCATCTTTTAAATTTCCCCCTCTTTGTCCACCCCGCTATTCCGCGCAAATTTTTTTATGTCTTTCATGTCTCCCCCCGACCCCCCTGTCCCCAGTGTGTCAGGGGCCCATTTCCCCCCAACCCTTTTTTCATAGGGCAATCCCCCTACTCTGGGGTAGTCTTTTTTGCAAACCTTTTCATTTCTCTAATTTCTTGACATGCTTACTAGGTGTGGATTCCAAAAATGGGCTGCATACTCCATATGGGCCCCCGTAAATGGTAACAGAGCTTTAACGACCCTTACTGAGGGATCGGAAAGTATCCATAGGTTTTTCCAGGCGCCCGATGCTGCAGCATTATCTGATTGATGTGCGCCTCAGGAGAAGCTCGGGGTTATACTCACCCCCCCGATCTTTTTCCTTGAGTGAGGTTTTCAGACTTTGGGCCACAAAATATATTGTGTTCGTCTTCTTTGCCCTTCCCAATTTCATGACTTTACATTTGGCGGGGTTAAATCAAGGAGCATTTGCTGGACCGGCTTGTAGCCTGTCAGGTCTCTTTGTAGTCCTGCTAGATCACATCCGATTTGATTCTTCTCATTAATTCACATCGTCCGCAACAAGGACACTTCTGAGTCTATCCCTTCCGCTGTGTCATTCACATATACCAAGAACAGACAGGTCCTAGGACTGACCCCTGTGGAACCCGCTTGTCACAGGCGCCCCCACTTTGACACCTATCATGTACCAGGACTCGTTGTGCCTCCTGTAGGTATTCTCTTATCAATTGCAGTGCCTGTTCCTGTTATGTTGTGCCTGATCCTCTAGGCTTTTGCCGTAACTCTTGTGAGGAAACTGTGTCGATGGCCTTCTTGCAGTCCAAAAAATGAAGTCGATCCACCACCTCTCTCTCTGTCTTCTTCTGTCACCTTGTCATAAAACTCTAGTGGTTTGTGACACCGGATTTTACTCCCTGAAACCTTGATGGTTGTCATTTTACACTGTTTCTTTCAGGTGCTCCACCACTCTCCTCCTGATGATCTTTCTCCATGACCTTGCATACTATACACGTAGGGATTACAGGTCTGTAGTTTAGTGCCTCATGCAAGTCTCCCTTTTAAAAATTGGGGACTACATTTGCATCTTCATACCTCAGGACAGTTGGCCCAGTTTAAAATGATGTGTTGAGATCTTCGGTTAATGGTACACACAATGTCTCTTCTGCCCTCTTTAAGGACCCTCGGAGGAGGATGTTGTCTGGTCCCACCGCCTTGAGGTGTCAAGTCCGCCATAGCAGCTTCTTCACCTTCCTCCTTTGTTATATGTACTCATCACGCACTTGCTGGTGCACCACCATGCTCTGATTTCCTGGAGTCTAATGGTTTCCACTGTAAATACTTCTTTAAACTTGTGTTGAGGCTCCTGAACATACCGCCCGGTCGTTTCTTGTGAATTCCCCATCCCACCCTTCCTCAGTTGATTACTGGTCCTTGACTGTTGTTTTCCTCCATGATGTGGCTGTACAACAGCTTCGGGTCAGTCTTTACTTTCGATTGCTATGTCATTTTGTTATTGCGTGAGTCCCTTCTTTCTGTGCATTTTCGTTTCTGCTCTCCGGCTAATCTCTTTTATTTCTGAGTTCTCTGTCTTCTGTACCTTTTCCATTCTCAGAAGTACACCTAGTTTTTGCCTCCCTCACCTTTGGGAGTGAACCAATGCCTCATTCTGTTTCTTCCCATTTATTTCTGTTTCCTTCGGAACAACCTCTCTCTGCCTCCTTGCATTTTGTTGCCACCATAGTCCATCATTTCTTGTACTGGTTTCTGTCTGTTTCCCTCCACACTGAATGTCTTGAAAAGAAGTTCCGCAACAAGGACTGAGTAGTTCCCCTTGTAGTTTGTTTTT
Organism: Cherax quadricarinatus; assembly: GCF_026875155.1. Classification (NCBI taxonomy): domain Eukaryota; kingdom Metazoa; phylum Arthropoda; class Malacostraca; order Decapoda; family Parastacidae; genus Cherax; species Cherax quadricarinatus. The sequence continues at coordinate 260,932 of NC_069462.1, read as the reverse complement.
TCCCACCCTATTCCTGTGCCTCTCCACTTGGAGTCAACTATGTAGTCGAAGCGCAGAAAACACTTGTTCACTAGCTCCCAGGGGCTTTCATACATGATATCTCGATGTCAGAACTACTCAAGGTGAATACAAGTCAGTCTTGCTGGTTCATCTCTCTCTCTCTCGGGTAGTGTCTCTAACATGAAGATGCATGAGGTTTTTCATACCCACATCCCTTCCATCTTGGCTCTCCCATTGTTTCGGGGACCCCCATGGGGTCCAGGGTTTTACCAGTCAATCTCTTGTGATTGAATCACCTATAAATTAGTAACTTTGCTCCCACGATGTGTGCTTTGGGCACCTCGGTTTAGTGTGTCGACCATTGTCTGTTGCTCTCATCGTATTCTTTCTCTTGGCCTCCTGCAGTTCTGTGGTGGTGTTTGTACTTACTGCAATTATCACCTTATGTCCCTCAGGAATGCGATTGTTCCTACTAAGTAGTCCCTTTCGCCCATGCCCACCATTCCTTCCTTTTCTCAACCCCCCACTGGTTTTTAATGAGCAGTGCCAACTCCTCCTCCCCCTCTCCTCCTCTGTTCTTACTGTGGATTTGATTCCGGATGGAAAGATTGAATATGTTATTATTTGGTGAGTATTGTTTCTGTGAGTGCTATTATGTTCTGGGGTGTCCCTTGATTCTTTCGTACCACTCCTATACTTATTGGTTATTTCCCTCTGCATTTGTATACCACACCTTCAATTTTTTCTAGATTGTGGTCTGGGAGGTGTATAGGGGATGGGAAGTGGAAACCTGTAAGGAACTATGGGTGGTTGCTGTTTGGGGTGGAGTTTGTTAATGCAGTGGGTGGGGGCCATTGGATGTGGTATGGGTGTTTTGATTTAGAGTGTTTGGTTGCATGGGGTTGACATGGTTGAGAGGCTTATATAGGAGTTGTGAGGAAGGCTGTATTTGATCTTCCAGTGTCTGTGATCTCCTGTCAGTTCTTCTCATCCCCTCTCTTCTCCTTTCGCCTTTGTACATCTCTCTCTGTTTCTTCCTTTCTGCTTGTGTTCTGTCGCGGTCGAGATACACTTCCAGTATGCTGGCATTGTCCCTTAATCGTGCTTTCTCTTGCAGGATCTGTTCCGAGTTCGATTCTGCCTTGAAGGTCTCTTTCACTGGCGGGTTCTTTTTTTTACAAACCCCCTATTCTCGAAAATTTTCCAGCTGGGTCATGTGTCCTTCTCCTATTGCTTTCCATGATGCTTTCAATGCTTTTTTTCCCTTGTTTTCTTGCTTCATATGGTTTCCCCCTTCAACTTCCTGGAGCCATACCAAGACTGACCTCACCCTTTCATGCTCCCATGATATCCCGGTGTATCCCCTCATTCAAGTTGATTTCCTTCCATTGCAGCTTTCCTTTATTCAGTTTCACTAGCTAATGATTCTTTTGGCTCAGTGGCGCTGTCATTTTCCCTTCTCGGCTTTCCCTGGGCTTCTGCTGTGGTCTGTTAGGGCCTCCACTTATGCTTAGCTCTTTCATTTACTACATTCCTCCACTGATTGAGCTTCTTACATGCAGTTGTTGCTCCTTCTTTCCCTACAGATCCCCTTATTTGTGGACTGAGGTAGCAGTCTCTGTTGTTTCATCCAAATGTTCTTAGTTCCTTTAGGCTGTTTCAGATTTTTCAGTTCCTCCTTCTTAACTCTGTATCCTGGCCTCTGCTGCTTTGACTTGCAACCTCCACTTCCTGCTTTCCATGTCTATCCTCGTTCCATTCTCATGATAAGTTCTTCTAGTTCTTTTCCCATACATGTTCCCTTTTGGCTGAGCTCTGCTGCCAATCTTCCTTTGCAGTTTCCTCCTCCTGTCCCTTGGTTTTTCTTGTGGCTCTCTGGCACCCATTTTTGTTTTATCCTGATTGCCTCAGAGTGGGAACCTATGTAAATCTGTTAGTTGGTTTGTATTGGTTGTCAGAGTGTGGGGGGGGGGAGGTAGAGGAGGAACTGTGGTATGTGTGAGAGGATGTGGGGAGGGGGAGTGGGAAAGGAGAGTGAAGCAAGGTGGGGTGAGAGGGAGAGGTGAGAGGGGGAAGGAGGGGAGGGGGGGAGGGGAGGGTGAAAGAGGGTGGGGAGGGATCAGGTGAAGGAGTGAGATGTCGCGTGGGGTGGGGGGGAGTGTATGTGTGAGTCTGCAATGTGTGTGTGTGTGTGTGTGTGTGTGTGTGTGTGTGGTGTGTGTGTGTGTGTGTGGTGTGGTGTTTGCATGTGTGTGTGTATGTGTGTGTTGTGTTGTGTGTGCTGTGTTGTTTGTGTGTGTGTGTGTGTGTGTGTGTGTGTTAAGTTACCCATTTTGTCCTAGGCACTGTCGATTAGGACATAGGCTGTTTATGGAGTGTGTAGGTGAGTAGGTGTGTAGGTGTGTGTGTGTGTGTGTGTGTTTGTTGTGTGTTGTGTGTGTGTGTTTGTGTGGTGTGTGTGATGTGTGTTGTGGTTGTGTGTGTGTGTGTGTGTTTGTGTTGTTGTGTGTTTGTGTGTGTGTTTGTGTGTGTTTGTGTTTGTGAGTGTTTGTGTGTGTGTGTGTGTGTGTTGAGTGTTGTGTGTGTGAATGCTTGTGTTTATGTAAGCAGTCCTTATTTCCCTTGTATGTCTATATATGTTTTGGCATATGAACCATCTCTTGGTTCCACTGTACTGTCTTGTTGCCTAAAAAAAATTACATTCCAATTCTGTTGCTAGGCTTCACTGGAGTTTACCTGGAGAGAGTCCGGGGTCAACGCCCCCTCGGCCGGTCCTGTGACCAGGCTCTGGTGGATCAGGAGCCTGATCAACAAGGCTGTGCTGCTGGCTGCACTCAAAACCAACGTACGAGCCACAAGCCGGTCTGGACAGGAACCGACTTTAGGTGCTTGTTCCAGTTGCCAGCTTGAAGACTGCTGGGGGTTGTTGGTAATTCCCCTTATGTATGTGGGAGGCAGTTGAACAGTCTCAGGCCCCTGACACTTATTGTATGGTACTTAACGTGCTAGTGACACCCTGCTTGTCATTGGGGGGGATGTTGCATCGTCTGCCAAGTTCCTTTTGCTTTCATAGTGGAGTTGATTTTCGTGTGCAAGTTCGGTACTAGTCCCTCTAGGATTTTCCAGGTGTTTAAATCATGTATCCTCTCCCGCCTGCGTTCCAGGGATACTGTTTTAGGACCTCAAGCGCTCCCAGTAATTGAGGTGTTTTATCTCCGTTATGCACGCCGTAAAGGTTCTCTGTGATTTTCTAGGTCAGCAATTTCACCTGCCTTGAAAGGTGCTGCGCTAGGCTACCTCTCATAATAGGCTATCTATCATACCTGCTTAACGCTCCTAAATCTCATAAATTCTATTAAATGCCGTAATGCTGCTTATTCTATTGATAGCTCGAGGAGAGAGAACCCCAATTTCCAGATAGAGACTGGAGCTGACCCATGCACTCAATCTGGTGAATATTACATGCGGCTGGCAGTGGAGTATTGGTGTCGTTCCCTCCTGGTTCAGTAGGTGAAAAATGCTTGATGCTTCTCGGAAATTTTTCCACTAACTTCCTGTAGGCCATGTAGTCTCTAGTCTCTAATTTTTTTTTCACTCACTCTGTATTTATGGACCCAATCTTATACATTTCTCTTATATCCCTTGATCTTGAGTTCGCACTTATTTTTCAAAATACCCCACTGCGTTATTATGGCAACACTATTTATGGCTGACACAACCGTTCACCTTCCTTCCAACGGCCCCCACATAGTAACTCGCTATTTACTATGTTTGCTTTTCTGTAATCACTTATATTTCCTTTTTTCGGGTCTTAAGTGATTATATGCACTCTTATGCGTGCACACGCCTATATCCCACACTCTATTCCTTAGGCTACCTCTCATACTAGGCTATCTATCATTAACTGCTGAATTCTCTAAACCTCAATAAATTCTATTAAATGCCAGTAAATGCTGCTTATTCAAATTCTGATAGCTCGAGGAGAGTGACCCCTAATTTCCAGCTAGAGACTGGTGCTGACCCCATGCAACTCAAACTAGGTGAATATTACTTGCGGCTGGCAGTGGAGTAATGTTGTCGTCCTCCTGGGTGCCAGTATGAAAATGCTTGATGCTTCTCAGTAATTTTTCCTATAACTTCATGTAGGTACTGTGGTCTCTAGCTCATCTAATTTTTTCACTCACTCACTGTATTTACTGGACACATCTATACATATCTCTTTTCTCCCTGTATTGCGTTTTCGACTTATTCTTCAAAATACCCCACTTGATTATTATGGCAAACACTATTTAGGCACGGACACAACCAGTCACACTTCCAATGGGCCCCAACTAACAACACTTAGTCATTATTTCCTTTGTTTTCTTTTTGTGATCACTTATATTTCCTTTTTTCGGGGCTTAAGTGATTATATGCACTCTTATGTGTGCACACGCATATATCCCACACTCTATTCCTTATGGCACAGTCATAAATTACCACCAAAACACGAGCTCAAACCGCGTGACTCCTCCACGAGTGTGTGTGTGTGTGTGTATTTACTCACCTATTTGTACTCACCTAGTTGAGGTTGCAGGGGTCGAGTCCAAGCTCCTGGCCCTGCCTCTTCACTGGTCGCCACTAGGTCACTCTCCCTGAACCATGAGCTTTATCGTACCTCTGCTTAAAGCTATGTATGGATCCTGCCTCCACTACATCTCTTCCCAAACTATTCCACTTCCTGACTACTCTGTGGCTGAAGAACTACTTCCTAACATCCCTGTGATTCATCTGTGTTTTCAGCTTCCAACTGTGTCCCCTTGTTTTGCAGTGTCCAGGCTCTGGAAACATCCTGTCTTTGTCCACTTGTCAAATTCCATCTCAGTATATTTTGTAAGTCGTTATCATGGTCCCCTATCTCTTCCTGTCCTCAGTGTTCGTCAGGTTGAATTCCCTTTACCTCTCCTTTAGGACATACACTTAGCTTGGGATAGTTCTTGTGGCAAAACCTTTGCACTTTCTCTTAGTTTCTTACATGCTTGGCTAGGTGTGGGTTCCAAAACTGGTGCTGCATACTCCAATTGGGCCTAACGTACACGGTGTACGGTCACTGAACGATTCCTTATTAAGATGTTGGAATGTTGTTTCTGAGGTTTGCACGCGCCCATATGCTGCAACCCAGTTATGTGGTGATGTGCGCTTCAGGGAGATGTGCCTGGTGGTTATAATCACCCCAAGATCTTTTTCTGAGTGAGGTTTGTAGTATCTGGCCCCCTAGGACTGAAACACATCTGCTGTCTTCTTTGCCCTTTCCCTATCTTCATGACTTTGCACTGGTGGGATGGAACTTCAGGAGCCCAATTGCTTGCCAGGTCTGCAGCTGTCCAGATCCCTTTTAGTTCTGGCCTGGTCTTCGAGCGAATGAATTCTTTCATCAAATTTACCTCCCTCTGCAAAGGGACCCTCAGGTTTATTCTTATGTCATGTCGATCACAAATTACCTGAAAACAACATGGTCCTAGGACTGACCCCTGTGGGGACCCGCTGGTCACAGGTGGGACCCACTCTGACAACTCGCCACGTACCATTACTCGCTAGCTGTCTTCGTGACAATATTCCTGAGCCATTTGTAGTGCCTTCCTGTTATCCTGCTTGGTCTCCAGTTTTTGCACTTAATTCTTGTGTGGTACTGTTGTCATAACGCCCTTCTTGCAGGTCTAAGTCAACTGTAATCCACCCACCCCTCTCTCTCTTGTCTTACTGCTGTCACCTTGTTCATAGAACTCCAGAGGGTTTGTGGGACACAGGATGCCCGTCCTGAAACCATGTTGGTGCTGTTTGAGAGTTCATTCCTGTCTAGGTGTTCCACCATTCTTCTCCTGACTATCTTCTCTATGGACTCATGCATAATTATGTGCATGACACTGGTCTGTAGTTTAGTTGCTTCATGTCTGTCGCCTTTATGAAAGATTGGGACTACATTTTACTGTCATCCATGCCTCAAGCAATCTTCCCTGTTTCGTTAGATGTTTGGATATTGTTGTTTAGGTGTACACCTAGAGCCTCTGCTCCCTCTTTCAGGAACACGGAGAGATTGTTATCTGGCCCATGTGCCTTTGAGGTATTAGCTATCACTCAGAAGCCTCTCACTTCTTCCTCGGTTGTGGTACCGGGTCCAGCACCTGGTGATGTGCCACATCTTCTCCGTCTTTCTGGAGCCCTTCTGTCTCCTCTGTGAACACTCTTTGAATTTTGTTGAGTTCCTCAATACTTCAGGTCATTTCTTGTTGTCTCTCCTCCTTCCTTCTTAGCCTGATTAACCTGGTCCTTTTGTCTGTTGTTTTCTCCTGAATGTGGCTGTATAACAGCTCGGTCAGATTTGGCTTTCGCTGCTATGTCGTTTTATATTGTCATTGGGCCTCCCTTCTTATTCTGTGCATATTCGGATTCTGGCTCTTACGACGTGCTCTCCTTTTCTCCTGGGTCCTTTGCCTGCTATATTTTTCCTATTCCCTAGCACACTTGGTTATGGCCTCCTTGCACCTTTGGGTGAACCATGGGTATCCTGGCTTTTTCATTATCTGGTTCCTTGGGTACAAACCTCTCCTCAGCCACTTGCACATTGTTGCTACATATGTCCAACATCTCAATAATTGGTTTCCATGCAATTCTCTGCTCCACTGAACCTCTTTCAGGAAGTTACTCATTCCTGTGTTGTCCTTTCCTGTTGCTGGTTTCATTTTGTCTGGCCTTCTGCTTCCCCTCCACTTGTAGCTCTACTGTGTATTCAAAAGCTCCAAAACCACTGATCGCTGGCACCAGGGGTCTTTTCATATGTGATGTCCTCAATATCTACACTGTCAAGGTGAATACTAAGTCCAGTCTTGCTGGCTCATCTCTCCTCTCTCTCTTGTAGTGTCCCTTACGTGTTGGTACATGAAGTTTCCAGTTACCACCCATCATCTTAGCCCTCCATGTATCTTGGCCCCCATGAGGGCTACAAGTTCTTCCAGTCGATCTCCTTGTGTGTTCAAGTCACCCATGATCAGAGCTTTGCCCTGCATGCATGAGCTCTTCTGTCACTGCAGCCAGTGTGTCAACCATCCGCTCTATTGCTCTCGTCATACCCATGCCTTGTCTCCTGCTGTTCTTTGGCAAGGTTATACAATCACTGAATACCACTTGGGCTCCAGAGTAAGCGGTTCCCGCTATGTAATCTCTTTCTTCTCCGCTGTCTCTCTCTCCAGCTCATCAAAATTCCATCGGTGTTTGATCAGCAATGCCATCCTCCACCCCCCCTGTCCTTCTTACCACAGGATTGGTATCCCATGGATAGATGGCATCTGTTATCATATCTGTAAGGCTTGTTTATTCATATTCTGTGAGGCTATTGATGTCCGGTGCTGTCTCTTTGACTCTTCGTGCCACTCCTCCCATTGTTTGTTATTCCATCAGCATTTTGTGTACCCATAACTTCAGTTTCCTTTCAATACTGTGTTTGAGGGGGCTGTGGGGGAGGGAGACTGGTAGCATTCTGTGGGATTCTGATGATGGAGGTTGGGTGGAAGCTAGGTAAGGTTGTAGTGTGTGTGGGGACGATTAGTGATTGACGTTTGTGGGGTCTGAGGATAGTGTGTGTGTGCTTGCCCTTGCTTCTCTGTTTGCTCTGACTGTCTCCGCTGGTTCCATCCTTGTTTCCCTTCTTGTGTCCTTTCGCTTTTTTGTCCTCTCCCTCAGCTGCTGTCTCTCTGTGTTTGTCTCTGTCTAGGAAAACCTTTGGTTTCTCTTGAAGGATCTGTTCTTCAATGTTCTGTCCTGAGAATCAGCTTGATCGGTCGGTATCTCCCCTTCACGTACCCCTTATTCTCTGCAAATTTACAATCTCATCCATGCCTTCTTCCCCCTAATTTCCCGTGATGTTTTCCTTATCTCCTTTCTTTTATGCTGTCTTTCAGTGTGTGTCTTTTCCACTCTTCTCCGCGCCCATGGATAAACATGATTTTGCTCTTTCCTTCTCCCATTGCTCTCCTCGGATGCTTGGTTCCTGGTCTGTATAATGGTAATTTCTCCTTGTTTTTCCAGTGGCTCTGGTAGCATGGTGGTGGCTCATGCATTCGACTTATCTCCCTCTCTATCTGCCCAGCTGCTCTTTACCTTTTACTCACCTGACCTTCTTTGAAGGCGGATAATGACCTTAGCATAGTTCATAATCTCCTTCCTTCCTGTTATCCTCTCAGCTTCATATTCTGTCTTCTTGGTACGCCCCTAGACTTGCATCAGCCTGTTTACCTCAAATTCAGGACCCTATACCCTGTCGAAGCAGTTTCGACTTGTGCCTCCCATTTCTTTCGTTTCCTTCTCCAACCCTCTTTTCCCATTTCGCAGAGAGCTCATTCTCTCTTTTCAGAAAAGCTCTCCTAATTTTCTCTCATTCTTGCTCTCCATCCTTTTTTCCACTACTTCTCCATCTATTCGTCCCATTAACAATACCCATTGTCATCTGATCCCTGATTCCTATGAGGTCCCAACATTTTTTTTTATAGTAAGGAAAGAGAGCGAAAGAGAGAGAGAAAGCGAAAGAGAGAGAGAGAGAGAGAGAGAGAGGATGAGGAGAGAGATGAGAGAGAGAGATGGAGAGAGAGGGAGACGAAGAGAGAGAGAGAGAGGGGGAGGGGGAGGTAGAGGAGAGACAGAGAAAGAGTGAAGAAAAGGGGGAGAGAGTGAGAGAAAGAGAGAAGGAAGGAGAAGGGAAAGATAGGAGGAGAGAAAGGGAGAGAGTAGAGAAAGGGAAAAGAGAGAGAGAGAGAGAGAGAGAGAGAGAGAGAGAGAGTGGAATGAGTGAGAGAGAGAGAGAGGAGAGCGAAGAGAGACTGGAGAGAGAGAGGAGAGGAAGAAGAGGAAGAGAGAGGAAGAGAGAGAGAGAGAGGAGGAAGGGAGGAAAAAACAGGAAGAGAGAGAGGAAGAAGAGAGGGAAAAAGAGAGCGGAAGAGGAGATGAGAGGAGGAGAGGAGAGGAAAAAGAGAGAGGAAGAGAGAGGAAAGGGAAAAGAGGGGAGAGGAAAGTGAGAGGAAGAGAGAGAGAGAGAGAGGAATTGAGAGAGAGGAAGGGAGAGGAAGAGAAGAGGAGGGAAGAGACTCTTCTAGTAGTCAAGAGAAGGCGGACATCTTTGCAGACCACTTTGTACCAAAATGCAAGTTCCTGATCCAGCAAGGTCCCTCCTTGGCTAGCTGCAAGAAGAGATCGTGTGGCAAAACTGTCAGTGGTGACAATAAGGCAGGAGGAGTGCATTTCCTTCTTAAATCAACCTTGACAACGAAAGGCTGTAGGGCCAGACAAGTTGCGCCAAGATTGTTGAAGAAGATGTGTAGACAGCTAGCAGCACCCTCTAACTCGCATCTTTCGCACTGCCTAGTACAGTGTAAATGGTCTCTCTTTGGAAAGAGGAAATGTAGTCCCTGTTCACAAAAAGAAGAGCAGAGCAGAAATCAGCAACTACAGACCAGTGTCACTCCTGTCAATCACTGGTAAGATCCTTGAGACAATAATCTCAAGACAAATGATAGATTTTTTTGACTACCACTCACTACTTTGTGATCGTCAATATGGCTTCAGGAAAGGTTACTCTGCTGCTGATCTGTTGTTAAACCTCTCCACTAAGTGGCACCAGTCACTGGATGAATCCAAAGTCAGCTGTGTGGTAGCATTGGACATTGCTGGCGCTTTCGACCGGGTGTGGCACCAGGGCCTCTTAGCAAAACTTCAAGCACTGGGAATTGCAGGCTCTACGCTATGTCTCCTCAGTGATTACCTTCATGGTAGATCTCTAAGTGTAGTCCTCAATGGAACGGAATCAGCAAGGCATCCTATTGGGGCAAGCGTTCCACAAGGAAGCGTGCTGGGTCCATTGTTATAGAATGTCTACTTCAACGACCTTCTTCATCTCATCCCAGAACCACATGCACATGCAGACGACTGTACACTGCCATTCACTTATCCAAGAGAAGAAATGCCAGCTGCTCTAAGCTACATCAATCACCAGCTGAGAGCTATATCAGCTTGGGGAAATAGATGGCAAGTAACATTTGCACCTGAGAAAACGCAAATGATGATCGTCTCTAGGCACCATGATGGTAATGCTGGTGCAGTAGTAAGGATGAATGGGAGGATGTTGGCACCTGGAGAAGTTGATACCCTTGGGGTGAAATTTGACTCCAAACTAACCATGAAGAACCATGTTGTAAATCTTGCAAACAAGGCAGCCAGGAAGCTTACAGCACTTCGCCGTATCTCGCATCTGCTTGACAGTAGGGGTTGCAAGATTCTGTACGAGGCACAAGTACGCTCACACCTTGAGTATGCTCCACTTTCTTGGTTCGCCTGCCCCCCCTCTCATCTGCGACTGCTTGACAGAGTAGAGAACAGAGCAAGACGTCTCATCTCTCGCCTGGACCATCCTGGATAGATCTGTCATTTCGCAGAGCCTTCAACATAGGAGGGATGTGGGTGGCCTTACTGTTATGTACATGGCCAATATTGTCAAAATACCACACTTGGATCCACTTCGAGGACAGCGTGAAACAAGCTTTTATGCCACCCAAGACGGGCAGAAAGCAGCAACTTCACTCTGGCTGTACCCTTCTCCAGAACATCACTCCATCTGAGAACATACATACCCAGGATGACTCGAGTATGGAACACATTCGTACAGCATAATGATGTCAACGAGATAAAGTCAGTTGATCAAATGAAAATGCTGGCCCACAGATGGCTCCAACTTCATCCTGTTCCCTACTTGTATGTCTCATAACAATAAAAATGCTTTCAAATGAGCTGATGTAGGTAACAGCTCTTAGCTTGCCAATAAAGTTAGGAATCCTTAACCTGTAATATAGCTGTCAATAAAGCTAGGGATCCTTAACCTTGTCAAACCCTGTGTAAAAAAAAAAAAAAAAAAAAAAAAAAAAAAGACAGAAGGAGTAAGAAAAAAGAGAGAGAGAGAGAGAGAGAGAGAGAGAGAGAGAGAGAGAGAGGAGAGAGAGAGGGGAGAAAAGAGAGAGAGAGAGGAGAGAGAGAGGAGAGAAGAGAGAGAGAGAGAAGATAGAGAGAGAGAGAGAGAGAAGAATAGAAAGAGAGAGGGAAAAGAGGAAAAGAGACAAAGAGATGGAGAAGGAAGGATTAGAGGGTCAATTCACATAAAGGTGTGAAATCCTGTATGTATGTATGTGTGTGTATGTGTGTATATGTGTGTGTGTGTGTGTGTGTGTGTGTGTGTGTGTGTGTGTGTGTGTGTGTGTGTGTGTGTGTGTGTGTGTGTGTGTGTGTGTGCATGCTACAGCTATTCAAGTGCCTAACAGCAGATCCTGTTCTCACCTAGTGTATGTGTGTATGCGTGCGTTTATGTAATCAGTCCTCATTTACCTCGTATGTACATATGTTTTGCATATGCACCCTATCTCTTGGTTCCCCATGTACTGTCTTGTGTGCCGAAAATTACGCAAATTCACATAAAGGTGTGAAATCCTGTATATGTGTGTGTACTCACCTATTTGTACTCACCTATTTGTGGTTGCAGGGGTCGAGTCACAGCTCCTGGCCCTGCCTCTTCGCTGATTGCTACTAGGTCCTCTCTCTCCCTGCCCCATGAGCTCTATCATACCTTGCCTTAAAACTATGTATGGTTCCTGCCTCCACTACATCACTTTCTAGGCTATTCCATGGCCTGACTACTCTATGACTGAAGAAATACTTCCTAACATCCCTTTGATTCATCTGAGTCTTCAACTTCCAATTGTGACCTCTTGTGTCTGTGTCCCATCTCTGGAACATCCTGTCTTTGTCCACCTCGTCTATTCTGCGCAGTATTTTATATGTCGTTATCATGTCTCCCCTGACCCTCCTGTCCTCCAGTGTCGTCAGGCCGATTTCCCTCAACCTTTCTTCATAGGACAATCCCCGTAGCTCTGGGACTAGTCTTGTTGCAAACCTTTGCACTTTCTCTAATTTCTTGACGTGCTTGACTAGGTGTGGATTCCAAACTGGTGCTGCATACTCCAGTATGGGCCTGACGTAGATGGTATACAGAGTCTTACACGAATCCTTACTGAGGTATCGGAACGCTATCCGTAGGTTTGCCAGGCGCCCGTATGCTGCAGCAGATTGATGTGCGCCTCAGGAGATATGCTCGGTGTTATACTCACCCCCAGATCTTTTTCCTTGAGTGAGGTTTGCAGTCTTTGGCCATCTAAACTATATTGTGTCTGTGGTCTTCTTTGCCCTTCCCCAATCTTTATGACTTTGCATTTGGCAGGGTTAAAATTCAAGGGGCCAGTTGCTGGACCAGGCCTGTAGCCTGTCCAGGTCTCTTTGTAGTCCTGCCTGATCCTCGTCCAATTTGATTCTTCTCATTAACTTCACATCATCTGCAAACAAGGACACTTCTGAGTCTATCCCTTCCGTTATGTCGTTCACATATACCAAGAACAGCACAGGTCCTAGGACTGACCCCTGTGGAACCCCGCTTGTCACAGGCGCCCACTCTGACACCTCGTCGCGTACCATGACTCGTTGTTGCCTCCCTGTCAGATATTCTCTGATCCATTGCAGTGCCTTTCCTGTTATGTGTGCCTGGTCCTCTAGCTTTTGCAGTAACCTCTTGTGAGGAACTGTGTCGAAGGCCTTCTTGCAGTCCAAAAATATGCAGTCGATCCACCCCTCTCTCTCTTGTCTTACTTCTGTCACCTTGTCATAAAACTCTAGTAGGTTTGTGACACAGGATTTTCCTTCCTGAAACTGTGCTGGTTGTCAATTATACACTGTTTCTTTCCAGGTGCCCCACCACTCTCCTCCTGATGATCTTCTCCATGACCTTGCATACTATACACGTTAGTGATACAGGTCTGTAGTTTAGTGCCTCATGTCTGTCTCCCTTTTTAAAAATTGGGACTACATTTGCCATTTTCCATACCTCAGGGAGTTGCCCAGTTTCAAATGATGTGTTGAAGATCTTTGTTAATGGCTCACACAATATTTCTGCTCCCTCTTTAAGGACCCATGGAGAGATGTTGTCTGGTCCCACGCCTTTGAGGTGTCAAGTTCGCATACCAGCTTCTTCACCTCCTCCTTGGTTATATGTACCTCATCCAGCACTTGCTGGTGTGCCCCCTGTTCTGATTTCTTGGAGTCCTACTGGTTTCCACTGTAAATACCTCTTTAAATCTTGTGTTGAGCTCCTGACAAACCTCTCGGTCATTTTTGTGAATTCCCCATCACCCTTCCTCAGTCTGATTACCTGGTCCTTGACTGTTGTTTTCCTCCTGATGTGGCTGTACAACAGCTTTGGGTCAGTCTTTACTTTTGATGCTATGCCATTTTCATATTGTCTCTGAGCCTCCTTCTTATCTGTGCATATTCGTTTCTGGCTCTTCGGCTGATTTCTTTATTTTCCTGAGTTCTCTGTCTTCTGTACCTTTACCATTCTCTAGTACACCTAGTTTTTGCCTCCCTACACCTTTGGGTGAACCAAGGACTAGTTCTGTTCTTCCCATTATTTCTGTTTCCCTTGGGAACAAACCTCTCCTCTGCCTCCTTGCATTTTGTTGCTACATAGTCCATCATTTCTTGTACTGGTTTTCCTGTCAGTTCCCTCTCCCACTGAATGTCTTGAAGGAAGTTCCTCATGCCTGAGTAGTTCCCCCTTTTGTAGTTTGGTTTTTCCCACCCTATTCCTGCTACTCTCTCCACTTGGAGCTCAACTATGTAGTCGAAGCACAGAACCACATGATCACTAGCTCCCAGGGGCCTTTCATACACGATACCCTCGATGTCCGAACTACTCATGGTGAATACAAGGTCCAACCTTGCTGGTTCATCCCCTCCTCTCTCTCTGGTAGTGTCTCTTAACATGTTGATGCATGAGGTTTTCCAGTACCACATCCATCATCTTGGCTCTCCATGTTTCGGGACCCCCATGGGGCTCCAGGTTTTCCCAGTCAATCTCCTTGTGATTGAAATCACCCATAACTAGTAACTTTGCTCCCCCCATGTGTGCTCTCCTGGCCACCTCGGCTAGTGTGTCTTGCTCTCATCGTATTCTTCTCTTGGCCTCCTGCAGTTCTGTGGTGGGTTGTACATTACTGCAATTATCACCTTATGTCCCTCAGACTGGATTGTTCCTACTAAGTAGTCCCTTTCGCCCGTGCCATCCATTCCTACCATTTTCTCAAAACCCCACTGGTTTCTAATGAGCAGTGCAACTCCTCCTCCCCCTCTCCTCCCTCTGTCTTTCCTGAGGATCTGATATCCGGATGCAAAGATTGAATCTGTTATTATTCTGGTGAGTTTTGTTTCTGTGAGTGCTATTATGTCTGGGGATGTCTCTTTGATTCTTTCGTGCCACTCCTCATACTTGTTTGTTATTCCATCTGCATTTGTATACCACACCTTCAACTTCTTTTCTAAGACTGTGGTCTGGGAGGTATATTGGGGTTGGGGAAGTGGGAGACCTGGTAAGGAACTATGGGTTGTTGCTGTGGGGGTGGAGTTTGTAATGTAGTGGGTGGGGGCATTGGATGTGGCATGGGTGTTTTGATTTAGAATGTTTGGTTGCACTGGGGTTGACCTGGTTGGGAGGCTTCTATAGGAAGTTGTGAGGGAGGCTGTATTTGATCTTCTTCCTGGGTCTGGGATCTCCTGTCTTCTCCATCCCCTCTCTGTGTGTTAGTTACCATTTTGTCCTAGGCACATGTCGATTAAACACTAGGCCTGTTGTGTGTGTGTAGGTGTGTAGGTGTGTGTGTTAGTTAGTTACCATTTTGTCCTAGGCACATGTCGATTAGACACTAGGCCTGTTATGGGTGTGTAGGTGTGTAGGTGTGTAGGTGTGTAGGTGTGTGTGTGTGTGTGTGTGTGTGTGTGTGTGTGTGTGTGTGTGTGTACTCACCTAATTGTACTCACCTAATTGTGGTTGCAGGGGTGGAGACTCAGCTCCTGGCCCCGCCTCTTCACTGATCGCTACTGGATCCTCTCTCTCTCTGCTTCCTGAGCTTTGTCATACCTCTTCTTAAAACTATGTATGGTTCCTGCCTCCACTACTTCACTTGCTAGGCTATTCCACTTGCTGACAACTCTATGACTGAAGAAATACTTCCTAACGTCCCTGTGACTCGTCTGAGTCTTCAGCTTCCAGTTGTGACCCCTTGTCCCTGTGTCCCCTCTCTGGAACATCCTATCTCTGTCCACCTTGTCTATTCCCCGCAGTATCTTGTGTGTGTGTGTGTGTGTGTGTGTGTGTGTGTGTGTGTGTGTGTGTGTGTGTGTGTGTGTTAGTTACCATTTTGTCCTAGGCGTATGTGTGTATGTGTATGTGTGTGTGTGTGTGTGTGTGTGTGTGTGTGTGTGTGTGTGTGTGTGTGTGTGTGTGTGTGTGTTTGTGTGTGTGTTTGTGTGTGTGTTTGTGTGTGTTTGTTTTTGTGTGTGTTTGTGTGTGTGTGTGTGTGTTGTGTGTATGTGTGTGTGCATGCGTGTGTTTATGTAAGCAGTCCTTATTTCCCTTGTATGTACTATACATGTTTTGCATATGTACCCAATCTCTTGGTTCCCACTGTACTGTCTTGTGCCTAAAATTACATTCAATTCTGTATGCTAGGCTTCCTGGAGTTTACCTGGAGAGAGTTCCGGGGGTCAACGCCCCCGCGGCCCGGTCTGTGACCAGGCCTCCTGGTGGATCAGAGCCTGATCAACAAGGCTGTTGCTGCTGGCTGCACTCAAACCAACGTACGAGCCACAGCCGGGCTGGTCAGGAACCGACTTTAGGTGCTTGTCCAGTGCCAGCTTGAAGACTGCCAGGGGTCTGTTGGTAATTCCCCTTATGTATGCTGGGAGGCAGTTGAACAGTCTCAGGCCCCTGACACTTATTGTATGGTCTCTTAACGTGCTAGTGACACCCCTGCTTTTCATTGGGGGGATGTTGCATCGTCTGCCAAGTCTTTTGCTTTCATAGTGAGTGATTTTCGTGTGCAAGTTCGGTACTAGTCCCTCTAGGATTTTCCAGGTGTATATAATCATGTATCTCTCCCGCCTGCGTTCCAGGGAATACAGTTTTAGGAACCTCAAGCGCTCCCAGTAATTGAGGTGTTTTATCTCCGTTATGCACGCCGTAAAGGTTCTCTGTACATTTTCTAGGTCAGCAATTTCACCTGCCTTGAAAGGTGCTTCGCTAGGCTACCTCTCATGCTAGGCTATCTATCATTACCTGCTTAACTCTCCTAAATCTCAATAAATTCTATTAAATGCCAGTTAATGCTGCTTATTCTAATTCTGATAGCTCGAGGAGAGTGACCCCCAATTTCCAGCTAGAGACTGGTGCTGACCCCATGCAACTCCAACTAGGTGAATATTACATGCGGCTGGCAGTGGAGTAATGTTGTCGTCCCTCCTGGGTCCCAGTAGTTGAAAAATGCTTGATGCTTCTCGGTAATTTTTCCACTAACTTCCTGTAGGCACTGTAGTCTCTAGCTCCTCTAATTTTTTTTTCACTCACTGTATTTACTGACACATCTATACATATCTCTTATCTCCCTGATCTTGAGTCGCACTTATTTTTCAAATACCCCACTGCGTTATTATGGCAACACTATTTATGGCTGACACAACCGTTCACCTTCCTTCCAACGGCCCCCACATAGTAACTCGCTATTTACTATGTTTGCTTTTCTGTAATCACTTATATTTCCTTTTTTCGGGTCTTAAGTGATTATATTCACTCTTATGCATGCACACGCATATATCCCACACTCTATTCCTTATGGTACAGTCAGAAATTACCACCAAAACAGGAGCTCAAACCACGTGACTCCTCCACGAGTGTGTGTGTGTGTGTGTGTGTGTGTGTGTGTGTGTGTGTGTGTGTGTGTGTGTGTGTGTGTGTGTGTGTGTGTGAGTGTGTGGGTGTGCGTGCTTGTGTGTGTGCATGTATTTGTACGCTCATGTGCATGTGTCTATGCGTGCACCCTCGTGTATGTGTGTGCGTGCGTGCTTGTGTGTAAACATATATTTGTACGCTCGTGTGTATGTGTCTGTACTCACCTAATTGAGGTTGCAGGAGTCGACTCCAAGCGTGTGCCCTCGTATGCGTATGTGTGTGCACGCACGCTCGTATGGGTGTATGACCCACTTAATATTTGTATTTATAACTCATTACAATTGTGACCAGGTGTGTAGGTATCAGTCGTTCATTACTTTGTAATTTGTTCTTGACTGTAACCATGTATAAGACTGAGGCTGATTCATTACCTTTGTAACTTGCCATGATTGTGACCAGATCTACCTGGAGTTCATTACCTTTGTAACTAGTTCAGCTATCATAACTTTGGGGTCCAGTCCCAGGACCCATTATATACCTTTGTAATCTTTTGAGTACCGCCCACAGGATGGGTATGGGGTGCATAATAAAGATATTAAACTAAACTTCTACTAACATCTGAGACTAAGCTATATGTAGAAGGAACATGGTCATGAGAGCAGACAAAGTAATGAAGGCAATGAGCATCACGACGATTGGCTAAGCATAGAGGCTTTCAACAGGGGATGAACGAAAGGCACCAAGGCAAAAACGTAGACCCTGATGATGAAGGGGATCTAACTTAGAAAGAGTTGTAGGAGAAGCTGTGGAACAGACTTGGTCTCCATAATCCAGCTTGGACAAGTCTAGGGTAGAAGTCAAATGGAGGAGAGTTCAACAATCTGCTCCACATGAATGATGTACAAGAATTTTAAGGAGATTCAGCCGACCATGGCAAGCTGCCTTCGAAGAGGAAATGAGAGGTTTCCATGTCAACCGGCGATCAAATAGAAGGCCAAGAAACTTGACTGTATCACATTCTGGGAGATGTGATCCGTGTAAATCCAATTAAATATCTGAGACAAGAGGACGTCTAGTGAGGGTAAATGGGTTCTCGCATTAGAAAATTTAAATCCATGAGAAGTGGCCCAATGGGAAACACAGTCAATCACATCCCGAAGGGAGGCTGCTACCAGGCGACAGTCAGTGCCTGCTTTAACTATAGAGAAGTCATCTGCATAAAGTGACGACCAAATACATGATGGAATAACAGAAGGTAGGTCATTTATATCCAAGAGAAAAAAAGGGTAGTGCTAAGGACACAACCGTGTGGGACCCTCTCGGCTGAGGAAAGTGAGATGCCAACATGGACATGAAAATGTCTTTCAGATAAGAAAGCAGCTAGGAAGATTGGTAAATTACCGAAGAGGGCTAAGGAGTGGGCCTGGGCTAAGATGTTATACCACCAAGCGGTGTTATATGCCCTCTCGAGATCGAAAAAGACTGCTAGGACAGTGTGTTTATC
This sequence comes from Cherax quadricarinatus, assembly GCF_026875155.1. Taxonomy (NCBI): domain Eukaryota; kingdom Metazoa; phylum Arthropoda; class Malacostraca; order Decapoda; family Parastacidae; genus Cherax; species Cherax quadricarinatus. The sequence goes on along the minus strand of NC_069462.1, from coordinate 242,591 downwards.
AGTTAGTTAGTTTAATATCTTTATTATGTACCCCCATACCCATCCTGTGGGCGGTAGTCAAAAGATTACAAAGGTACATAATGGGTCCATGGACTGGACCCCAAAGTTATGATAGCTGAACTAGTTACAAAGGTAATGAACTCCAGGTAGATCTGGTCACAATCATGGCAAGTTACATAGGTAATGAATCAGCCTCATTCCTATACATGGTTACAGTCATGAACAAATTACAAAGTAATGAACCACTGATACATCCACACCTGGTCACAATTGTAATGAGTTATAAATACAAATATTAAGTGGGTCATACACCCACACGATCGCGCGCGTGCACAGATATATGCACACAAGCGTACAAATATATGCATACACACAAGCACGCACACCCACACCTACACACACACACACCCACACACACACTCCCACACACACACCCACACCCACACACACCCACACACACACACACACATACACATGGTAATGCATTATTTACAGCTAGCAAAGTCAGGGTATTTCTCCAGAATGGTCTGTAATATACCACTGTGGATAAAATGCTTTGCCATTTCTTGAACGTTTCTGAGTGAGTTGTTTCTAAATTCATTAAGTTGATCACACTCCAGTACATAATGACGCAAGGTGTGACAATAGTCCATCTGGCAAAGTTTACATTTCGTTTGGTCTACATCTGGTGGAGGTGATTTAACCTGCCAAAGATACTTGTAACCCAGCCGGAGCCGGGCGGTAGTGACATCCAAGAGTCTGCTTATCTTGTTGGATGTACCATAGACATGTGGCTCCTCCTGCATGATGGAATGATGATAGATGGACTGACTTGTGTCAATCTCCCCAAGTCTTAAGTCAATAAAGTTAATTTGAAGTTCTTTTCGTATTATTGTTCTCAAACTGCTAACTGACAAGCCAAGATTGTAATCTACCCCCTCTTTGAAAGCATACAGCTTAGTCAATTTATCAGTTCTATCATGCATCTGAACACCAACGTGAGATGGAATCCACAGCATGTACACTCTGACTCCACTGTCCACAATCTTACCATACCTATGTCTGGCTTCTGACACAAGTATGCCACAATTTATACTTAATAAGTTGAGAGCATTTATGGATGACAGAGAATCAGTTACAATTAAAGTGTCAACCCTAGATACATGGACGCATTTGAGTGCAAGGAGTATGGCAAACAGTTCTGTTTGAAGGGTAGAGGCCCAGTTATTGATGCGTGCTCCAATTTCTTTATGAGAGCCATCACTATGTATGACAAGAGCAGCACTACCTGCTGCACCAGTGGACTGGTGAACAGAACCATCAACGTAAATAATTTGTGAAAGAGTGTTCTGCGTGACTAAGTTATCAATACAGCTTAGCAAAGGCATATTACACATACGTATCTAGGTGGAGCAAGGGGTCCAAAGTAGAGCGGTCCTTGTGAAAGCTATATTGGCAAGGAAAAAGACTATTGTAAATCTCTAAATACTATATCAGATGTTTATTCACCAACTATTCATCACCTTCCAGACTACACTGGTCAGAGCACTGGGACGTTAGTGAGAGGTATCATGCCCCGAAATACCTGGCTTGCTGAGGAAGAACTCATCATGTCCAAAAAAGTTTGAAAAGATGCAAAAGGACTGTAATGGCTGTATTATTATTATTATTATTATTCTTTCAACGTACCAGCCGTATCCCACTGAGGTGGGGTGGCCCAAAAGAAAAAACTAAAGTTTCTCCTTTTAAATTTAGTAATATATACAGGAGAAGGGGTTACTAGCCCCTTGCTCCCGGCATTTTAGTCGCCTCTTACGACACGCATGGCTTACAGAGGAAGAATTCTGTCCCACTTCCCCATGGAGATAAGAGGAAATAAACAAGAACAAGAATTAGAAAGAAAATAGAAGAAAACCCAGAGGGGTGTGTATATATATGCTTGTACATGTATGTGTAGTGTGACCTAAGTGTAAGTAGAAGTAGCAAGACTTACATGTAATCTTGCATATTTATGAGACAGACAAAAGACACCAGCAATCCTACCATCATGTAAAACAATTACAGGCTTTCGTTTTACACTCACTTGGCAGGACGATAGTACCTCCCTGGGCAGTTGTTGTCTACCAACCTACTACCTACTATTATTATTATTATTATTATAATCAAAAAGAAGCACTAAGCCACAAGGGCTATACACCGCTGCAGGGTAGGGAAGGAAGCGAGGGTATTGGGCGGCAGAAGGGAGGAGGGATGATCAGTAGGTTACAGAAAACAGCGGGGCAGGGCATAGTACGGGGGTAGAGAGTAGCAAGAGATTGAGGTAGAAAGTGCTGAAGGTATCAGAATTTGTGAAGTAAGTCAGTTGTTGTCAAAAAGTCAATGAGAGAGTCCGGATGAAACATGGAGCCATCAGCGAGAAGGGAAAGTAAAGAGAGAGCAGCGGAGCAAAGACGACGACGGAGGTAAATTCTGCGTGCTCGTTGATAAAGTGGGCAGTCCAACAGAATGTGGCTGACTGATAATGGAGCCTGGCAATTCTCACAGAGAGGAGCAGGGCGCCTCTCCATGAGATATCCATGAGTAAGACAAGTATGGCCAATGCGAAGACAGGAGAGAGTAGTCTCCCAACCTCGACACTGGTGATAAGACGGCCAGTAACCTATACTCGGTTTAATGGATTGAAGTTTGTTACCGAGCATAGTAGGCCAACATTGTTGCCAACAGGTGTGAAGGTGGGAAGATATTGCAGCAAAATAGTCCATAAATGGAATACCTCTACATGAAACTGGTAGGTTTTCTACTGCTGACCGTGCAGCAGTGTCTGCCTGTTCATTGCCCTGTACGTCATCATGACCAGGGACCCAACAAAAAACAATATCTTTATGCTTGGTAAAGATGCGGCATAGCCAAAGTTGGATATGGAGGACTAAGGGGTGAGGTGTATCAAATTTCTGTATAGCCTGTAAAGCACTAAGGGAGTCTGAGACAACCACAAATGATGACACAGGCATAGATGCAGTAAAAATACTAGCCAAAGATAGTAAATGCCCTCATACGACACTGTCCGGAAACACTGCTGCGAATCCTACGCCGTCAGAAGACTTAGAGCCATCTGCATACACAGCAATGGCATGAGAATGAGAGTGGAAGTGGTCAAGAAAAAGAGAGCGGGAAGCGACCATAGACAGTTTGGCTTTCGAGCAAGGGAGAGAAAGAACAGACTCGAAGAGCTGGAACTTCCCAGGGGGGCAGGGAAAAGTGAGATGCTACATGAACATAGAAAGGTGGTAACTGAAGAGAAGACAAGAGCGAATGCAGGCAAAGAGAGAAGGGACGGAGTAAAAAGGGGCGGTGAACAAATAAAGAATGTCTACTAATATCATTGACCATTCTATAATTGGAAGGATTGTGGAGATCATGAGAGCGTACATATCATACCATATCATATCATATCATAAAAATCTTTGAAAGGGTCCTAAGAAGCAAGATCACCACCCATCTAGAAACCCATCAGTTACACAACCCAGGGCAACATGGGTTTAGAACAGGTCGCTCCTGTCTGTCTCAGCTACTGGATCACTACGACAAGGTCCTAAATGCACTAGAAGACAAAAAGAATGCAGATGTAATATATACAGACTTTGCAAAAGCCTTCGACAAGTGTGACCATGGCGTAATAGCGCACAAAATGCGCGCTAAAGAATAACAGGAAAAGTCGGTCGATGGATCTATAATTTCCTCACTAACAGAACACAGAGAGTAGTCGTCAACAGAGTAAAGTCCGAGGCAGCTACGGTGAAAAGCTCTGTTCCACAGGCACAGTACTAGCTCCCATCTTGTTCCTCATCCTCATATCCGACATAGACAAGGATGTCAGCCACAGCACCGTGTCTTCCTTTGCAGATGACACCCGAATCTGCATGACAGTGTCTTCCATTGCAGACACTGCAAGGCTCCAGGCGGACATCAACCAAATCTTTCAGTGGGCTGCAGAAAACAATATGAAGTTCAACGATGAGAAATTTCAATTACTCAGATATGGTAAACATGAGGAAACTAACTTCACAGTAGACAAACAATTCTGGCCACGAATCGACAACACCAACGGTTCAATATCTGGGTATTTATATCGGAGAGCTTCCCTTCAAGGACCATGAACACTTGTATCAATCCTCTCTATGAAAAAAATGCAGGATTGAATGAGAACTTCAAAACTATGTGGAGCCAAATTGTGTACACTCTTAAGGTTACTTTCTCTATTAGGCTGGAATATTGCTCACTTACAGCACCTTCATCGGTGAACATTGTCCCTAGAAACTGTACAGAGAACTTTCAGGCTGCCTGAGCTGAGTGATAAACACCTCAATTACTGGGACGCTTGAGTTCTAAAAACACGTCCCTGGACGCAATGGGATTCGAATATTGATAGAACAACCTGGGAAAATCTAGGTGCTTACGAACAGCTTCTCACCAAATACTCATCGGAATGCAAAAGATTGCGACACTCTTGTACCTTCCCCAGAAAATACTAGAGGGATGTCCACTTTGCACGTTATGCTTACAAAATATGTCAGGGGCCCGACGCCATGTCACTCTTCCCGAAGCACACATTGGGAATTACCAAACCCCTGGCAGTCTTCAAGTCTCATGGACAAGCACCTAAAGTCAGTCTGATCCGAGGTTGGCACGTAGCGACTGTTTAGCCAGTGCCAGGGTTGAACAGCCGGTTGCAGAGCGTGTACTTGTTCTAGGACCCTGGTAAGACCGGTGTGTGGGAGTTATCCTAATGTCTTAGGTAAACTCCAGGTACATGTAGCGAAGGCAATGGGCCAGCGATCGGTTATGGTGGAACGTTGCACTTCTCATAGGGCTCTCACCCGAAGGAGAAAAGTCGAGGCAAAGTTTCCTTGGTTGATGAAAAGGGTTCAGAGCTGGCCCGGGAGAGCTGGCAATAGTATTGGTCACCTAATCAAGTTTCAATAAAATGAGGTGGAATAGGCTTGTGAGAGGTTTCGCGATCAGCTCCCCTAAAAAGATGAGCAAGGTTATAAGGTTTAGGGTTTGGACAGTTACATTCAGAGAGTATGTGAGTTTTAGGCATAACCTTCGGTCAAAGAGAACCGAGGACTTGATTATACGTTCAGGATACGGACTAGAGGTACAAAGGATGATGGATAGGACAAGCGTTAGGGTTATTTTGTGGGTTTTAGTGCTGGAAAATTTAAACCCATGTGTGGTGGCCCAATTGGAAACACGGCTAACGATGCTGGAATGAAACTGTCATAGGTGACAGTCAGCCCTGCACTGCATTAGCGTTCATAACCATGAGCCTGATAAATGTAGATGGTGTCAGAAGCCAAATCATTACAGCAAGGAATAAAAGTGGATAGCCTTAGACATCCCTGGGGACACCGTTAATTGTTTAAGTCGGGAGAGCACATTATTACCCATAAAGAAATCGTCTACAGTTAAACGTTCTTAAGAGGATAGTAGATTGCCATTTTTTTTAAGTTACAATTGAATTACAGAATTTGGTGTGTGGTTTACATATTAAATAAGTGGTCTGCGGATCCACTAGAACCCAGCATGCTAGGCTTTCGGGCAGACTTAGTTTAATTCTTTTTTTAAATATTAAAATTTAGGTAAGTTGGTATTATGGCTAAGTGACTAAATATAGGTTGAGTTTAGCATTGATGCTTTTGTTTTGGCACGGCAGATTTAAAAGTTTCAGTTTGGAGTTTCATGGGATTCATTCTTTTAGATTTAGTAAATATTTCTGTTCTATTTCAAATGGGTGAGTGAGTGAAGTTGAAACCACCAGGTGGTATTCATTAGTTGTTGGTGGAGTGTTCAGGATTACAGATGTTTTCTATAGTATTTTGAAGGTGTTTGAATTGCTGGAGTTCTAGAGTTCGAGGTAGGGTGTTCAGGATTTAGGGCTTTTGGTATGACCTTAATTTTAAAGGTTTAGTCGACTGGGGAATTTAGAGTTTGTGTAAACAGTGCTTGCATGTGGGTTCTGTCACAACTATCAAGAAAGCTTTTAGTCAAGGTTGTATTGGTGTTTACGGGTCCTAGTTAGATGTCCAAGTGACCTTAGTGGTGGATGTTGAACAGGAGTAAGTTTAGATCTATGGAGTGGGAACGTGTGCAGGGATGGGATTAAGTGGGGTTTTCTTCTGCAGGTTTTGGTGTATATTGGCTTTAGGTTGTTTTGCAGTTGATCCCCAAGCACAAGTAGTAGGCTGAGTATGGCAAAATAATGTAGGTAGTGTGAAAAAAGGATTTTGGTATAAATCGTATTTTGGGAGGATCCAACTTGTTTTGGATACTTTTTTGGTTTGGTTTTTGGTATGGTATGGGTTGGCTGAAATTCAGGTTGTTGTCAAGGTATAGGCCTAGGAATTTCCCCTGATTATGTCTGGTAATTAGAGTGTTGTCGATCTTAATGTTAATTTGTGCATCTCCTGCTCTGCTACCAAACATAATATAGTAGGTTTTGTCAGTGTTAAGCGTAAGTTTATTGGCTGTCATCCAAGTCGATATTTTGACCAGTTCCTCTTTAATGATGGTGTTGAGGGTGGCAAGATTAGGGTGAGAGATGACATAAGTCATGTCGTCAGCAAAGAGAATGGGTTTCAGGTGTTGGGATACGTTTGAAGATCATTGATGTATATGAGGAAGAGCAGGGGACCAAGGACACTTCCCTGCAGAACTCCAGTATCAAGTGGCCATGTTGTTGATGCTGTGTCTTTAATGGTGACATACTGATACCTATTAGTAAGGTAAGATTTGAAATAAGCAAGCACATGGCCTCTTATACCGTAATGGTCAAGTTTGTGGAGTAGGATGTCGTGGTCTACTGTGTCAAAAGCTTTTCTTAGGTCAATAAAAATTCCTAGTGGATATTCCTTATTTTCCAATGCTGTGTAAAACAGATCTAGCATTTTTATGATTGCATCATTAGTGCTTTTATTTTTCCTGAATCCAAATTGGCAGGGGTTGAGTATGTTTCGTGCCATTATCAATGAATATAGTCTCCTGTGCACGAGTTTCTGAAAGATTTTGGATAGCAATGGTAAGTTTGATATTGGCCTATAGTTGTTTAAGTCTGTCGGGTCACCACCTTTATGTATTGGTGTAACCCTTGCCATCTTGAGTAGTTTCGGGAAGGTGCTAGTTTCTAGTGACTTGTTAAAAAGTAATGAAATAGCATGCGAAAGGACATGGGCTGCTCACTTGTACATTAATTGTGGGACATGAGACAGATTCCCTGAGTTATTTTTAAGTGACTTTATAATCTCGGTGACTTCCAAGGGCTCAGTTGGTGCAAGATAGAAGGAATTTGGGAAATTCCCATCCAGGTAGTCCCCGGCATGGTCATTGGTATGTAGGATTTTATTGGCGAGATTAGATCCTATGGTTGAGAAGAAGTCGTTTATCTTGTTAGCTGTGTCAGTGGGATGTAGTGGTGTTTCATTAGGTTTAGTTAGGACAATATTCTTGTTTTTTTTCAGTTTGTGGGTCCCTAGAATCTGAGAGAGTGTTTTCCAGGTCTTTTTTATATCTCCTCTAGTGTCTGTGAATCTACTGGAGTAGTATAGTTGTTTGGCTTTCTTTATTACTTTGGTGAGAACTGATGAATAGTGTTTAAGAATATCTTTGTGTATTAAGCCCTGTCTATATTGCTTTTCATATTGGTGTTTCTTGTCAGTGGATTTCAGAATGGTGCTGGTTAGCCATGGGCAACCAAGCCGTTTGTGATCTGTTTCGTTTTTATAGGACAATGTTTGTTGTATAGTCTAAGTAATTTAAGAAAAATGTCTGTCCAGTCATCAATACCATTGGCCTTGGAGAATTCTGTAGGCCAGTCAACAGTCTCTAGGTCAGCTGTGAACTTCCTTATTGAGGCCTCATCATGGAGTCTAAATGAGACTTTGTTGTATTCAAGTGGTGGTTTACTAATGTTTGTCAGGAGGAAGGTAGGGTAGTGGTCTGTAGTGCTCTCTGTGATTATCCCTGATTTAAGGGGGGCTAGTATATTGGTCCATATGTGATCTATTATGGTTGCACTTGTCTCAGTGAGCCTGGTCGGTTTAGTTATTGTTGGTATGAGAAGTGTGTTGTTCATATTGTTGATGAAATCAGTTACAGGCCTCAGGCCTCAGAGGCCTAAGGAGTGGGCTTGGGCCAAAATATTATACCTCCAAGTTGTGTCACATGCCTTCTCAAGGTCAAAAAATATGGCAATAACTGAGAGGTTATTTGCAAAGGCATTATGAACATATGTATCCATGCATAGGAAGGGGTCTATGGTAGAACGTCCCTTACAAAAGCCATATTGACGAGTGGAGAGACTGTTGTGTGTCTCTAAATACCACACTAAACATCTATTTACCAAGCGTTCCATCACTTTGCAAACTGCACTGGTAAGAGCAATGGGACGATAGTGGGAGGCTTCATGTCCCGTAGTGCCTGGTTTGCGGAAAGGGAGAACAATGGCAGATTTCCACAGCTGTGGAACAACTCTTTGTGACCAAATAAGATTGAAAAGGCATAATAGGACTGCAAGGGCTGACTGATGTAAATGTTGTAGCATATGAATATGAATGTCATCGGGCCCAGCTGCCGATGATCCGCAAGCTGAGAGTGTTGCCTCCAGTTCATCGATGCATGAGTGACTGAGTGCGAAAGTCAAAATAGGTGGGAGCACCCATATTTAAAACATGAAGAGGATGAGAAGTGAGAAGTCTCCAACTGATCACCACAAGAGTCACAGTGGGATCCTCCCCATAGATGATGAGCATTAAAAATCACCTAGCAATAAGATGGGCGGTGGCAGAGAAGAGATCAAGAATGCAACATCCGAGATACATTACTATTATAATAAAAAAGAAGCGCTAAACCACAAGGAAATCCGAGATACAGAATGCACAGGAAGGAGAGAGATATAGAGAGCAAACTATATATCACCTGTGCAAATACAGGCTGCAGTATAATGCAGCTGAGAATGAACAACGACCTTTTGAAACGTTATGCCAACACACACAAAATGTGCACTCTCATTAAACGTTTCATCAGGATAGGGATCAGAAGAATGCAACAGCACATAGAACAAAATGGGACAGGTAACTGCTGAGCGAACCTTAGGATCTTGTAACCCAACACATACTGGGAGAGCAAAACCTGGAGCTCCCCCCAATTACCTGAGGCCACGAATATTCCATTTTAAATAAGTCGTTATTCACAAAGATAGGTATGCTAACAATGAGAAGTGATAAAATCTATGGGCTAGTAGGATCAGTGAAGTCAATGTGTGGAGGCAACGGAAAGCATGTAAGCAAGGATGAATCGGAATGCTGTGAAGAAAAAAACTGCTGCAAGTGTTGTAAAAAATAAGCGGCATAAGGAGGTGCACTGGTGTCCATCGAAGGTTTTGTCTCTGCAATATAGTTGGAGATAGCATCAAGTGTTTCAGTGGACAAGGAAGATGCCGATACCACGACTTCAGAGTCAGGTGAAGCAGAGCAAGTAGAGATCAGGGAAACTATGGAGGGAGCTAAAGAGGTCCGAGAGGGGAAGGGAGTATAAACCTGGAGAGGTGTGCCGGCAGGGACAGAAAAGTCCTGCAGTGGAACAAGAGAGGAAGGAGACTGGAAGGGGACAGGGGAAGAAGTCTGAGGAGGAACAGAAGAGGGGACTACATGAGGGGAGGGTGAACCTTCTCCTTCATGCTGAGTGTTAGAAATGGCTCGAGAACTAGGCACCGAGGCCGAAAAAGAGAACTGTTAGGGAATTGTAAGCACCAGAGGAAAGTGAAGAGACTTGGATTCAGAAAAACAGGTTCAACTCCGCAGGTCATAGGTGCAACGAAGATGCAGGCATGTGAGCCCTCACAGTCTGAGAAAGCTAGTGAATGAGTTGAAGAAGTAGCAGTGGGGAGAGGTAAGGAGGTGGGGGTTTCAGAGGGTAAAACCACAAAAGAATGAGAGATGGGGTGACCCCAGAAGACAAGGCACCAGAGGAGCTGGTAGGTGGGGGGACCGTCAAGATTAGAGGTCTCCTAGCTAATCGAGAATAAGGAACACAAGGAAGATTCCCCTGAAGGCAGACCCAGGAGACAGCCATAGCATAAGTAAGGTCTTCGCTCTCTTTAAGACAACGAATTTCTTGTTCATTACGATAGACCTGACATCAGCAGGAAAAAGAAGGACGAGTTTCATTGCAATTAAGACAACTGGGGGAAAGACCGCAAGATGTACTAGCATGCTCCACAGCACCACAGACCGGGCACTCCACCACAGACCTGCAGTATTTAGTGGGGTGTCCGAAGTACCAGCAATTTCGACACTGTTGAGGTGTAGGAACTACTTTATGAACCCCTAGGCCTAGACGATGGCCCGCAATAAATATGGAGGACGGGAGCTCACAGCAGTCAAAGGTTAAGCAGACGATGTTACATTGAGAATCAGGTCTTGAAGGGCTAACTGCTCCAAAATATCATCACTGCATAACAGAAAAATCACACTGTACAATGGTATGTGGTAAAACTACCATGCCACTGCAAAAATTGAGAGCAGCATGCTTGTGAACTGTGATAGGAACGTTATAAATGGAAGTAAGATAGGAAAGAACTTGTTCTGCGTTCTAAACTGTAACAATGTGCACACCACTCTGAACAGTGTGAAAGAATTTATTTTGGTCAATGTGTCGTAAAAGAGCTTTAACAATACTATGGTCTGAAAGATGTCAGTTGTAGGGAATAGAATTTGGTCCACTGTGTACCTGGAGAGAGTTCCGGGGGTCAACGCCCCCCCGGCCCGGTCTGTGACCAGGCCTCCTGGTGGATCAGAGCCTGATCAACCAGGCTGTTACTGCTGGCTGCACGCAAACCAACGTACGAGCCACAGCCCGGCTGGTCAGGTACCGACTTTAGGTGCTTGTCCAGTGCCAGCTTGAAGACTGCCAGGGGTCTGTTGGTAATCCCCCTTATGTATGCTGGGAGGCAGTTGAACAGTTTCGGGCCCCTAACACTTATTGTATGGTCTCTTAAACGTGCTAGTGACACCCTGGTTTTCTTGGGGAGATTTTGGGCATCGTCTGCCAAGTCTTTTGCTTTCGCAGTGAGTGATTTTCGTGTGCAAGTTCGGTACTAGTCCCTTGTACTTGTAAACATGGTGCATAAAGAAAGTGGGTGTCATGTAGGTTGTTTATGGGTGGAATGAGCAGAAATCGAAGAACCATCATCAGCAAATGGTCTAGAGCATTCAGGCATAGGACCACAGGCAGCCGAAACTGATGCAGGTGGGCATTCCAAAAACTGTCATACCGTATTTGGGGAAGCCGGTACTAGTTAAAGGCTTTGCAAGAGGCAGAGGCACCAGAAAAAAAACGGTCAGAGCCTCAGCACCAGGAACGGTGATGAAGTATCACCAGCAGAAGGTACAGGGGTATGGGAAAAGTCTGGAGAATGGTCCAATAATGAAGCTGGGTCAGAACAGGATGCGGTAACAAAAAGGAGCCTGGGAGGAGGAGGGGGTCATCTAATGAAGACTCCATTAGTTTATGAAAAGAAAAAAAAGAAAGGGAAAGTTTACTAGATACCTGGAGAGGGTTTTGGTGGTCATCGCCCCTGCAGCCCAGTCTATGACCAAGCCTCATGGTGGATCAGGGTGTGATCAATCAGGCTGTTACTGTTGGCTGCATGCAACCCAATGTAGAAACCCCATCCCCGGCTGGTCAGGCACTGGCTTTAGGTCCCTGCTTAAAGACAATCAGGGGTCTATTGGTAATCCCCCTTATGTATGCTGGCAGTTGAACAGTCTTGGGCCCTTGACACTTATTGTGTTGTCTCTTATTGTGCTAGTGGCGTTCCTGCTTTTCATTGGGGGGATGCTGCATCGTCTGCCAAGTCTTTTGCTTTCATAGGGAGTGATTTTTGTGTGTAAACTTGGTACTAATCCCTCTAGGATTTTCCAAGTGCATTTAATTATGTATCTCTCCCACCTGCATTCTAGGAAGTACAGGTGGGGAAAACTTCAAGCATTCCCAGTAACTGAGGTGTTTTATCACAAATTGTGTGTGCCTTGAAGGTTCTCTGTATATTTTCTAGGTCAGCAATTTCACCTGCCTTAAAAGATGTGTTAATGTGCAAAAATATTCCAGCCTAGATAGAACAAGCAACTTGAGGAGTGTCATCATGGGCTTGGCATCCCTAGTTTTGAAGGTTCTCATTATCCATCCTGTCATTTTTCTAGAAGATGCGTTTGATACAGTGTTGGGGGTCTTTAAAAATAGATCACTGACATTATCACTCCCAAGTCTTTTACATTAGATTTTCGCTCTTTGTGTGGTTGGAATTTGTTTTATACCCCGATATGAAGGCATGGAAAGGGCGTAATTTCCCTTTCCCTTCATCAAAGGGGACCTCAAAACAGCCGCAGCACAGATGCAGCATGGAACCTGTGCATACTGGGTATGGCACGGGTTTCCACGCTGCATCTGTCCAGCGCACTGGATAGCAATCTCATATCTCCCGAGCCACCTCAGTGGACAAAAGAGAGGGCGGTTGGAACCACCCCACAAAGCATCCTCCATCTGCTGCCACCTCCAGAACCAACAGGCAGCCTCTGGAGACAAACCCGTCACCTCCCAGGACACCCGCCCCCCCTCTCGGAAATCCGAGAAGGGAGCAGGGCCCCTCCAGATAATCCAGATTCCAGGGAAAAACTACACCACACCGGGGGAATCTCACAGAGCAGGATGAACCCCGGCACATTTCCCCTCTCCCTTTGAAACTGAAAATTGCCAGAGAGGAGGACCCCAGAGGCTACAAATGGGACTGGGAAAAGGGGGGTTGGAAGGAGGAAGGTAAAGGAAAAGGGGGGGATAGAGAGGGGAGCATTGGTGGAAAATAAGGTTCTGTCTGAGGAAGGAGACCAAGGGTCCAATTCCTCAGACCAAGAGCTCTTCACCATGTCAAGGAGCCCCCTTGAAGAGGTTTCAAGATTAAAAAAAAGACTGTGATAACTGGGTAATTACTATTAAAGACTTTACAAATATAGGTGTCTAAGTGAAGTAGGGGTCAATAATGGAGCAGCCATACAAAAGCCAAATTGATAGTGGAGAGACTATTGTCTCTCAAAATATTCACACCAAATGTTACCAGATGTTCCATAAAATTGGAAAACTGCACTGGTAAGAACAAGGGGGGATGATGCGAGGCATCAGGCTTGGAGAACCTGATTTATAAAATAGAACAGCAGAAATTTTTCCCATAGCTGGGGAAGAATCCTTTTGACTTAATAAGATTAAAAACACGTAAAAGGATGCAAAGGTGAGGGAAGTAAATGATGAAGCACACATACCTAAATGCCATCAGGCCCAGCTGCGATCATTGGCAGCTGGGCTGATGCATTCATATGTGTATGTTTGATATCAGAACCATGCAGCACATTTAAGCATACTGCACGGGCACAAGAGTGCTTAATAAAGGGTTTTGAATAGAAGTAGGTAGCAGTATAATGCAGAAAAGTTATGAAAAAGATCTGATGGTTTAGTTATACCATTGTGTACAAGAAGTGCCCTTTTTCTTTAAAATGTTCCATCAGGAAAAGGATTGATGAATGAAATAAAATATAGCCCGAGATGGGACGGATAACAGAGGAATGCAATTCAGGTTTTTGTAAACAGCACAAATGGAAAATTGGGAGAGCAACACCCATCACCCAAAAAGGCATTCAAAGCCACCCCCCAGGAGACCGGAGAGGGATCAGGACAACTCCAGTGACCCAAAAATTCCACGGCAAACTACACCACCCCCAAAGGCCTCAATGGAATAGGATGGACCTGAACTCTTCCCCCTACCTAGGAACAAGAGTGCCCAGGGGAGAATCCCAAAGGTTGAAAATGGGAAAGGGGAATGGGGAGGGATGTGGAGGAGGAGGACGAAAGGGAAAAAGGGAGGATGGGGTAGGGAAGGGGGGATTGGATGGGGGAATTAGGTTTGGTATGAGGAAGGAAAACCAAAAAATGTCTAATTCCTCAGACCAAGAGCCTCTTCACCCCAAGGAGCCTCTCTTGAAGAGGATTGAAACTAAAACAAGTCTTATAAGTGGTACTCACCTAATTGTGGTTGCAGGGATTGAGACTCAGCTCCTGGGCCCCACCTATTCACTGAACATTAATAGGTCCTCTCTCTCCTGCCCCTGAGCTTTATCATACCCCGTCTTAAAGCTACGTATTGGGTTTCCCGCCTCCACTACATCACTTGTAGATTATTCCACTTCCCGCTTCTTTATGACTGAAGAAATACTGCCTAACATCCCTTTGAGTCATCTGAGTCTTCAATTTTAAAAAGTGACACCTTGTTTCTGTCTCTCCTTCTGGAACATCCTGTCTTTGTCCACCTTGTCTATTCCATGCAGTATTTTGTATATAGTTATCATGTCTCCCCTAACTCTTCTGTCCTCCAGTTTCATCAGGCGATTTCCTTTAACTTTTCTTCAAGGACATTCCCCTTAGCTCTGGAACTATAACCTTGTCGCAAACCTTTGCACTTTCTCTAATTTCTTGATGTGCCCGACCCAGTGAGGGTTCCAAACTGGTGCTGCATACTCCAGTATGGGCCTGACGTTTCATGGTGTACAATGTCTTGAACGATTCCTTACTAAGGTACTGGAAACGCTGTTCTCGGTTTGCCAGACGCCCATATACTGCAGCAGTTACTAGTTGATGTGTGCTTCTGGAGATGTGCTCGATATTATACTCACCCCAAGATCTTTCTCCTAGAGCGAGGTTTGCGTCTTCGGCCACCTAGCCTATACTCTGTCTGGTTCCCTTCTTTGCCCTTCTCCGAAAATTCATGACTTTGCATTTGGCGGGGTTAAATTCAAAAAGCCAGTTGCTGGACCAGGTGTCCAAAACCCATCCAGGTCTTTGACATCCTGCCTGATCATCTGATTTAATTTTTCCCCATTAACTACACATCATCTGCAAACAGGGACACTTCTGAGTCTATCCCTTCCATCATGTCATTCACATATACCAAAAATGCACTGGTCCTAGGACCCAAACTGGTGATGAGCGGATCTTGTGGGACCCTGCTCATCAACAGGTGCCCACTGTGATAGTCATCACATACTATGATTCATTGTTGCCTCCTGTCAGGTATTCTCTGATCCCTTGCAGTGCCCTTCCTGTTATATGTGCCCGATCCTCTAGCTTTTGCACTAATCTCTTGTGAGGAACTGTGTCAAAGGCCTTCTTGCGTCCAAGAAATGCAAAACAACCCACCACCTCTCTCTTGTGAATTCTGTTACTTTATCATATTATTATAATAAAAAATGCTAAATTGGAAGGGTTATACAGCTACTTTATC
The DNA here is from genome assembly GCF_026875155.1 of Cherax quadricarinatus. NCBI lineage: Eukaryota > Metazoa > Arthropoda > Malacostraca > Decapoda > Parastacidae > Cherax > Cherax quadricarinatus. The sequence continues at coordinate 227,212 of NC_069462.1, read as the reverse complement.
ATAAAACTCGAGAAGGTTTGCGACACAGGATTTGCCTTCCATGAATCCATGCTGGTTGTTTGGGTTTTACTCTTGTTTCATTCCAGGTGCTCCACCAAATCTCCTCTGTAATCTTCTCCCTGACTTTTTTATACTAAAACATGTCAGTGACACTGGTCTATAGTTTAGTGCTTCTTTTCTGTATCTCTTTTTAAAAATGAGAATTACATTTGCTGTCTTCCATACCTCAGGTAGTTGCCCAGTTGCAAGGGATGTGTTGAAGATTGTTAGTGGCACACACGCATTGCTGCTCACTCTCTAAGGACCAGGGGGGGATGTCCACTCCCATGCCTTTGAAGTATCAAGGTCACTTAGCAGCTTCTTCACCTCTTCCACAGTTGTATGTCATCCCCAAAACCCTTTTTGGTATATTCCTTGTTGGTGCCCCCCTCTGTTCTGTCTTCCCAGAGGGCCTTCCTGTCTCCACGGTAAATACTTCCTTAAAACTCATGTTGAGCTCATCACATACCTCTTGATCATTTTCTTGTGAGTTCCCCCCTTCTTTCCTCAGTCTGATCACCCGGTCTTTGACTGTTGTCTTCCCCCTAATGCGGCTATACAGTAGTTTGGAGTCAGACCTGACTTTCGATACTGTCATTTTTGTACTGGGCACAGGGCCTCCCTCCCTTATCTGTGCATGCTCGTTTCTAAACTCTTCAACTAATCTTACTTTCTTGGGTCCTTTGCCTTCTGTACCTTTTCCATTCTCTAGTGCACTTAGTTTTGCCCCCCTACACCTTCAGGTAAACCAAGGACTCGCTTTGGTTGCCCCATTATTTCTGCTGCCCTTGGGAGCAAATCTCTCTTCTGCCTCCTTGCATTTTGTTGTTACGTATTCCATCATTTTGTTTCTGACTTTCCTACCAATTCTCTGTTCCACTGAAAAACCCCTTTTGCAGGAAGTTTCCTCATACCCGTGTAGTCCCCCCCCCCATTTTATTTGTTTGGGTTTTCCCATTCAACTCCCTTTTTCCTCCCTTCCTTCCACCTCTGCCACTACTACTACCACTTTCTACTATACTACTACTTACCACTACCACTACCACTTCCTGCCTATATATACCCATCCTGCCCACTTCTCGTTTGTGTGACTTGTAAATGGTCCAAGTTGGACCAAAACGTCGTTGTAAGCCCCCTCTTTCTATGTGCGGGTTGTGTATCGTTCCAGTCACGGTATTGTGCCTTTTTTTATTATTTACCCTCTCACTTGTAACTCTATGTAATCAAAGCTCAGAACCACGTGATCACTAGCTCCAAGGGGCCTCTCATATGTGATGTCCTGAATGTCTGAACTGCTCAGGGTGAACACAAGGTCCAGTCCTGCTGGTTCATCCTCTCCCCTCTCTCTGGTAGTGTCCCTGACATGTTGATTTCATGAGGTTTTCCAGTACCACATCCATCATCTTGGTTCTCCATGTTTCAGGATTCCCATGGCTCCACGTTTTCCCAGTCGATCTCCCTTGGTTGAAATCGCCCATAACAAGTAACTTTGCTTCGCTCAAGTGAGTTCTTCTTGCCACCTCAGCCAGTGTGTCCCATCACTCTGTTGTTTCTTCGTATTCCTCTCTTGCCTCCTGCAGTTTTTTGTGTGGGTTATACTCACTGCAAAAGACTACCCCATGTTCCTCAGACTGAAACCCTACCCAATAGCGGTGTTTTTATAAGCTGCAAAATGTGATAAAATACCTCACAGCAAATATTAAACGACATTGTCCTAACTGCTATTAAATGTCTGCAACACATTTGGTTGTATTGTGCTGACCCTGGTCTGTCTGCCTCATGACAAATATCTTATTTTTTTCATCTTTCAAAATTGTTGGGAAACCTGTTTAAAATGCAAGATCTGGATTATTTTTTTGCTGACTACTACATCCAACAGCAGAACAGGCAATAACCACAACTGAGGCTTGGAAAAGTGAGAGGAATCTATACATATGCATGGTATGTGTGTTGTGTGGCTATCAGTGTGACTTAACTTCAATATGACAGAAAATATGGGTCGTTAAAATAAGGACAAACATGTGCTAACTTTAATAAGTAGAAAAGATAACAATAAACATGCTAACAACTATCAGAAGATTTGCAACAATTAAATAATATTTCATTACTAAATTATACAAAAGTAATGTTTTTAACATTTCCATTTACCCCCCCCCCAAAAAAAGAAGAAACATTTTCACTGTCGCTTACTCTATTACTGTTTGCCAGAAGCAAGCTGACATTCCAGCTCTGATACCCATCCACAATGTAATATCCCTTGCCCCTCATTTAATGTGCAGGGACTGTACTTCCAATTTCCAGGACCCAAGTCTGGCTAACTGGTTTTCCCACATCTCTTCATAAATGTTACCTTCCTCACACTCCAACAGCATGTTAAATCATGAAAACCATTTTCCTCCACTTACTCCTTTCTAAACAGGAATACAGTGGAACCTTGGTTGTAGAATGGATTAGATGTCGAGCAAATCGGCTTTCTAACAGATTTGTTCGACTTGGTTTTCGTACGTGGTCTTGGTTGTTGACCGACAATGCACAGATGACATGATCACCAGAGTCCACAGCGTGAGTCTCGGTCAACATAATGACTAACGCGCATGCTGCAAACATTGCTTGAGCTCTTGCTGTGTATCTTGTGATGGTAATGTAACCAAAAGTACGAAATTTGTTGGAAAACTTACAGAATTATGCTATCGCAAAGTTAGCAGTCTCAGCGATATTTATGGATCCATAACTTTGCCCACTTTGAGCACTATTATGAGCCAATTCCATTGTTCCAGTCAGTCAAACTCATAGCTATTTCACTAGAATTCCTTTTATTCTATCGATTGAGTACAAGAAACTGCCCATTTATCTATTTCAACTATCCAATAAAGTGATCTGAAATTACTAATCTGGCCAATTTCACACAAAATTCAAGAAAGGTTAATTTCAAAATAGGGTCCAACATAAACAATGTAGACATTCTTGGCACTAAAATAACGTTTCATCTGTTCATTAGTCATGTTTCCAGGCCCCTCTTATAATACACTTGCTTTTTATTTTGAATTTTTATTCACACAAATAATAGATGATTTACTGTTATTCAGACTACTGCTTAATTGTAATAATTACATAAATAATATCAGCACATTCGTGAATGCATATTAGACCCACCAGTTGATGTGTATTGGACGTGTGACATGATTTGTGTATTCTTGATCAGCAAAATTTGAACATTTCTGCTAATTTGAGCTCAATTTCAAGCTACTTTTAGTCTTTAAACCATTGAAAATCGTCTCTGTTTCTGTAAAATATCTTCCATTCTATCCAACGAGACCAAGAAAACAAGAATACAACCATAAATACCATACAAAAATACATCGCAAAGTCACTGTTTGAAACCAAAAACACGGTTGCAGTTTTTTTCTCATTATGCACTGGGGCTGCAGGATTTTTTTATATTGTGCACAGTGACCATCTAGATTCAATTTCTCACATGTAAGCCTACCAGCTTTCTTCTGCAATATTTGAGGCCACTAGAATTTTGCCATTAAACACTCCTCTGGCAGGAAAGAGGCAGTTAAATTTTAATTTATGTACATATTTCAATTAAAATTTTCTTTTAAATATTAATTTTTACAGTGCTGTATAATATTATACATTGTTTTATGTAGTATACATTATTATTAATAAATTATCTACCCCCTCTCCTCACTTGAGACGGATTTCCCATTCCTAAGACCTCATCAATGTAAACAAATTGTCGGTAAGTGGGGAGCATACAAAAGGGCAGTGGGTTTGTGTAAAAACCATCTTTGATATTTTTTTAAGTCACCTTTGCAAATTTTTACCCATTCGGGTATTTTTTAAAATGTTTAAACAGTGTACAGGGACCCTTGGTTTTTTTGAGCCTGGTTTTATAAATTTTGTTATCTGCAACATTTTTCGTCAAAAACCCTCCTCCAATTTACGACCTGCTTGAATACGCCCCACTCCGTTAACCTCTTGACATACGACCCTCGCTTAACCATGTTTTTTATCCCAAATTTCGGGAAATAAACAAATTTTTGTGTTGTACACAGTTTTTATCCAAAAACCTCACATAAAAAATACAGTATCCAGCATGACAAGTAAAGTAAAAAATAAATACCAAAATAAAACAATAAAAAAATCTTTAAAAAAGTGTGATTTTGAACTCATAGCAAGGTTCAATTTTCTCCATTTTGGACTTTGACGGTTGGTCGGAAACCAAACTTGGTTGTAAGTCGGAGGGTACCTGTATAGCGGGGTTTTCGTGTTTTTCTTTTGGGAATTCGGTGGTGTACTGTAGCCCCTGTGCAAAAAAGCATCCGAGCCCACTCAGCACCATCGGGCATTTTTTAGGGAGTGAGCATGACACCCTTTTTTTTTGTGGCAACTCTTAAATAGCCACCATGGGCCAAAAGAAACCTTAGTGCCACCCGTATGGTAAAGAAGGTGGAAACTGTTTGAATTCAAGATAAAATTTTGTGCAAAGTAAAAAAGGGATTATTATTATTATAATCAAAAAGAAGCGCTAAGCCAAAAAGTGTGCAGGGGGAAAAGGAAGCGGGCACAGGTGGCAAAAGGGAGGGGATGAAATAGGTTAGGGAAAAAAGCGGGGTATGGATGGTGAAAGGGTAAAGGGCGCAAGAGTGAACTAAAAAGGGTGGGGAGGCAAAAAGAATCATAGGTTTGTGGAGTAAATCAGTCGTTTTTTAAAAGTCAATGAGAGAGTCAGGTTTAAAAGGGAGGGTCCATCACAAAGGGAAGGAAAAAGAGAGAGTAGTAAAACAAGACGACGTTGGAGGTAAATTCTGCGTGTCGTTATAGAGGGGCGTCTAACAGAATGTGGCAAATCGATACGGGAACTTGACACTGCTCACAGAGGGAACGGGTCCCTTCCATGAATACCCATGAGTGGACCGAGTGCGGAAAAGCGAAGGGGGGGAGGAGGGTTCCCAACCTGGGCACTGATGAAAAGAAGACGGCAGTAACCTATGCTGGGTTTTAAATAAATGGTTGTTACCGAGCAGATTGCCCAACGTTGTTGCCAAGGGTGGAAGGTGGGTAGCTTTTGCAGCAAAATAGCCCAAAAGGAACACCTCAAAGGGAAATGGTGGTATGTATGCACCGCGCAGCGTGTCTGCCTGTTCATTGCCCGTAGTCGACATGCCAGGGACCCAACAAAAAACAATATCTTTATGTTCTTAGAGATACGGCTTACCCAAATTTGGGTAGGGAAGAACTGGGGGATGGATGTATCAAATTTTCGTATACCCTGTAGGCACTAAGGAGTCTGGGACTACTAAAAATGATGACAAGGCATAGATGCGATACAAATAAGTGCTGCAAGAATGGCATCGTTCGCAGAAAAAATGCTAGCTAAAATAAAAGGGCCCCTGCACGAGCTGTCCGGAAACACTGCTGTGAATCCGACCCGTTGAAGACTTAGAGCCTCTGTGTAACAGCGGGGGCATGAGAAGGGGAGGGGAAGTGTCAAGAAAAAAAGAGGGGGGAAGCCCCCATGGCATTTGGCTTTCGAGAAAGGGATGGAAAAAAAAACCCCAAAACAGCTGGAATTTCCCCGGGGGGGTGGGGGAAAAAGTGAGATGCTACAAAACATATAAAGGTGGAAACAAAGGGGAAAAGCAAGAGTAAATGTGGGCAAGAGAAAAGGGACGGGAAAACGGGGGCGGCAAACAAATAAAGAATGTCTCTAAATCGGTGACCTCTTAAAGGGAAAGGTTTGTGTAGATCGTGAGAGCGTACTAGTAGCAAAGGAAATGGGCTCCGGCGCCCACAAGGTGGAACACTCGTTTCTGATAGAGGCTCTAAAAAGGGGAAGAGCGAAAAGCCCCAAAGGGCACAACGAAAACCTTGGTGTGGATAGAGTTAAGGTAGAGAGAGTGCGGAAAGGCCGCAAAATAAATTGGTCACCATAATAAAAAAAGGGCTGAATGAGGCGAAGGAGTTCGACGCAGCTCCCCGGGAAAAAGATGAGAAAGGGTTTTTTTAAGGTTTACCCGGGCTTTTGAAAGTTGCCTTCGAGGGTATTGTGGGGTTTTCCCAGGAAACCTACTCAAAGAAAAGGCCTAAAAAACCTGCTGTATCACTTTCGGGGACAGGGGGAGCCATAGAGATCAAAGGATGATGGAGAAAACAGAGCGTCTAGTGAAAGAATTGGGGGTTTTTTGGTACTTAAAAATTTTAAACTCATGCGTGGTGCCCAGTGGAAACACCCACCGCTGCTGGAGAGAAACGCAATAAGAGGGGACAGTCGGCCGCAAAGCAATGCAAAGTCTAAAATTTGAGTGAGGGCCCAAAATATTGGGTGGAAGAACAGGGGCCAAATCATTTATGAAAGGGGAAAAAAAGTTTTGTGTTTTGAACCATCCCTGAGGGACCCTTCAGTTGGACAAGCCCGGGGGGGAAAGAACTTTATTGACCGAACGCAAAAAATGTCGTCATTAAAAAAGTTCTTAAGGAAGGAGGAAAGATTGCCTCGGGGGTCAAAGGAAGGGGCCCGGGGCCAAAATATTATACCCCAAGTTGTTCTATGCCTTCCAAGGTCAAAAAATATGGCAATAACTGAGTGTTTTCGCAAAGGCATTAGAACATAGTATCCCAAACGTGTAAAATTTTAAAAAAAAAAAAAAAAAAACCAAAAAAATTTTTTTTTTTTTTTTTTAAAATAAAAAAAAACATTAAAACTCATTTACAAGAGTTCCATCACTTGGGCAACTGCATATAAGGGATGGGACGATGTGGGGGGGCATCTTCCTGTGACCCCGGGTTTTTGGAAAGGGGAAAAATGGGGATTTCCCCAGCTGGGGAAGACTCCTTGCCCCAAAAAAGTAGAAAAGGTGAAGGGCTACAAGGGCGACCGATGTAAAGTTTAACATACGAAATGAATTTCAGCCCACTGCCCATGATCGGCAAGTGAGGCATTCCCCCCAGTTTTGAAGGTAAAAGGCACATTAACTGTTCTTCTCTGAGAGAAAAAAGTCCCAAAGGGACTAACTTTGGCAGGATTGAGGAAAGAAACGGGGGGGTAGATGGGCCCCCGGGGAAAAACGGCCCGTTTGCCAAGTTCAATGGCAAAGTCGAGAGGGGTTTTCTAATCAACCCAGCGACCCTAGAAAAAGGAGCCGGGTCAGGAGGTATTTTTCCACTCAATTTCCTCACTTTTTTTTCCAAATGCACTCATGAAGAACAGAGGTGATGGTGGAAAAAATGTTCGCCAACAAGTGTGTTTAGCTTCAGGATGACATGGCGACGATCGCACGTTCTGCTTAAAAACAGAAGTCTTCACGGTTTAAAGTACCGGTACCCGCCCATCACACGTTTTAAAAGTCTGCCCCGAGACAAACAGGGGGAAACCAAGGGATCCTTCTGAAATCCTGCCCGAGGTTTGGGGTTGAATGAGAAGCTGCGGTTTTAAAAGCTCGGAAAATGTTAGGACTCAACAATGGGATGAAGAAGGGAAACCCCCTTAAAAGCAGTGAGGTGTGAGTAAAGATCCCCTTTTTCCCGATCAAAATTTCTGAGGGGACGGAAGGTGGGGAATAGGAAGGGAAGAACATGTCGGAAAATGTTTGCTGTCAGTAAACGGTAGAACAGAACCGGTAAGGGCAGTGCGGGAGGAAGGCAGAAAATGAAAAATCGATGAAAAGAGGTATGGGTACAGGAAACAAATGGGTGGGGTACCCTATTTAAAAAATGGAGAGGGTGAGGGGGAGAAAACCTCAATGGATGCCCGGGGGGAGTCACAATGAACCCCCCCCGGAAATGGTGGGCATTAAAACCCAAGTCTATGGTGGGGGGTAAGGATGAAACAAGAAAGGCAAAGCTGGGATAGAAAAACCCCAGAAGGAGAAGGGTATAAAGAACTATTGAAACCACTTATTTAAGTGGTAGGGCTGAAGGTAAGCAGCGAGGTATGGACAAATATTTTACAGTAGGAATATCATTGCGTAGAAAAGGGACTTTTTTTAAGGTCCATCTGGAAAGGATCCCAAGAATACAATAAATTATGCCTGAGATAGGTTGGAAGACAGCCGGTGTAATTTGGCCTTTTTTAAGCAAGCCCCAAAAAGGGAAACCTGGAAAGCAACTTGAAGCTCACCCCGATTTCCCCCGAGGGGCCCCGGGGTATTCCACTGTAAATAGGGCCCTGATTTGGGGATGAAAAAAATTCCGGGGAATCTGTAGGTAAAGGACCAATGGGTGAGGGGGTTTGAAAAGTCAATGTGGTGGATTGGAAAGGTTCAATTAGGAAGGAAGGAGCATTTCAAAAAAAATGGGGGTTGTGAGACGGAGGAGAGGGAAGAGAAGGAAAAAGGAAGGGAATCGTGTCCCATTGAAGTTTAGTCTCTGCATATATTTGAAATGGCTTCAAGTGTTTCTGAAATTTAAAGATGTTGGGGGGACCAATTGGAGATAGAAGGAGGGGGGGTGAGTAAAAATTGGGCGTAATGGACTGTCCAAAGTAGAGGGGGAGGGAAGAGTGTAAGGGACTGGAGATGAAGTGGGGGGGGGGACAGAAGAGGAGAAACCCGGGGGGGGGCAGAAGAGGGGGAAATTGGAGGGGGCGGGGGTGGAAGGCATTCGAGGAGGGGGGGGAATTTTTCCACATTGTAATAGAGCCCGAGAGAGGGGAAGAACTAGGGGCGAGACTGGAAAGGTAAAGTGGGGAGGTGGAAAAAGGGGAAAGGATTTTGGGAAAGAAGATTTAGCAATGGGATTTTTTGGGCTTCTGAGAATAAAGGGGGGATTGGGATTAGGTGTCGTCGAGGTTTGTCGATACGGGGCTTGTGGGAAAGCGCGAAGATGTGAGAAAGACTGATTGCAGTCGGGACTCAAGCCAGGAACCCCGCAAAAGGATTAGATGCTGGGGTATGGGAGGGGGAACAAAGAGGGGCTGCAGAAGATGGGACCCCAGAATGGGGTGTTTTGGAAACACAAGAATAAAAAACACGGGGTATCTCCCTTGGGGGCGGGGAGAGTAACGCCATAGCATAAGGGAGACCTTTTTGCCCCTTTGGGCAACGGATTTCATTCAATTTTTAAATAGACCTGGAAAAAGCAGGAGTACGAAGGGTGGCCCCCTTCAATTAAGGCAAAGGAGGTTTACTGCAAGATGTATTAGAAAGGCATCGGCACCACGATGGGGATTCGGCCCTAATCTGCAATATTTTGTGGGTGACCCAAAACCCAGCAATTTCTACATTGTTGCGGTGTGGTATCACCTTTCAAAAATTGTAACCGAGTCCCGCACATATACAAGGGCGGAGTTTCGGGTGTCAAAATTAAACAGCCAATTGCAAGGGTAACGTTCCCCCCCCGGGCAGGAAGGACATAAAATGCTACTTTGAGGGTTGGGAGATCCTGGAGTTCCGCTGTTAAAAAAGTCATTGCCCAAAGCTGGAATTCGTTGGGGGTATGGGAGGGGCAGAATGACGTACCACTACAAAATTTTAGAGAAAGATTTTTTCAATATGATAGGAGTGTTGAATTTGAAAGGAAGAAAGATCATGAGCTTGGGGAGCATTTTGGAAGTGACTGCGGTACCACTCTTGAGACATGAAATGAAAAATTTTCTACAAACATATGCAGGAGCGCTTTTCCAAAAAGTGTCTATGGTCAAAAGGTGGCAGAAGAAAAGTCGGTCTTAAAGTAAAGAAAATTTGTCCCTTGTGTGGTCCGAAACTGAGGTTGGGGGGGGGTGCTTTACGGTCGGTCTTTTCCGAGTAGAATGGGAAAGGGAAAAGAAGGGCATCACAGAAGATTTAGGTTTGCGTTTGGGTAGGACCCGGGGTTGGTCCGGCGTGAAATGGGGGGGCGATTCGAAAATTGCCGCCAAAGAGGGAGAAGCCGGAAGCATAGTCAAAAAGGGGAGCGGAGTTCAGACAAATCAAAGGGGTCAGCGAAGCCCGGTACCAAAAGGGGGGAGGAAACAGCACCCAAAGGTACAGGGGCATAAGTGTCCAAAAAAGTGGTCTAAACACAAGGCGGGTCAAATTGGGGTGCGGTTCAAGAAGGGGCCCCGGGGGGGAGTGGTTATGGATTTGGGGTTCTCCATGGTTAGGTTACTCCTTTGCTTTTTGTTTTTAAGAAAAAAAAGAAAGAAGAAAAGAAAATAAAAAAAAAAAAGAATAAAAAAAGGGGGGAGCGGGGAGGAATAGTTCCCAGGAGGAATGAAAGGGCCGGAAATCTCCCTCCGTGCCCAAGAGGACCTCAGCACCGCTAGTAGCGCAGATGCAGCATGGAACCTGTGCCATACCCTACCCTTCATGCCAGTAAACCAGCAATCTGGGATAGCAACCTCACATCTGCCGAGCTACCTCGGTGGACAAAAGAGAGGGCGGCCGGATATCCGCCACAAAGCATACCTCCTTCGACCACCACCCCCGGAATCCGAAAGGTGGCTTCCAGAGATACACCCGTTGCCCGAAAGACACCCAAAGCTACTCCGGGATACCAGAGAGGGATCGGGACATCCCCAGGCAATCCAGATTCCACAGCAAACTACGCCACCGCCAAGAACCTCAACGGAATGGGATTGACCCCGGTGTCCTTTCCCCCACCTAGGAACTAGCGCGCCTGTGGGAGAAATCCCAAAGGCCAAAAAGAGGAAGGGCAAAAGGGAGGGGTGGGGAGGAGGAGGAGGAATGGAAAAAGGGGAGGATGGGGAGGATGAGATAGGGGAGGGGAGAATGGGGGTAATTAGGTTTGGTCTGAGGAAGAAGACCGACAGGGCTAATTCCTCAGACCAAGAGCCTCTTCACCACGCCAAGGAGCCCCCCTTGAAGAGGTACCAAAGTGGAGAAGGGAAAATGTGCCTTCTTCAGTGATTCTACGATAAGTATGATACTAAAACAGCAGGAGTCAATAAAAGCTATAGTGCCAGCCAGTGATAGAGTGTAGCATTAGCAGTGTAGCAAGTAAGTTAAGCTTTTAAGTGGTAGAAAAAGGACACAAAACTAACTCATCCAATGTAATTGGAGGTATATAGGGCCACTGACAACACAGCTGCTGCCTCCACCACCACTAATATGTACAGCTTATGCTCTCAGTGGCCCTTATAAACCCAACACCACCACCATTACCACTTACTCCTCACATATGTAATGATATATTTTATTCATTCTATGTTTCTATGTTATTAATATTGTTTATTATGTCATATTAGATGAATTGTGATAGATAAATAAGCCACAGAGTTGATATTAGCATCATATTCAAGCATTTTGTCCTGTCTCCAAACAATAAACTTGCCCCCCCTCTCTCGTCATCCCTGTCCTCCATACACCAACAAGAGTCTTTAATAAAAGTAAGTGTGATGTTAAATGTTTATTTATACATTTCATTAGTGCTTTATATTTATCTGTCATTCTTTTCTGTATGTAAATCTATATTTAATCTCTAAAAAAAATATTTTTTTTTGTTAATACTTTTGGGTATCTAGAACAAATTAATTGGATTTACATTATTTCTTATGGGAAAAATGGTCTTGGTTTTCATGAATTTTGGTTTTTGGCAGACTCTCTGGAACGGATTAATCATGAAAACCAGGGGTCCACTGTATTGTAATAAACAGAATAGAGGAAATCAGCTCTAACATACATTATTTAGGTATTAATATGGTCAAAGAGCCCGTCGTAAGCCTGAGTCATCAGGAAACGAGTACGTCGCTAAGTGAGGAGAGGCTGTATTGTCATTTTTGATGTGGAAGAGATTAAATCTATTCTATACTACAGAAATAGAGATGATTTTCTTTATGCAAAAAACTGGTTTGCTTGTCAGCCATTTTGGTTGTCGAACCAACATCTGGAACAAATTAAGTTCGACAACCAAGGTTTCACTGTATTAGTATTACTAAACATTCCTGCAATATTTCTCACTGTTGATAAGAGAATGAAAGTGGAAACAGTTGGATCACTCATTGCTTTAAACAACCAACGTCATTCTATGTTAAGTTGGAAAAATGGATAGTTTAATAGAAATTTAACCATCCTAGGTTTGATTCTCACAAATGTTTGAGTACTAGTTTGTAATTCTTTCAGCATTTTTCTAGAAAATAAAAATTTATATAAATTCTGTATAAAAATAAATTTAAATATATATTATAAATTTGGGAGACTTTTTTATTCCAAGTGTTGTCCTGCGAAAGTGACAATATAATAACAGTTTAACTTAAACATAATGTCTAAATTACTAAGCTATCAACAGTGTTAGTTAAAACTAGATCATTTTGATTCATTCGGGACCTATCAAAAATTCTTTCATCACATTAATTTACGGAGGGCACCACTTACACGGCAGATTAGGTTTCAAGGCTACTGCGGAAAGCAGACATAGCGGAAAGCAGAACGGGCCCACCATTTTATTTCCACTTAAAAGTGCATAAAAATGCTAGTTAACATAGTTTACACTAACATATATCAAGTTAGCATAGAACTAGCATTAATAAACATTAAAGACTAAAATTAACACACACAGTACACTCATTATTACCTCAAATTTTGTTGTCTTAATTTTAGGCAAAAGGTGAGTTGTATTTACTGTAATAAGTCAGGTCACCCAATCACACTTAAATACTACGGACAATGCTTAAAGCTCCCTTGAGTGATAAAATGCATATACAGAACACTCATTATTACATTACCTTAAAAATTGTAGTCTTAATGGTATTTAAATGTAGGGTGAGAGCTGAAAAGGTATTCATTTGTAGAAAGTAGTGTGGGAGGTTATGGGCATCCGCTGGCCACCCCACCCCACTACGGCATTAAACCTTAAATGGGACCCCAGCATAGCGGACTTTAATCGTGCAAGAGGTGATTGTATATGCGAAATGTTCGGTATGCGGAATGAATTTTCCCATTAGAAATAATGGAATATCAATTAATCCGTGCAAGACACCCTAAAGTTTGAAAAATAATTTTATTCCACATGAAATATTACATTTTCCTACACACAAGAGTAGGATACATGCTCATAGTTGAGTGTACATGCACTATATATTGTGCAATGTACGACTCTACTAAATGAAGATAAATGACACTTACCTTTATTGGAAGATGCAGCAATGAATGATGAGACAATGTGTCCTGGGAGTGCCTTTTCCTCCTGTGTACTGTAGGTCCTGTTCAGGCTTTTTTCTTCCTGAACAGGCCTTATCACCATGTGGTATGCCACTTCGATTCTTAAAATCTCTCAAACCAACCTTTGCTGGCTTTAAATTCACCATAATATGAGCACTAATTCCATGGCAATTTTCCCTGTTCACTGGGTGGTAGTCGACTGGTGTGGGTTGCATCTGGAGCAAGATTAGGACCCCTTGGAAATATGTTAGACAGTCTTCGTGTGACACTGACTTTTTTTGGTTATCCTGGGTGGCAAATCCTCTGGGGTTAATTGTTATTGGTTTTCACAATAAGCCATCACCAACAACGGTGCTGCTTGTGCTTACCGAAGCTACAGAGCTGATGATGGTACAGCAAGCAACAGACGATGCTACAGCAGCAACAGGACAATGCTACAGCAGCAGCAGCGATGCTACTGCAGCATCAGACGATGTTACAGCAGCAGCAGACGATGCTACAGCAGCAGCAGACGATGCTTACAGCGCAGCAGCGATGCTACAGCAGCAGTAGACGATGCTACGGCAGCAGCAGACGATGTACAGCTGCAGCAGAAGACGATGATAAGCAGCATGCGACGTACTACAGCAGCAGCAAGCAGTGCGGTGGTACCACTGCAGCAGCAGCTGGACAGTGCAGCAGCAGTGAAGGGGTACTGCAGCAGGCAGCAGCTGTACCTACATACCAGCGATGGTTGATTGGGGTTTATTATACAACCGGCCAGCTCGGGAGACCTCGCACTCCACTTTATACTTATCAATGAGCTTTTTTCATCATCTCTATAGTAATTCTCACCCTTATTGCTGTATGGTTGGCACTAGAAGCTTTCTTGGTTGCATGGTCACTATTTTCCAGGAAAAAATCACCAAAAACACTGTATTAATACGAAATGTTCCGATTGTATGCTTCGATGAACGCGGAGGCGGCTGGTAAACAATGAACACCGGCGGAACATTGTGAGCTTGGCTCAGGCCGCACATGGACGCGTCTCGGACGATAAAGAGTGACGGTGAGCGGGGTTTTTGGGCGGTTATGCGAGGCAAAATTTTGCGAAATAGAGCGAGAGTGGTATGCGGAGTGTAAGGTAAATTCGATTGCGTGCGGTATGAGGCGGGGGTCCACTGTTACTACATTTGGTCGTTTCTAGGTAAGCTCCCTAGAGTGATTAAATGCATATACAGTACGCTCATTACTTACCTTAAAATATTTGTAGTCTTAAAGTTAATGTGGGGGGAAGTGAGTAAAGATATAAAAATGAATAATGTGAGAGAGAATGAGTAATGAGTGAGACAGTGCTGCCCAGAGTATGTAAACAAACAGACGTACACGGCTGGTGTGGGTTGATACATGTTCATTTTCCATCATATTTGTAAAAGCTTATTACATAATACCAAACACCTTACATTGTGTTACCAGTTGTCTCACAGTGTTACAGGTAGCTTAAATAATGACCAACACTTCCATTTCTATGTATTTTCTGGAAGAATGATTTGCTCTGACTTTTTTTTTATTATTATTATTATTTTTACAAATTATTACAAAGTTATTATTATTACAAATTAGTATACAAGGTATTACAAATTATTATTATAATATAATAAAAAAGAAGCACATAAACCCACAAAGGGTCATGAATAGACTTTAGACCGGAATAAATTTATAGTTAGGTTACGGTGTCTGACCAGAGAATAAAGTAATTCTTCCGTGACTCTCCCACGAAAACTGTTAGTAAACAATCTTCATATTTACCTGGACACTGGGAGTTTACTGGAGAGAGTTGCGGGGGGTCAACGCCCCCGCGGCCGGTCTGTGACAGGCTCCGGGTGGATCAGCGCATGATCACAAGGCTGTGCAGCTGGCTGCACAAAACCAACGTAGGCCACCAGCCCGGCTGATCATGAACTGACTTTTAGGTGCTTGTCCAGTGCCAGCTTGAAGGACTGCCAGGGGGTCTGTTGGAATCCCCCTTTGTGTGGGGAGGCAAGTTGAACAGTCTCGGGCCCTGACACTTATTGTATGTCTATTAACGTGCCTAGTGACACCCCTGCTTTTCATTGGGGGGTATGGTGCATCGTTGCCAAGTCTTTTGCTTTCGTAGTGAGTGATTTTCGTGTGCATGGTCAGGTACTAGTCCCTCTTGGATTTTCCAGGTGTATATATTCATGTATCTCTCCCTCTGAGTTCCAGGGAATAAGGGTTTAGAACCTCAAGCGTCCAGTATTTGAGGTGTTTTTTCTCCGTTATGCGTGACATGAAAGTTCTCTGTACATTTTTAGGTCTGGCATTTACCTGCCTTGAAAGGTGCTGTTAGAGTGCAGCATATTCCAGCCTAGATAGAACAAGTGACCTGAAGAGTGTCATCATGGGCTTGGCCTCCCTATTTTGAAGGTTCTCTTATCACATCTGTCATTTTTCTAGCTGATGCGATTGATACATATGTTATGGTCCTTAGAATGCGAGTTCCTCCGGTCTAAATCCACTCACAGGTCTTTGGACCGTGTGTTTCGCTCTATTTTGTGGCCAGAATATGTTTTGTACTATGATGAAGATTTAATTTTTCCTCATGTTTCCATATCTGAGTAATGAAATTTCTCTTTCGTTGAATTCATATTGCTTTTCTGCAGCCACTAAAGATTTTTGTTGAGTCCGCCTGGTGCCTTGCCAGTGTCTGCAATGGAAGACAATTTCATGAGATTCGGGTGTCTTCTGATAAATAAGGAAGACACGGTGCTGTGGTCTGACATCCTTGTCTAAGTGGATATGTGGATGAGGAACAAGATGGGAGCTAGTATGTGCCTTGTGGAACAAAGGGCTTTTCACCGTAGCTGCCTCGGACTTTACTCTGTTGACGCCTCTACTCTCTGTGTTATGTTTGTGATGAAAATTATAGATCCATCGACCGACTTTTCCGGTTATTCTTTAGCACTCATTTTGTGCGATATTATGCCTGGTACATTGTCGAGGCTTTTGCTAAGTCGTATATATTAAATCTGCATTCTTTTTGTATTCTAGTGCATTTAGGACCTTGTGTAGTGATCCATTAGTTGAGTCTGACTGGAGCGATACTGTTCTAAAACCCATGGTGCCCTGGGTTTGTGGAACTGAGGGTTTTAGATGGTGGTGATCTTGCTTTTTGGCCCTTTCAATGATTTTATGTTTTGGGATGTAGTATATTGGTCTGTAGTTCTTTGCTGTTGCTTTACTGCCCCTTTGTGGAGTGGGGCTATATTCTGTTGTTTTTTAGTATATGTGGGTGTATGTATCATGTTATATGTTATGTAGCATGTTTATTATTTTTTTTGAAAAAAATATCATAGATGGATTTAATGTAATGTTTATATTAATGTAATATATTGACATTTAATGCGCCAAGAGATTATTACAGTTGTTTTTGGGGTCCCTAAATATTCGTCCGTCTGATAGTCGTCATATTTCGGATATAGTCCTGTTTTTTCGTTCAAATTATTGGCTCGCAAATGGTATGGTAAACTCGCAATAGTCCTTCGTTCCTGAAGCGTATTCACGCTCTGAGCGGCCTCGGCATTTCCTTCCAGCCAGTGTGACATTGCTTTACCATTGTTGAGCGTACGGTCCTCTCCATATGCTCAGCGAAATTATTTCATATATTCCATTTATTTTATTGCTGGCCAGTTATGTAGTGCTAAATAAGCACCAGTGCTCCAAAGATATAGCTCCTAATGCCAAGCCTTTGGTAAAGGTGGATATTAGATTGAATTTAAGGAAATCATGAACAATTGATTAGTGGGTAAGTGGGGGCAGGGCCGGTTTAAGAAGTCCGCTGGCCCTAGGCTATTCAGTTGGCGGGGCCCCTTTGAGTTACGGGGGTAAACGCGAAGCGACCCTTCCAAGATTGGGGTGGGGGGTCGGTTGTGAGCCTGTTTAAGGTCTAATTAAATACATTTGGCTATTTAGATTTAAATTTAATTGGGAATGTACATCAAGACATTCCTTAACATTTTACTACATGCCATTATATCTATCTTGTTTAATCATGCTTTTTAAGAGAATAAACTCAAGAAAGCAATTGTATGACTAGATTAGGCTATTATAGTAGTGACTATCTTGTACACTATTATATTCAGCATTATCCAATACAGCACTATTATTCCCTTTTATAATCACTGGACCATTATTGTTATTCATTGCACATGCTTATGACTAAAACTGTATTTAAACTCAAGAATGTAATGAATTGTTATATTCACAGCACTCTTAATAAACTTTTTCTGGATGTCCATTTTTGGCAAAATCATCAATTATATTTGGAAAATCAATTTTTCTTGTTAGATCTGGATCAATGGTAACAAGGCTAGGTTACACACTTTGTCTTGCTCATTGTTGATTGGAGCTGGTTTTTCACTCTATTTCAAAACAGAAAATGAAGTTCTTCTAAAAGTTAACGTACCTGCATTTATTAAATGTTTCAAAGCTGTGAGGCGCAATTTTTTAGGTGGTGCTTTTTATTGGGATTCATATACAGAAAAATGAACTATTTCTTCAAAAAATGTGTCCTGAACATCTTGGTGAAAGGTGTTGTTGCAACTTTAATGCAGTTCTATCAATTTCTGCATTGGGGCATATTAGTAATTTGAACAGAAATCCAAACTTGTCATTGAGATTCTGTTTTAGAATTTCTTTTCTTTTCTCAATTCTGTAATCGTGAATCAGAATGACGAAGTATGTTGCTGTTATTCATTCTACATTGTAGCAACACAATTTCATTGTTGGCTCCTCAAATTTCGTTTACTCTTCTGACGTCTTGATCAGCACGTTTAGCTTTTCTTAAATATTTCAAAACTTCAGCACTGCGAAGTGATGCTTACAAATTCCACTAAGTGCATAGTGGTTATGCACAAGTAAGCATTTTCAATTTCTAATTTTTCTGAGTGTCTTGTTCGTGGCATTTACCATTCCAGATACAGTCCCAAAGCACCACTAGAGTTTAAGGCCAATTCTAAAATCTTCCAATTTTGTTGCTAAGCTGGCTGCCCACTTCGCTTCTTGTAGTTGATGTCTGGTCTTCTCCTCTGCTATTTGGATCAAGCAGGATTACGTATTTCAGCCAAAGATGTCTTTTCTAAGATGTTTGCATTATACTTGCACGACCTCTTGTTGTTGATAATGATTTGATTGACCATCTCCATGGAATGGTTGACTTGAGTATACTCCACGATGCGTTGAAGCAGAGAAAAATTAAGAGTGCTTGTAAAAGTCATTAAATGAAACCTGCAGCGTACAACACTCCGCAGCACATGACCAACAAAATGTGCCTCTGAGCAGGGCACATATTCAGCAATCGTGGGTTGATTGCGTGATCGGGCTTGCAATTCATTATATTTACCCGACATGTGTTCTTGCATTGTCGTAGCTCTGGCACGGTAATCCATATAATAGAGAGATCATGTTCAAGCAGAGTATTCAGTACTACATTCCATCCATTGTTTCTCCATCATGGCCTGAAAGAGGATTGATTTTATAAAGAGCTTACAGGCTTACCACTGGAGCGACAAAGCGTACAATGATGTCAATGATTGTATGTGAAAATAATATGAGTGTTGGTTTCTACAATTTTTGAAAAGTATTTTGCAGTTTTCACAGCTGCTATGATGTTATTGAGGACCTTCTTAGTCATCAGTTCAATTAAAGTCATTGCATATAGTAGAGGACATGTAAGGATTAGTGCCTATTCCTGCATTTCCCATGGCGTGACACATGATTGCTACTGATGGATCGAATTTGTGCTAACCAGTTCTATATCCCTAGGAAATTGCCACTGTTTTCCAAACCAAAAACCTCATTTTCTCCACAGAAAGAAAGTCCTCTAGAGCTAAGATTTTTACAACAGAAACAACTATGTCTAAAACGGTTCTCAATAAGTGCGCTCTTTTTCAGTTGATTTTCCAAATGAGAATCCAATAAGCTTTTTTCTTTGCACGAAATCACTGGCTAAAATGCAGCTCCTGTGAGTGGTGCTGTTTTATGTTCTCGAAACAGCTTGGAATTTTTCCAGTCATTGACCCTGTGTGAAGGGTATTTTCTTTGGATTAGAAAGAGCTTGCAGGCCTGAACAGTACACTTTCCTGAGCTTTCAGAGTATACCTCATGATCATGTGGGGGTAAGATAGAAAAGATTTATGGAGAACATCTCCCATAGGAAGGATGTTGCAAGCAATATCGGCAACTTGTAATGAGTGACAGAGTCTTGTCCATTTTTAGGTAAGTTTGAATAAAAGAGACGCCAGAAAACAGGAGCTTCTGGAAATTTTTTTTACGAGACACAACTCAGTGACTTCAAGGTGGTCCTCGTGGCATTATGTAACAGAGAAGAGAAGACACAGCAAAGCAATTGGTACCCGAAGTGTGATGGTAGGGGATTCCATTTCCGAATAGGAAATCATCCTATCTGTCTCCTTCCTCAGTCTTCCATACACAAAGAAGAATTGCCATTAAAGGTGTTATTCTGTTAATGTTTAAATTCATCAGGTGCTCTGTATTGTTTTTAGGTACTACATCTATATTTCATGAAAAAAAAATTTTTGTTTTAGTAATTCTGGGATGTCAGGAACGGATATTAATTGAATTTACATTTTTTTATGGGGAAATTGGATGCGTTAAATCGTCAATTTCGATAACAGTCCCACTTCCAGAGCGAATTTATGGACGATTATTGAGGGACCACTGTATTTTGGCATCGAGTCAGCAGAGACACTTAGTGTTTTTAATGTGACCTGCCCCCCCCCACGGGGCCCCAGCAAGTGTGTAAGTATTATTTAAGTACAGGGTTACATAAGTATTAATTATCCAGAGTACATATAAAATAGCAATAACTTTAAACACTTGAATTCTGGAAAATTTCCAGTCATTTTAGAAAATATTGTGTCACGGAAAATGCAAAAAACTGCTGTGGGGGTGCGCCGTATTGAAAGATGTACCGTATACAAATTGTTGGTCATATTGAAGGTGCCATATTAGTGGAATGCGTTAGCTAAACAACATAAAGCGTGGCCCTACTGTATACAAGAAATACAGTACTGGACTAGTAATGTTCCTTGTGGAACACATAGTTACTACTAACATACTTCTTCTGGACAATAACTCATCACAAAAAGTTAACTCTTTTGGATGTTCATGAACTCATTTGTACTCATAACTTTTATGCAAAAATGCCTTTAACGACATTAATACATTTTTGCTTTTAATGTTTAAAATAAGCAAAGGCAAAATGAGTTTACCTGCCAAAATCTCAAATTATCACACTACAGTAGAAACATTAAAATTCAGGAAGGGGTGGGGGGGGATGTGTTAGGTTCCTAAAAGTGATGCGAAGTCTTGAAGCGGCTAATAGCAAATCTTGCATGTAGATTAAAAATAATATTTTACATATATACTTTAAAGTTGTAGGTAGTAGGCTGGTAGTCAGCAACCACCAGGAGGTTATACTGTCCTGCCAATGAGTGTAAAACAAATCGCCAGTAATTGTTTTACATGATGGGATAGGATTGCTGGGTGTCTTTTTTCTGTCTCATACACCTTGCAAGATTTTCGGGGTACTCTTGCTACTTCATTCATAACTTTGGTTCACACTACAATACTGTATATGCATATGTTATGCACACCCTCTGGGTTTTCTTCTGTTTTCTTTCTAGTTTTTTGTTCTTGTTTATTTCCTATCTCCATGGGGAATGTGGAACAGAATTCTTCCTCGTAGCCAATGCGTGTTGTAAGAGGCGACGAATGCCAAGAGAAGGGGCTAATATCCACTTTCCTGTACAAATTACGAAATTTAAAAAGAAAAAACTTTCGCTTTTCTTTTAGTGGCAACCCTGCCTTGTGGGATACAGCCGGTTAGTTCAAAAAAAAGAATCTTTTAAGTACCATATGTAACTCTCACACTATATTATTGATTGAAAGCCTGAAATCCATAGGGGTTAAGGTTTATGTAGGCATTTTGAATCCTGAAACGTTGGATACAGGTAATTTTGGTATCTAATTATTTTAAAAAAATTTTGTCTATGTATTTCTAAATGCCACTCTTTTCTTCTTAACCTTTGGGGGTTTCGCGTCGTTAATGTACGTCTTAACATCCCAGGGTTTTGGACGTACTAGTACGCCTATAATTGCAGTAGTATAAAAAAATCCTGCAGCTCACAGGGTGTAATGACAGAAAATAAACTTTGACCGTGTTTTTGGTTAAAAACAGCGACTTTGCACTGTTTTTTCATGTTGGTATTTATTTTTGTATTCTAGTTTTCTTGGTCTCATTTTATAGAATGAAGACATATTACAGAAATTGAGATGATTTAGACTGGTTTTACAATGGAAAAAGTACCTTGAAATTGAGATCAATAGTAGCAGAAATGTTCGATTTTACGAAATAAAAAGTAAACAAAATCATTCAAGCGTCAATTACACATCAACTGGTGAGTCTATATTCTTTCACAAGTGTGCTGATAATTATTTTATACCATTCCGACACTAATGCAGTAGTCTGCATAACAGTAAAATTTGATTTTTTTTGTAAGAATAAAAATTGAAAGTGGAAAGCCAAAGGAAATATAAGAGGGGCCTGGGGATGGCCTAACAAACAGAGGAAATGTTATTTTTGTGCCAGGAAGCTTTCTTGTTTATTCTGGACCTATTAGGAAATTGGCCATCTTCTGAACTTTGTGAGAAATTGGCAAAAATTGCTAATTTCTGACCACTGATTGGATAGTGATATCAGTAATTGGGTGGTTTCTTGTACTAATTCAATAGAAAAAAATGGGTTTAGAGAAGTAGTTATGAATTTTGTGCGACCTGTACACTGGAATTGGCTGGAAAATAGGCTCAAAGTGGGCAAATCGCCGTTGATCAGTAAACATGTCGAGACCACTTAACTTCGTGAGAGCATAATTCCGTAAGTTTTCCATCAATTTCATACTTTGGTGTCATTATGATCGGGATAAAGGAAAAATGATTATCTATCTTTTCATAAGAAAAAATAATTTTTTTTTTCAATTTTTGGCCGACCGTGATGAACATGTCTCGGAGAGGGCCTGTCGACCCTCAATGGGTTATTTGTCAATAATTATTCCCAAAAGAAATAAAAATATTGTTAGTTTTTCTATTGTATGAGCTTTCATGTGGAAGTGTTTAGAGAGGTTTTTGTATAAAGGCTTTTTGACACACTGTACACTGGTTATGGGTTTCTCAGTATGATATCTGATGTGTCTTACTAGACCTGATTTATGTTTAAATTCTCTCCAGACACTCTGAACCACTGGTAATTTTTTCTCTGTATGAAACTCTCATATGAAACTATTAGATTTATTTTGTTGTAACACTTTTGACACTTGAACTGCGATTTGGTTGTTTCTCTTTTCTGTTGAACCTCTCATGTGTAGTGAAAGAGCAGATCTTGTTTAAATTCTTTTTTGAATAGCAATCTGTCACTGATGATGGTTTCTTCCAGTATGAATTTCAGGTGCTGTTTTTTGGCTTGTTTTGTGTGAAAATTCCTTTTTGGGCATATTAAAAACATTTATATGGTTTTTCTCCTCTATGAAATTCTCATGTGAGTTAAGAGATTTGAATTATGTGAAAAGTCTTTTAGGCACTATGAACACTGAAATGGTTTCTCTCTGTATGTATTCTCATATGTTTTACTAGGCCAGTGTGATGTGTAAAGTCTTTTATGACATACTGATCTCTGATTCTGGTCTTACTCCTGTATGACTCTTCATATGGAGTGTTTAAGTTGATTTGCGAGTGAAGTCTTCTTAAACACACAGTGCAACACTGGTACGTTTGATCGCCAGTACGTCCTTTCATGTGACGCATTTGAGATGACTTTTATTGAGAAGTCTTTTTGACATTTGAGCATTGATCTTGGTTTTTCTCACCTGTATGAGGATTCATGTGGATGCATTAATTGTGATTTACTTGGAAAGTCTTTCTGAACAACTTAATCAGGTGAACGAGTTTTTCTCACTTTGTATACACTTCATGTGATGATTGGATTTGATTATAATTTACAAAATTTTACACCTGCCCTTATTATCACTTCTTTGAATGATATCCTGTATAATGTTGTGGTTTTAAACATAGGGCTTTATCTGCAAACTAACACAGAGGTATTGAAATTCCAAAAGTAATTATAACTGATATTTAAATCTGATGTTACAAATTAACTGAATTTTTTTCTTGCATTTATTGATATTAACTTGTACAGTATAGATTATTAAATAAAATACATGTATCTTCAACAGTTTTTCCTCTTTTAGCATACACAGCTTGAATAAAAGACCTGAATTATTTTAAAAGGTCTTTAAAAAATTCCAGACTCTCCAAGATGATGATGGTAAAAGGCAGCAATATATTACAGAAATAATATAAACAGTAAAAAAATTATGTGAGTTCAACAACCTAATGTGCTTATTTGGTTAACAATGAGATGACAGAACAAAGTGAAGAAATATTTATTTGAAGCAGGGAAGTAACAGAGATGATGCAAGTTATTAGGTAGGACATAATCCTGTGACTAACAGTATGCAAGTTCTGATGTATGGTACATATAATATATTTAAGTACATCTCATCATACTTTTGTATAGTGGTTTATTACAAACTAATAATATGAGTTTAAGTACCAATACAGTACACTTCTATAGTGATATTATAATTATTATTATTATTATTAACTGAAAGATAAAATATTTAATAAAGAACGTTTAATTAAATATAAACTTATGTATTAATATTTGTATACTCATTAGTGTATCATACTGCAAAAAACATGAATAAGCAACTAAAATATATGACAGCACTAAATTATATTATTTAACTAAGTGTAAATAAATTATATTAAGTTGTTAAGGCTGAGGTAAAGAATGTTGAGGTAAGTTTCTCAGTGATCTTAAACAAAATGACAGAATTTGTATTTATGGATATGTGATGAATTTTATAATGCTGATTATTGGCACAGTGTATATCTGCAGTAATTTCACAGCTTACACGAAGTTCATAGCATATACTGGGTCTTGGCTCTACAAAATTACCTCTTCTGTAAAAAGAATAACCTGCAAAAAAAAAGAATGAGCTATTAACACCCGGAAAACCCCAACTAAATGAAACATCTGAGTCTTTCTACTTTTTTATTTGAAACATTTAAACATCTCTTTTCCTTTATTGAGATCTTGCGGCGTAGGGAAGATGGTGAGGAGGGAGAGGGAAAAGGAGGGGTTACTTTTTGGAAAGGGAACCCCATCCATAAGGGAATTCATTTTCAAGGCCCAATTGGGGGGTTATTTCCCCTTTTTTGTCTTTTACTGGCACTGGGACCAGTTTTGAAGCACGGGACCCCTGCCCCAAAAAAAAAAACCGCCCAGAGAGGCTATTCGCCATCTCTTTAAGATTTTGCCAAAAAATGGGACAAGGTTTTGTCATTGAACATGTTGCATAAAACCCCCTTGAAACGTGTTGTTAGGGTGATATTTCCCCAAAAAAAACTTGCAACTCATTCCACTTTACCAAAACCTTTCCAAAATCAATGAAAAAGGCCTTTCTCCCTCTCTCTTCCTTCTCTTCGAAGGGAAATTTCCTCGGCTGGGTCTTTGCTTATAGAAAATTTAAATTATTTTAGGTAATATTTATACTCCTTTTCAGCGAATACCCATAGTAATTAGGGTTTGAACGTACAACACAAAGTTGGCTTGCACTGATTATGAATAGGAGCTTGTTTTTAAAAAGTTTTGTTTATCCGGGGTACATTGCTTTCTTTTTCAAAAAAAGGAGGATTTCCCCTTTTTTTTCGTAATACATTAAAAAAAACCAAAATTTCCCTTTGATATCTCTTTTCAAAATCTTCAAAAACTAGGGTGAATCAAGACAAGGTCACACTATTATTTAGTTTTAATAAAATACAAACCTTTTCTCTAGATACAGTGGCCCCCCGAAAATAGCAAATTAATCCTCAAAGGGCTCATTGCTATGCGAAATGATCGGTATGAATGTTTTTCCCATAAGAAATAATGGAATAAAAATTAATCCGTACAAGACACCCAAAAATATGAAAAAAAAATTTTACCAATGAAATAACATTTTTCCCACACAAAAGAAGGGAAAAACATGCCAATAGTAAATGTACTGCACAATAAATTTTGTGCATGACTACTCACTAAATGAAAATAAATGACACTTACCTTTTGAAGATGCAGCAAAGACGATGAGACCTGTGTCCTGGGAGTGCCTTTTCCTCCGGTACTGTGGGCCTGTTTTGGGATTTCTTCCAAACAGGCCCCTTTTCCACTGTGTATGCCACTACGATTTTTTAAATCTCTCAAGCCAACTTTTCTGGCTTTAAAATTTCCCCCAAATGACACTATTCCAGGGATTTTTCCCCGTTCACCCCTTTTTTAGTCGACGGTGGGGTTGCATCTGGAGAACAAGATTAAGGACCCCAATGGGAAATAAGTTAGACAGTCTTCGATGACACTGACTTTTGGTTTATCCTGGGTGACAAATCCTCTGGGGTTAATTGTTTATTGGATACTCAATAAGCCACACCAACAACGGTGCTACAGGCAGCAGCAGCAGCTGACAGTGCTACAGCAGCAAGCAGCAGCAGCTGACAGTCTATCAGCAGCAGCGACATGCTACAGCACAGCAGATGATGCTACAGCAGCAGCACCAGCAGCAGCAGCAGCTGAAGGTGGTACAGCAGCAGCAGCAGCTTGACAGTGCTACAGCATCAGCAACATGCTACAGCAGACAGCAGATGCTACAGCAAGCAGCAGACGGTACTACAGCATCAGCAGCAGACTGACGGTGGTACAGCAACAGCAGTCAGCTGAGATGGTGCACAGCAGCAGCAGCAGCTTGACATTGCTACAGCAGCACAAGCAGCTGACAGTGCTACAGTAGCAGCAGACGATGCTACAGCAGCAGCAGACGGTACTACAACAGCAGCAGCTGACGGTGGTACGTGAGAAGGCAGCACAGCACTGACCACCAATAGTAGCGATGGTTGATTGGGGTTATTATACAACCTGGCCCGCTCAGACACCACTCCACTTTCATAACTTATCAATGATCTTTTTCAATCTCTATAGTAATTCTCACCCTTATTGCTGTAGGTTGGCAGCTAGAAGCTTTCTGGGGCCATGGTCACTTATTTTGCAGATAAAATCACCAAAAACACTGTAATAATACGAAATGTTTCCGATTGTATGTGTTTATGGGCTATATGGACCCATCATTATTTATAAGTAACAGTTACTCTGGAATACCTAATTATATTGAATTGATGGGGACATTGCTCTAAATGTCAGAAGACTGATCAACCTTATGACTGAGAGGCAGCTGGGGTCAAGCCATTTTTCTCAATAAAATAGGTTATACAATAACACAACACACAATTTAAATAAGTAGTTTATAAAGTTGTATTTCTTTTTGTAAAAGTAAAATTAAGTTGTGGTAGAATGTGTGGTAACTGGAGAATTGTGCTTGCAACAGTCTTTTGTTTTGGTGGGAGGAGCTTAGCCAGGCTCTCTCTCTCTCTCCCTCTCACTGACTCTCTCTGTGGCTGACCTTCAACCTGGCAGGAATCTCTGGGTCCTTCTTCTATCTTTTGGGGCATTAGTAGTGCTCCAGAGGTGAGTTTTTATAATTTAAGTTGTGGCACCATACCCAGGGTGACTAAAGTGTGTAAAACACTGGTTAGCCAAGTTTTATGTCAAGAGAGAAGGACAAAAGTTAAAAGGTTACACCATGTGGGAAACAGCTATGCAGTGGAGTAAGATCTTGTTTTGAAATGTAGGCTGTAATTGTATATTTCTTAATATCTATTGAGAATACAGGTTATATTTTTATAGTATAGTTTACATAACTGTGAAGAGGGCTGGTGAAATGGTATCAAGAGACACACAAAGATGATCAGCCATGATGTAAGTACAAATACCCCCCTAGACAATTAAGGCCATTAAGTAAAAGCTACCCCAACTAGAACATGTAGTGAGAAACTCTTACTATCAAAGTAAATAAAGGGATCAAACCAACGTAACAGGGAGCGTTGAACCGGAGAGTTATTTGACTGCAAAAATAACTCAAAACATTCCTTTAAACTATATGTGCTGGTATGGGTTAATAACAGTTGATGTTTCTGGTAGAAGATTACCAAGGTGGGTCAAGTGGAAGTGTTGTTTTTCACATAATATTTACAGGTTGTTTTTCTCCTAAGTGAATAGAAAGGTTGAGTAACACATTTTTTTGTTGTGGTTATGGGAAGTGCTATGTGCATAGTTTACATTCCAGTTTGAGTTATTTAATGAGCCTGTGGAAAACTTTGTCCACTGATACTGTAAAGAGGGAAGCCAGTTTTAAAGAATAAACCTATGTCAGAAGATGAGTCTTCAGATTTTTTTAGTCTCAGGTAAAGAAGGTAATAATCATCATAAAACATGCCTGTTAATAGTGAACATGAAGGGATCAACCTACTCCAGGATGATATGGAAATGGAGAGAATGAGACTGAAATTCGCAGTACTAGAGCTGAAATGAAATTAATGAAAGCTAAGGAGGAGAACGACAAAGGTTATGGAGGTTCAGAACAAGGAGCCTGAGCATACTTTAACATAACTAAAGCTGCAAAATTTTTGATCCTAGTTTACAGAGAGTGACTCCAGATAGATATTTTTCTTTCTTGAGACACTGCTTTGAGCAAGGTTGGCCCAAACAGAAGTGGTCTACCCTAGTTCGCACAACAACTTGTGGGTAAAGGATTCCAGAGAGTAGAAGACTCTGGAGGGCAAAAATTTTTCTTGATTATGATAAGATTAAAGAGGAAGTATTGCTTGGATATCCAAATGATACCTGAGAAATATAGACAGAAGTTCAGGAATCAAAAATTTCAGGATTGGGGCAGACCTTAACTGAGTTTTGGGAATGAGAAACTTTCCTTTTTAAGAAATGGGTTTGTTCTAAAGGAGTTAATAAAGGACTATAACAAATTAGTAGATCTGATGGTTTCATTGAGGATTGTACAATACAATCCCTGTTTGACCTCGAGAGAGTATCTGGAAGAGACAAAAAACCCAGATACTCTTTTACCCAGAAGCACTGGATCTAGTGACAGATTCTGCATTCGCAGGGATTTGGTAAGTAAAAAACAGTCATGCTGCTTCTGAAAATTTACCCACTCATTCTAAACCCTTATTCATAGTCCTATGGTCATAAAGGTAATGGGACAAGAAATTTCAGGGACAAATTGAAGGCTGAGGTGCCCTCTAAAAATAGAAGGAAAAGGTAAGTCAGCTGGAGTTCAAAGTTTACTACCTAGAACAATTCAGATAATTTTTCAGGTCCTCGAGTAAACCAGTACCATCCCCTCACACCAAACGGTAAAAAATACCTTTAAGAGTTATGCCTGTTACTACTGTAACAAAACTTGGACCCACACACAAGTTCTGCTGGTCAAGGCGGCGAGATCATGGAGGTGGGGGGGAGGGGGGAAAGGGAGGATCCCCCCCAGAGGACTCTAACTGCAGAGATACATCCAGTTGCTGCATTAGGTCTTCATGGCAAGGTGAAGGAAGGAACCTTTGGATCTAGACCCCAGAAGTGTTATATTTTCCTAGTAGGGTCCACAGTTTGGTTTTGGCAAAAGGAGTAGGCAGAGTTGAGAACATATTGTCCCTTAGAGATGATGTAGCATCTAACTCTTCTGCTACGTGCTTGAGTGCTACCAGTGTCTAAATGGATACCTATACTGGGGGTAGATATGTTTTGAAGGGTA
The DNA here is from genome assembly GCF_026875155.1 of Cherax quadricarinatus. NCBI lineage: Eukaryota > Metazoa > Arthropoda > Malacostraca > Decapoda > Parastacidae > Cherax > Cherax quadricarinatus. The sequence continues at coordinate 198,243 of NC_069462.1, read as the reverse complement.
TACGGTTCAACCATAAGGACAACACCGTACAACAAATTATTGGGTAGAATCTACATACCAAGTTGGCTATCGTCCCAGTAGGTAGCTCAGTGAAATTCCCTTCGAAGGGTCGACCTCTTATTAAGGGGGAAAAATGTTATGGGCCTGTTAGACAGTGAGGGAAACAACTTAGTTTGGGGGAAACCAGTCCCAAATGTTGGGGAGGATATTGCTAGGAGAAAACCCTGCAGACCTTTCTCCCTGATGGTTTCCAATCATTAAAAGTATGGCTCATGATCATGCTACCAACAGTCTTCAAAGGATATTTCTCATGAGGATTGGTGAGGGGAGCTTAAGTTTGGTAACTCTGTTTTCTGATGTTGGGGGGGTGAACTGCAGTCAACTGCAGAAAAGTAATGTTCCAGCCAGAGCTGAGCATGATTGGAAATTGGATCAGTTACAATAGTGTGAGAGAGGCTGACCTGCTAAGGTGCATTAATGTTCTGTGGCAGGAAACTGACGCTGTAGCTGAGGAAGAGAATTTACAGTTAAATAAGTGTATTCATTTCAGGGAGGAAACTCTTGATAAAAGAAAATCACCTCTGTTTGCAGTATCGATGAAGCAGAACAAGGCTTTGTCCCCTGAAGCAGGTGGTGATGTCCAAGGGTTTCCAGGCAATTTCTTCTGGTCTCAGCTGTGGGAGAAACTTTCAGAAGCAATATTGAGAGACCTATCATGCCTTTCAAATTATAGGGAAACCTAGTCCGAAGTATTAAACCTGTTCCCCTTCAGTTCAGGCCAATTACAGCACCAGGTGAACCCTTCAGCAAGCTGGTAGTGATGGTCGTTGCCACTCCCAAGGACCAGAATGGGAAAATAATTATTTACTAACAAAAATTAGCCCCCCTACAGTACCTGGAAGCAGTCCCACACTCGTCTGCATAAAAAACTGCTCAGTAGTCTTAAGGGTTTTTGATGAAGTTTCTTTTTGTCATGTTGGTTTTCTTCAAGCAGCACAAACAGATCAAAGATCCTTAACTTTACCTCAAAGTCTTTTAGAAATGTTTTGAAGGGACTAAAAGTAGAGCCTCATGTTCAACGTGTATTCACTCTCCATCTCATGGGGAAATAGAGAAATTTACATCAAACCCTCAAGACAATGATGCAGGAGCCTATGGTATAGACAATACTAACAACCGGGATGAGAGGATCCCGTTTCTTTTATTTGCTGAGTGGGGAAGCACTCGGAAATCTCTGAGCTATTGGCTTGGGAGGATGGTGATGCTCCCCCCTCGAGCTTTTCCCTCAGTTTTTCAGATACTGTTTGCACGTATGGGTGGATGGTACCAGTGAACGTGCTCATCAACCAGAACCAGGATATGATGTGGGACCATAATGGGCCATGATACTCTGGAGGCTGGAGAGGAAGTGCTGATTACTGGACCAATTCATGTGAAAATCTGTATGGCAAGTTGCTGTGAGCTGAACGAGGTTGTGGGAAAGTTCCCAGGGGTTAGATATAAACCCACAACCCCTGAGCAGAAAAAGAATGAGTATTTGTACACAGTAACTGGTCAAAGGGTTTGAATTTGTGTCAAAAATTCAGAGAGACCAATGTTTTAATGGAATGTAAAGGCTGCAAAACAATAATCTGTATTAATACCAAAAGCGATTTAAGAAATAACATGTGTGTAAAAGATAATGGGAAATGCATGCTTGGTTTAATGAGAAAATTGTTGGAGAGTTAGGGCTCAGCCACCTTGGAACTTTATAAAAAGTTTGGGATGTCAGTAATGGGGTAAAATGAAACTCCATGAGGAAATTTGTTAAGGAAACTGAGCCAATTAAATCATTTTCGTGTGGGAAAAATCTGTATATGAAAAATTGGAGATGGAGGAAGAAGGGTGAAATCATGTCTTCCAACACCAGTTTGTTAGTGCTTAGTGAGATCATGGGGCATTCCATCTTACATGGTTCCCAAATTAGATGCACCCTGGGCATAAACACTGACTACACAAGTACGGTTAACACTAGGTTACAGAATTAGAAAGATGATACTACTTATGCCACTAAAAGATGCAAACATTTTAATAAGCTAAAACATGGAAGATGTGATTTCCATGGTCTGTGTTTCAAGCACCATTTTAAATGTGTGTAATGCAAATTGGTGGTTCATAGTGTGTTTAAAATTTGTGTTGAGAAGGCACGTGAATTGGTATTTGTGTAAACTGTGATGTATCCAAACCTGGGGTGCAAGAGATGTCTTTTGGTGTTTGTTTGTTGCACTGCGAGAGGTTGGCAGAAACTGTTACTGTCTATGAACAACCTTCTTAAGTTTAACTGTGAACATTTACCACAGGAAAGAAAATTTTCATTTTGGGGCTGGCCCTATTCAGCATTTGTACATTCCCAGTATCTCTTCAACCTGTTCCTGTGTATAGTGACTAAAATCAGACTCCTTAAAAATGGGCTTTGTTCCTACAAGCCTTTAATTTGGAAAGTCAAATATATAAAGGCTCAGAGAATGTGGTTCTGATGCTCTCTTCTAATTTTCATGTAGATGCATGTGCGTACTGTACATAAAGTGTTTGTCATGTGCTGACCTTGTTTTTTTTGGCAGTGGTGAACTCTCGGCGAGCCTGAGTACTCTCTACCAGCCGATGACTGGAAAAAGGAGTCGAGTCGGTAGGCCAAAAGTGTGAAGAGGGTCAGGGTGTACGCGAATGAGAGTAGGCAGTGGTTGACAACCACTTCGGTAACAGATACGTTCAGAAGGTAGTGTGATGTTGTTGTCTTGTGTGCACTATGTACACAAACGGCCCGACGATTTGCCTTTTGTGGTCCCCTTGGACCCCTCATGGTTCTATGACAGCCTCCTCTTCATAAGTTTGGAGGATCCTGTGTGGAGTGGGACCTCGGAAGATGGCTTGGAGTTGCCTGACCATGTTAGGATCAGTGAGTGTTGACTGGAAGTCACACTGTTTGGGTTGGCCACCAAGTGAGATGAGCACCTTGACATTTTTTGTGAAGTTTTCCTGCCTGGTGTACACCTGACGTCTCTGGGTTTGGCTCTACTCTCGTCCTCCTGATCGAGGAAGATGGCCACCCTGAGTACCAGTTTGCTTGCTGGATTACGTAGCGGAGTGCACAGGCCTGTGTTGGTGCGGGCTTTCACAGTGGGCAATGATGTGCAAATCTTGCCATTGTAATGGTATGGTTTTTTAAAAAAGCAACTAACATTGTAAATAGTTACACACTTGAGTATAGATGGGTATGGTTAAAATGGCATTTTCTAAAAAAATCTGCAATCTCTGTAAATAACAGTAAAGTGAAGAGTAGTTATGGTGCTTGGGAAAATGTAGCATATCTAGTAGTCTTGTTTACCGCCTTCAGACTTAAGCAATATACTTTTTACTAGCGTATCCCTGAGGGAGCAAACGGCTACTTTTTGTGAGACTTCGACTGGAGGTGGGGGTGTTATGGGGCATAGGACCCAACATGTATTTCTAAGTAACAGTTACACTGGAAAATACCTAATTATATTGAATGATGGGGGACTTTGCTCGAAATGTCACGAAGGACTGATCAAACCTTATGACTGAGAGGCAAGCTGGGGTCAAGCCTATTTTTCTCATATAATAGGTTATACTATAGACAACAATCAAACACACAATTTAAATAAGTCTAGTTTATAAGTTGTAATTTCTTTTTGTAAAAGTAAAATTAAGGTGTGGTATGAAATTGTGGTAACTGAAGAGAATTGTGCTTGCAACAGTCTTTTGTTTGGTGTAGGAGCTTAGCCAGGCTCTCTCTCTCTCTTGGCTGACCTTCAACCTGGCAAGATCTCTGGGTCCTTCTTCTATCTTTGGGCAATTATGTGTTCTCCAGTAGGTGAGTTTTTTAATAATTTAAGTTGTGGCCACCATACCCAGGGTGACAAAAAGTGGTGTCAAAACACTGGTTAATCCAGAGTTATGTACAAGAGAGAGGACAAAAGTTAATAAGGTACACCATGTGGGAGAACAGCTATGCAGTGTGTAGATCTTGTTTTGAAAATGTGAGGCTGTAATTGTATATTCTGTACATATCTATTGAGAATACAGTTATATTTTTATAGTAGTAGTTTACATAACCTGTGAAGAGGGCTGGTGAAAGGGTATCAGAGACACTCAAGATGATCAGCCATGATGTAAGTATTACCCCTAGACAAATAAGGCCATTAAGTAAAAGCTACCCCACACTAGAACATGTAGTGAGAACCTTACTATCAAAGTAATAAGGGACAAACCAACATAACAGTATGCTTGGATGTTACCGCGGAGGCTGGCTGGTAAACAATGCCACCGGCGGCACATGTGAGGCTGGCTAAGGGCGCACATTGGACGCGTCTCGGACGAAGAGCGGTGAGCGGGTTTTTGAGCGGTATGCGAGGCAAAATTTTTGTGATAAAAGCGAGCGGTATGCGGATTGAACGTTATGCGATGCCGATGGTATGCGGGGGTCCACTGTATATGAATAAGAGTACATTCACTTCTGAATAGTTTGGGCCCATTAAATCATAAGCAATTCCAATGCTTAAATATATGAAATTAATAATCTCTGTCTATACAATAGATATCACTATATACAATTCCTCACAGCTCAGGTGCGGTACCACTTTCTCAATATCTGAGAAGACTCCCATTCCCGGCATGTCCTTGTGTAGGAAATATATGTGTATATGCAAACACAATAAGCCAATCTTTGAAATGATGAGTTGGACTGGCTTCTCCAAACACGGGGTAGGCAAGGCAGATTCTATGTAGAGTAGACCTGTCCTCAGAGCTTGCCGGTGAGTGACTGATAGGAACAAGCCTCGTGAATGGTAAGTAACCTCGGGAGACCAGAAGACGCCAAATTATGACGTCACTTAGCAACCAAACTCTCAAACTAGGTTGAGCTTACCTAATTAACCGTATCAAAATGATGAAGGATGAATACGATAATACTACAACACTCCAGCGGCTTCGATTTAGCTATTACAGAAGCAGCTAGTGAGGTAGTATTATATAGATGAAAAAGAAAAGAAAAATTACGATACATCGTAACAATCTGTGATATTATATTGATGTGTCAATGATTAAAACAAAACATATTTGAACTCACCTAACCTAATCTGTTAGGTAAAATGACACAAGTGCAACTAATGTGACATTTTATTGTGGCAACATTTCACTCTCCAGGAGCTTTGGCATAAGTTCATGCAGATGCAAAAACGTTGACTTGGAGACTAAGATATGCTGCAAAACTGAAATATGCACTATTTTTTGCTAATTTCTCCCAAAAAATCAATTTGTAATAGAAATACTTATTTTGCGCGTGGGCACACAAGGTCGCAATAATGCAAAATGTAAATCAACTAATGCCCGAGTTCTGCTGAGCAGTAGCCATTAACTATAGTCATATTTTAGAGTAGGTTACATTAAGTTTCATTAGGATTGGTTACTTTAATTTAGTTTTACCTATTTACACATAATAACAGTCTCTATGGCATAACCCACTTAACATTCAATAATTTAAATTATAAATTATTGTTAATCTCCCAAAAGGACCTACATTCACTGTTTATCAAAATAAGTGCCCCGTGGCCTGGTAGCAAAAGCTCCTACTTCACACGGTGAGGGTCCGGGTTCAATTCCCAGTGAAGGGGTGGAAACATTGGGCGTGTTTCCATACACTGGTTGTCTACGTTCGTATCAGTAAAATGTGTGCTGGGTGGTTAGTGGGAAGGAACTAAGTGTGGGGCACCATCCTGGGACAAAACTGACCTAATTTTCCTGAAATGCTCTGCATAACAAGCTGCTTTCTATATACACCTACCATCCGACTTACGACCAAGCTTGGTTCCGACCAACCGGTCGTAAGTCAAAATAGACGTAAGTCGAACCTTTGAAAAGTGCCGACATACTGGGTAGGGCATAATGTCAAACTTTTCCTATATAAACTATATACATAGTAATGTATGTAATGTACAATCATTATTTCGTTCTTTTTATCCATATTTACTTCTATTGTTATATTTCTAATTATTATTTACAGAATATAAGGTCATTCATGGTAGTGAACTGTAATTCTAAATTTTACAGTGCATAAAGTATCATATGTTACTGTTATCTTTAGTATTGTCGCACAGTAGTATGGATGAATAACCCAATGTAGTATCCATCCTGCCCAAAATGTAGTATAACCTATACCCTAAGTAAAGAGATAACTCGTAGCTGGCTGGCTGGCTGGGTGGGTGATTGGTGACTGAATGTGTGTGTGTGTGTGTGTGTGTGTGTGTTGTTGTGTGTGTGTGTGTGTGTTGCTGTGGTGTGTCTCTCTCTCTCTCTCTCTCTCTCTCTCTCTCTCACACAGGTTCACGTAAGTAAAGTTATCATACCTTGTATAAATTATCTAGGATACCCATATAATCCAAGACTATGATACTATACAAGAGGTTCTGTGCTCAGTGCCCCTAATATATAAAATATTAATAATAATTATTATTATTTTATACAATAATTACATATGTGCCAATATTCCTAATATTATTATTACTAAAACATAATTAATAATTGTGTCCACTCATACTTACCTCCCCCTAAAATATCTGTAGTCTTATGGCATTGATGTTCTGCTTGGTCTGTATACCCTATACATGTACTTGTAGTCAATAAAGAAATGTATTATTGTTATTTTGTTTGAATAATTTACCTGGAGGGTTAGTAAAACAGCGTAACCCAGCGAAATCTAAACATCATCAGGGACCAGGCAACTGAATTTCCACTGGGGCTATTTCATCCTTATTTTCCAGGATGCCAAACCAAAACAGTTGATTAACACTAGGTACCTACTTACTTACCGAGGAGTGGTTAATGACCCCCTCTGTGTGTGACTGAGGATGCTATCTAATGTTATTCGAGTACATGGACCAGGCCACAAGCACTTGACAAAGCCACGAGCAACCTGGCCAAGCCATGAAGCACTGGCCAAGTCACGGAGCACCTGCCAAAGAGACAAGCACCTGGCAAGCCACGAAGCACTGGCCAAGGCACGAGCACCAGACCAAGCCATGAGCACCTGCGCCCAAACATGAGCACCTGACCAAGCAACCAGCACCTGACCAAGCCATGAGCACCTGACCAAACCACCAGCACCTGACCAAACCACAAGCAACTGACCAAGCCATGAGCACCTGACCAAGCCATCAGCACCTGAAAAAAAAGCCCACCAGCAAATGGACAAAGCCCCGCACTGAACAAGCCACCAGAACCTGACAAGCCACCACGACACCTGACCAGCACCAGCACCTGCCCAGGGCGCCTATGAGCACCTGAAAAGCCACCAGCACGTGACCAAGCTATCAACACCGACAAGCTTGCCAGCCCCTGGACCAAGTCACGATCACTGACAAAGCCCCAGCACATAACGACAAGCCACCACACACCTGATCTCAAGCATGGACCTGACCAAGCCAACACCTGACCAAAGCCATAAGCACTGACCAAGCACAAGCACCTGACAAAGCCACCAGCACCTGACCAAGAAACATGAGCACTGACAAGCACCAGCCACTGTCAGCCACCAGCACCTGACAAACAGCCACAAGCAACTGGACCAAGCCACAAGCACCTGAAAAGTCACAAGCACCTGGCAAGCCACAAGCACTGGCCAAGCCACAAGCACCTGGACCCACGCCACAAGCACCGGTACAAGCCCCCCCACAAGCACCTGACCTGCCGCAAGCACCTGACCATGGCCACAAGCACTGGACCAAGCCCATGAGACCTGGCCAAGACCATGAGCACCTGGCCAGCCACAAGCACCTGGCCAAGCCAACAGCAACCTGGCCAAGCCACAAGCACCTGGCCAAAGCCCGAGCACCCTGGCCAAGTCACAAGCACTGGCCAAGCCATGAGTGCTTGGCCAAGAGAACGAGCCCCTGGCCAAAGCCACGAGCACCTGGCCAAGAGATGAGCCCCTGACCATGCCACAAGCCACCTGACCAGCAACCAGTCACTGCCCCCACGTGTCAAGCACCTGACCAGCACAAGCACCTGACCATGCCACAAAACACACTTACGAAGCACAAGTACCTGTGACCAAGCCCATGCACCTGAAGGAAGCCACAAGCACCCTGAACCAAGCCACAAGCACCTGACCAAGCCACAAGCACCTGCCCAAAGTACAAGCAACGGGACCAAGCCACAAGCACACTGACCAAGCCACGGAGCACTGAACAAGCCCATCAACCTGACAAAGCCACCTGCACTTGACAAAGCACAGAAACTGATCAAGCCCTGAGCCTGACAAGCCACCAAACACCTGGACCAAGCCAATGAGCACTGACCAAGCCACGAAGTACCTGGCCAGTCAACCAGCAACCTGACAAAGCCACCGCACCTGACAAGCCATGAGCACTGACAAAGCCACAAGCATCTGAAAAAGCCACAAGCTCCTGACAAGCCACAAGCACCTGGCCAAGCCACAAGCACATGACCAAGCCCAAGCACCTTACCAAGCCAACAAAGAACCTGACCAAGCCATCAAGACCTGACACAAGCACAAGCACCTGCACCATCCACAAGCAACTGACCAAGCCACATGCACCATGACCAAGCACAAGGCACCTGGCCAAAGCCACAAGCACTTGGCCAAGCTACCTTGTAATATTTAAATATATTCACAAATATCTACAGACGCCTCAGAGCCTTATTATAACACACTTATACTACTGTGTAAACTACTCTGTTTTATAGTACTGTGGTAAACCACTCTGTTTCTATAGTTCTGTGTAAACTACTCTCTACATAGTTCTGTGTAAAACTACTCTCTATATGTATGTGTAAAACTACTCTGTATCATAGTAATGTTTGTAAACTACTCTGTCATATAGTTACTGTGTAAAACTACTTGTATATTAGCTGTGTAAACTACTCTGTATATAGTACTGTGTAAAACTACCTCTGATATATAGTTTCTGTGTAAACTACTCTGTATTATTAGTACTGTGTAAATACTCTGTATATAGTACTGTGTAAAACTACTATCTACATAGTACTGTGTAAACTACTCTGTATATAGGTACTGTGATAAACTCACTCTCTAATCATAGTACTGTGTAAATACTCTCTATATAGGTACTGTGTAAACTACTCTCTACATAGTACTGTGTAAATACTCTGAATATATTACTGTTGTTAAAACTACTCTCTCATATAGTACTGTGTAAAACTAACGCTCTATCATTAGTACTGGTGTAAACTACTCTCGATATAGATACTGTGTAAAAAACTACTCTCTAATATTACTAATGTGTGTCAACTATTTTCTTTTTAAACCAAACTGTCTGTAAACTATCTGTAAAACTACTGCCTTTAAACTGTTAACTACTGCCTTTAAAACTTGTCTGTAAACTGATGTCTTTTAAACTGTCTGTAAACTGCTGTCTTTAAACTTGTCTGAAAACTGCTGCTTTAACTGTCTGTAAATGCTGTCTTTAAACGGCTACTTCGAGACGACCACATTAAAACAGGCTAAGCACAATATAGATATTTATAAATTTTTGCAAACTTTCTAAATTAAATAATTTTGTTTACATCTCACTTACCTCTCATTTCCTAACAAATAATAAACTTTCTTGATGTAAAAAGTGACAACTGGGACAAACATCTGTGCTACTGTTTGTTATTGTTTGGGTTTATCTGGGCCTCGGACAGCTTATCAGTACCGAAAACCCGACTTCCGGTTGTACGGGGAAGATTTGTTGACCAATGTTGTCCATGAAAATAAAAAAGGAAGAAAGAGATTTCTTTGTTAGGTAAAAAATGACTAGTAAGTAAGTTTATTCAGTATGCAAAATATAATTACATACATTATCATTACATAGTATGTATTATGTGTAGAGGACTAGGATAACCCAAAAAAAAGTCAAAGTTGACGTATTTCCATTGGGGACACAAATGCAACGTTTCGTTCTTTTTCAAGGTGTGAACGGCTGACAAAGGCCCCTGGAGAAAATTTTTTGTTTTGAAGTGGTAAAAAGAGTGAAGACTGAACATGGTTGGCATTAGAGGAGTTCAGGTTGCATAATTTTATTTTTCATTATCTGTTTAATTCTCTGAAGAACGATGCATGACTGTCACTTCCCAAAACTCACTAATTGTCAATCTTGGTCAATCTCAACAATCAAGGGAGCTAAATACATTGTGAAAATTTGTCTGGACTGCCTCCATGTGAGTTGTCTACCTGGCAAGCTCTGTTGACAACGAGCTCATGGAGGTCGGTACCTCAGCCTCACAGTGGCTTACAGGGACAGATTTTCATAAATGACTGATGTTGCAAGAAATCTCGCTTGCTGAACGTATAATGACTAAACTTTACTTGGTGTTGACAGCATATTCCAGATTCTTAACCTCCCTAAGCTTAGCCCCTTTGGACTTACCCTCAGAAACCACGTGCAACCGGAGCCTTAGTTCCTGCAATATTCAATCGATATTAGTGACATCGCCTGACCTAGAAGTTCCTGTATCCAAGGGGTGTGCATTCACCTAGTTTTAACTATGCAGAAATGGACACAGCTTCTAGTTGACAAGAGACGCCAGTACGCTACTGGTCAGAACTGCCGGCTGCACAAAAGCGGCAACAGCACGACTCACTCTCAATTTTTCCCCAGGTGGGGGAGGGGGTGACAAAAATTTGGGGGGTGGGCCCCAAAGCGGGGGAAATCCTAAGAAAAAAGGGAGATCTTGTCTTACTGTATGTGCTGACGGAGGAGGACCATTTACGGTACATTTGAGGCTGCCTCCCCAGATTTCACCAAGTCTAAATGTGAAGACACGTGGGGTGCCACCTGGCTGATCATGGCAGGTGTTGCTTCAGATGGTTGTCTAGTCTGGAAGGAAAAAGCTCTGGTGTCTTCAAGAACCTCGTGCCTCGTCTTTCAAACTTGGATTGCAAGTTCTCCCTAGCTAACAATCTTGTGTTTGCCTACATTTGGCCTATTACTAATATGTTAAGGTTCTTAGGTCTACATTTATTATTTATCTACCAGTTGCCCTCAATAATCCTCTATATTGTGTACTAAACAGTATAAACTCAACTACTTCTTCCCTGAAGGGTGAAATCTATCAATTAAGAAGTACCTTCCAAACCACCTTCACCAACCCGGGTGAATGTGTTTGTGTTTTGCGGTGAGTTGTAAGGGCCCTCGAGCGGGTTGTGGTTTTTTTGGTTGGGAACTTTCGGACCTGAATAAGTTCAACATACAGAAGGAGGAACTTATTCTCAACCCAGGAACCACATAGATAAACTTTCTGAAAAATATTTAATTTTCCAAAGCTATAGTGCATAATTTGGTGTTTAATGTGCTGATGAGGGTCAAAAAAATTTTTTGAAAATGGGACTAGAACAAAAGGGAAGCTCTGTGCCTGCACTAATGGGAAGGGCAGAGTCGAGACGGGGTTTTCAGGAGGGAGTGTTTTGAATGGAGTTAAGAGGCTGGGAAAGCATGGGACAGGGAAATTGGCATTCACGACAGCCGAGTAGGAAGATAGATATAGGCCTCACTCATAATAGGAAGTGTAGTAACGGTTTTGGTGAAGAGTTAGGGAACATGATATACAGAGCCACCATTAATAAGTGTAAAATTAGATGAATAATTAGGTAGAGACCGGTGGTGACGGTTTTTTGTGACGCCATGAGTGTCCAGGGGGAAAATACCCATGATTTAATCATAACTCATCGGTTCAGATCTTAATGGAGTGACTCTCATGTGCATAATACTATGAGACTTTAAATCGTCGTGTGATTTGTAATGTAATCGTGATAATAACCACTAAGTTAAGAGAATGCTATGAAGTGATATAACGTCGCCTTGCTCTGATTGAACACGTGCGACCTCGTGGTTTCCTGTCCGAGGATAGTGAAAGTTTTTTGGGAGTACGACTTCTAAACCGGGATCAAACCAATTGTGTCGGGTAGCTGTAGCAGGGACATCGAAAATGAGATCGGTGAAAGGATGGAAAATAAGGAGAATCAATCACCACAGTTAAGTAACCTTCTAGTTAAGCCAGATGATACTGGGCCAGTTAGGTTTCTGTAATTGTATAGGGGCTGTTTGTGTGATCCAGCTACATCAAGGGACCACCAGAGAATGTCTGGTAAGTGGTGTGGAATTATTATAAGTGTTTTTTTCTTGATGGATATATCCGTGTGTACCCACCTCCCCCCTTCATTCAGAGAAGCTAATATAATCTATACTGTCCACAATTAATTAGTAGTGCCATACTTGTGGGTGCTATCCAAATCATCCTGGTCTCGGATAGATATGGGGTAAGATTGTGAGTCCGAAGGAACCACCTGCAGTGACCAGGGGTGGTTAAGTTTTCTCACATGTCTACCGGGGTGACTACCGTAAACAATTTGGTTGTTGTCTCCTATGAGATTACTTGTTTGTATGGTTATGTTGAGGTACATGCTGGTAACCCCTATAAATTTTCCATATCTGCCCGTTGGTCCTTCGAAACGGCTGCAATCAGTGAAAAATTATTGAATTCATTACTTATATAATTTAAGTGACTGATTGAAGGAAGTGGGTTATAGAGTACCACAAATTTAATCGGCCGCTGTGTGGTGGATGATAATTAGCCAAGTTAATTACTAGCACATGTTGTGGCTAGGATTTATTCAAGAGTTAAAAGCAGACATGAAATATTCTCATAAGCGTCTTACTTAAGTTGTATAATCGGTGATCTATTAATTCCTAATCATGGCTGGGTCTGAGGAAGCTAGTGCGGACTGGCAAGTCCATGGATGCAAATCAAAGAACGCATCACTACAAGCTCGGGAAGGGTAGTGTTACTAAATCTTACAAACGAGTGCTATGGAGTGTTAATGGACAATATCGGTGAACCCTGGAGAAATTCAAAAGTAACACTAGAAGCCTTAGTAAATGCTATGAGTCATATAAATTGTGGTTATTAACGCTGTAAGAGACATCTACTGGTGATTGTGCAGATGATCGCTGAAAAGGGGAGCGGGGCTTGGGTTTTTTGGGATCAATATTATGAAGTGGAGGACAACATCGTGTCTGCAAAACTACGGCATTGGAGTAGGTAAAGGGTCTTGCAAACATGTTGCTGGTCAACCTAGAAGGAAAATCAGAGGTGTCTTACCAAAACTCCCAGAATTATTCATGCTGTGTTTAATCTGGAGAAAATTGGAGGAGTTTTGTCTAACTGTAAAGCAGTCAGTACATGATTAGAAATGATTTGCAAGTGTTACCAAATTATGCTATTTAAAAGGGACAAAGTAAGGGGGAGTCCTGCGCATGTTTTCATTACAAAGCATTCGCAATTGTAGATGTCTCCTATAGGAGGGCAGTTGACTTGTTGGAGGTCACTTATGGATAACTTGGAGGTAAAGTAGGCTGGATATAGTAGCTATTTTGGGCTAGTCGGTAGTTTGAAGACTCAGTATCCTCAACCGCAATGGCTTACAAGACAATTTAAGATCAAAACTAGAAAGGCACTCTTAAGACCCTTGAGTAAATAATATGATCTGGAGGGCGCAGAGTGGTTGTTGAGTGCATTGTTTCAGAATAAATTGAATACAGACAGTAGAGTGGCAATCTAACAGATATCACAAGGGTTACCTCGGGTTGGAGGAAATAAGAGTGGGCTGCAGGAGCTAATTGTTCTACTGCAGACCAGCCAACCATTACTCCTAGGAATACCACGTCTACAGACCCCAGTGCACTGTCAAGTTTTACAAAAGGAAAATTTGTTCTAATATCGATAATCATAATTCACCTACTAAAAGGGGTTACATAGGCACATATCAAGTGACAGGGGCCAGTAATAGTGGTTCTTCACATCAAAGCAAGAGGAGTAAGTACAACAATAAGGGTAGCCCAGTTGATAAGAGGTCAGGCAAAGAAAGGAGAGATTGTATCTTCTGCAACGGTACTCATTTCTCTAAGAACTGTAATGCCTATAATTCATGGGGTGTTAAAGTGGAAAGATTGGAAGAGCTTGCTAGATGTATTAGGTGTCTAGGAAATCATAATGTAAAGGATTGCCATGCTAGACTGAACCATTGTTATCAGTGTAACAAGGGAAGGCACCACATAGCTATGTGTAAGGGCGGATCTAATTTTAATGATGGTAGCAATAGTACTGATAGTGATAATAACCCGGACACAACAGTAGCCAACGTAGAGATTGCAGCTAATGTCGGTAATGATGGCCTAGCTGAGGTAACTTGACCTGTGTTGGATATGGTGATTAATGATAAATGACATAAATCCAAAACTGTAACAGCATTACTGGATCAGGGATCACAACGTACCTTCATAAAACGTAATTGCCTTAATGGGATGAAGGTACTAATGGGAGGTCAAGTTATCTGGCTTTCTCTCAAATAAGAAGGCCCAGTCATACGACACTTTTTATGTAATTGTCAGGCTGGGCAATGAGAGAAAACGTATTAATGCCGTAGTAGTGGATAGGCTCCCAGAGAAAATATCTACAATAGGGCTTGGTAACGCTACTGAAAGGCTTTCAAGTAAGGTAAATTTGGCACCTTCTGGTGTAAATAATGATTCTGTGGAGCCAATAGATATTTTGATAGGTAGTGACTATTATGCCACCTTTGTAAAGGGTATGACAATGAAAATGCGGAGTCACCCTTGAAAGGACTGCAGGAGGTCATGTGATGTATGGCAGGATTCCCTCCTAATGTAATGAATGATGGAGGAAGCTA
>NC_069462.1:122959-182979 GCF_026875155.1 Cherax quadricarinatus | reverse complement strand
AAAGGGGCCCCGGGGTGGTCAAAACCGATTTAGGTTTTGCCAGTGCCAGCTTGAAGACAAACCAGGGGTCTTTTTGGTAATTCCCCTTATGTATGCTGGGAGGCAGTTGAACAGTCTCAGGCCCCTGACACTTTGGTATGGTCTCTTAACGTGCTAGTGACACCCTGCTTTTCATTGGGGGGATGTTGCATCGTCTGCCAAGTCTTTTGCTTTCATAGTGAGTGATTTTCGTGTGCAAGTTCGGTACTAGTCCCTCTAGGATTTTCCAGGTGTATATAATCATGTATCTCTCCCGCTTGCGTTCCAGGGAATACAGTTTTAGGAACCTCAAGCGCTCCCAGTAATTGAGGTGTTTTATCTCCGTTATGCGCGCCGTAAAGGTTCTCTGTACATTTTCTAGGTCAGCAATTTCACCTGCCTTGAAAGGTGCTTCGCTAGGCTACCTCTCATACTAGGCTATCTATCATTAACTGCTTAACTCTCCTAAACCTCAATAAATTCTATTAAATGCCAGTTAATGCTGCTTATTCTAATTCTGATAGCTCGAGGAGAGTGACCCCCAATTTCCAGCTAGAGACTGGTGCTGACCCCATGCAACTCAAACTAGGTGAATATTACGTGCGGCTGGCAGTGGAGTAATGTTGTCGTCCCTCCTGGGTCCCAGTAGTTGAAAAATGCTTGATGCTTCTCGGTAATTTTTCCACTAACTTCCTGTAGGCACTGTAGTCTCTAGCTCCTCTAATTTTTTTTTCACTCACTGTATTTACTGACACATCTATACATATATCTTATCTCCCTGATCTTGAGTCACACTTATTTTTCAAATACCCCACTGCATTATTATGGCAACACTATTTATGGCTGACACAACCGTTCACCTTCCTTCCAACGGCCCCCACATAGTAACTCGCTATTTACTATGTTTGCTTTTCTGTAATCACTTATATTTCCTTTTTTCGGGTCTTAAGTGATTATATTCACTCTTATGCGTGCACACGCATATATCCCACACTCTATTCCTTATGGTACAGTCAGAAATTACCACCAAAACACGAGCTCAAACCACGTGACTCCTCCACGAGTGTGTGTGTGTGTGTGATAAGATAAGATAAGATAAGATTTCGCTCGGATTTTTAACCCCGAAGGGCTAGCCACCCAGGATAACCCAAGAAAGTCAGTGCGTCATCGAGGACTGTCTAACTTATTTCCATTGGGGTCCTTAATCTTGTCCCCCAGGATGCGACCCACACCAGTCGACTAACACCCAGGTACCCATTTGCTGCTAGGTGAACAGGACAACAGGTGTAAGGAAACGTGTCAAAATGTTTCCACCCGCCGGGAATCGAACCCGGGCCCTCCGTGTGTGAAGCGGGAGCTTTAGCCACCATGCCACCGGGCCTGGTGGTGTGTGTGTGTGTGTGTGTGTGTGTGTGTGTGTGTGTGTGTGTGTGTGTGTGTGTGTGTGAGTGTGAGTGTGTGGGTGTGCGTGCTTGTGTGTGTGCATGTATTTGTACGCTCATGTGCATGTGTCTATGCGTGCACCCTCATGTATGTGTGTGCGTGCGTGCTTGTGTGTAAACATATATTTGTACGCTCGTGTGTATGTGTCTGTACTCACCTAATTGAGGTTGCAGGAGTCGACTCCAAGCGTGCGCCCTCGTATGTGTATGTGTGTGCACGCACGCTCGTATGGGTGTATGACCCACTTAATATTTGTATTTATAACTCATTACAATTGTGACCAGGTGTGTAGGTATCAGTCGTTCATTACTTTGTAATTTGTTCATGACTGTAACCATGTATAAGACTGAGGCTGATTCATTACCTTTGTAACTTGCCATGATTGTGACCAGATCTACCTGGAGTTCATTACCTTTGTAACTAGTTCAGCTATCATAACTTTGGGGTCCAGTCCCAGGACCCATTATATACCTTTGTAATCTTTTGAGTACCGCCCACAGGATGGGTATGGGGTGCATAATAAAGATATTAAACTAAACTTCTACTAACATCTGAGACTAAGCTATATGTAGAAGGAACATGGTCATGAGAGCAGACAAAGTAATGAAGGCAATGAGCATCACGACGATTGGCTAAGCTTAGAGGCTTTCAACAGGGGATGAACGAAAGGCACCAAGGCATAAACGTAGACCCTGATGATGAAGGGGATCTAACTTAGAAAGAGTTGTAGGAGAAGCTGTGGAACAGACTTGGTCTCCATAATCCAGCTTGGACAAGTCTAGGGTAGAAGTCAAATGGAGGAGAGTTCAACAATCTGCTCCACATGAATGATGTACAAGAATTTTAAGGAGATTCAGCCGACCATGGCAAGCTGCCTTCGAAGAGGAAATGAGAGGTTTCCATGTCAACCGGCGATCAAATAGAAGGCCAAGAAACTTGACTGTATCACATTCTGGGAGATGTGATCCGTGTAAATCCAATTAAATATCTGAGAAAAGCGCTAAGACAGGTGTGTCAGCGTGTCAGCGTGCCTCGTTGTGCTCCGGGTTATCTCGTGTTTTCACGGTCGCTCTTACGTGCTAGAACTTTAATTTGTGTCATCAATCCTATACGATACATCCCTCTAGCGCCTGGAACCAATCTTGGGCGGAAAACATTATATACTGAGTCAAAAAAGGAGAATTTAGTGTGCACTACCTAGCAGGTTTCTGCCGAGGGGAATCATGGGCCCTGTGCCCGTGGGGGAAAAAAAAATTTAAATTGTACTTTTCGTGTCAGAGGAAAGAAAGCTCCCTGAAAATTTGAGTATACTAGTGTATAGTGTTAATACAGTGGCCCCCTAGTTATTGTATAAAGGCTAAAAGTGTCATTTAAAAAACAGGTGTTTTTGTAAATAAAAGGATAACCCTATAGGGCGGGTCCCCGAAGTCGCCAGAAACGTTTTTAATAATCTTCCTGGTTGTAGTGTACTGCTAAAATCTAGTGTACCATGAATAGCAGAAAAAAGTGTTGTAGTAGAAACTAACCGTATTATAATGGACTTAGTGGAGTGGGTGACTTTCATTAGTTTCTTTTTTTGAAATACGAGACTTACTGTGAATTTCATAAAACCCTGTATTACCAGGGGGTCGCAATATCAAAACGAGAAGCAATTATTACACAAAAAAAAAGCGTCCTTCCCCCAAAAATTTGCACCAGTCAACTATGTGATAATAAGCTTTTTGTGGTGGGGGGAGGGAAAAAAAAAAAAAAAATAGAAAAAAAAAAAAAAGATACAGCGTTTGATAAACAAGGAGGTCGCCCGTTCGTATTGTAGGAGCGCCAGATATCCCCGGCTCTTCAACACGCAAGTTATACTTTTGTTAGTCAAATACATTTACTGGGGTAGAAAATTTCCAGTGATCCTTCAGTTTTAGCTAAAATCACCGACCTATGTTTTAAATAAGGACCCCTGATCAGAGCAGTCGACTGGTCGAACCTTGACTGGTCCAAACCCCTTGATGGCCCAAACCCGGGGACGGGTTTAAAACAGTTTCTTTTGGACAATAAAGCAGACTGTAATGGAGGGGGGTTGTAGGCCCCCTTATAAACCAAACATTAAAAATCAGGAAACGTGACGGAAAGCGTCCAATATACAAAAAGAGTTAAAAACAGAAATAAAAATAGCTAGAGCTTTTTTAAGGGTTTTTTAATATAATATTCAAGAGGTTGAGTAAAATGAAAGTAAATAAACCCATTCAAATCATTATAAAGTGTGTGAGTCGTGGTCAGTAAAAACAAAGGGCTTCCCCTGGATAAATTGTCATTTTTGGGAAAATTTGGTGTACGCCCCTTGTGCAGATATCCCGGAATTTGCCAAGCAGTATTAAAAAGGAAGGTTTTTGGGTATGCCCAAATGGGAAAATCTGTGGATAAAATCACAAGGGTATTAAAAGAGGAAAACACAAAGGCTTTCATAAAAACCCCTGGAAGTTTTTCAAACAGATGGGAACATAAAAGTCTGGGGCTGAATGGTATGCCTTGATACGGCCTGTAGTTTACAAATTTAAAGGGCTGGAGGTTGGGGAAAATTTTATTTGGTCCAAATAGTTCCACGTCAATCCAGCATGGGCGTCGGTCGCTGAGCCGAGCGGCCCTTAAACCCTCCAAACACGGCTTCTGGGGGTTGGGGGTTTTGGGTAAGCTTTTTAAATTTATAGATTACTCTTCGGGAAGGATAGGAAAGGTTTACGGGTTCACCTTTTAGGTTTACAAAGGGGATCTGTGATAATGATAGAGTAGACCTAAGCCCTTTAAACAAGGTGTAATGGCCGATAATTAGGCAAACTTAGGATTTTGCTAGGCAGAACGGCAGCCCTGTTAATGGCGGGGCGCGGTCAAAGACAAAAAGCGCCTTCTTAATAGACGCCGAGGGACAAGACTGCCGTGAACAGCAGGGCGCCCCCACGTGTCTTCACATCTGAGACCTGGGGAAATCTGGTAGGGGCACCTCGATGTCCGTAGATGTCTCCTCCATAGCCCATACATTTAAGACGAGATATTCACCTTTTCCCGTAGGATTGGAGTATTTTGGAGATTGGGGTTTGAGTTACTGGGGTCGGGTGCTACAGAGAGCGCAGCCCGTAATACCAGCGTTCAGACCCGTCAGAAGCTAGTGCTGAGTCTGCAAAAATTTTTATGGGTAATTTCCCTCTTGGAAAAGGAATTTCTGGGGGTGCAGGCAGGACACTAATAACATTGAAATATTGCGGGAATTAATGCCCCGGTTGCACGGGGTTCCCCCAAGGGGAAGTAAAAAGGGGCAAAGCTAGGTTGGGAATTTAAATCAGGATATATGCTGAAAACCCCAAAGTAAGTTAGCCCTTTTACGGCTTGAGGCAGGTTTTTTGCAAATCAATCATTTGTGAAAATCTGTTCTATAAGTCACTTGTGGGGCTGAGGTCCCCACCTCAGACCCCGGTTTTGCAACGGGTTTTGCCAGGGTAGGCGACTCACTTGGAGGCGTCCACAAAAATTTTCACAAAAGGGGGTCCTTCGGAAAAAGGGGGATGGGGAATACTGGGTTAAGTATATAGTAGGCCACAGTTAGGAACCATTTTTAAAAAATTTGGGTTTTAATATCATAGTTGGGGCCACAGTTAAAACCAGTTTTACGATTTAGGTTTTAAGCTTATAGTGGCCACAGTTGGGAAACCCATTTTTTAAAAAGTTAGGTTAATTTAGCACCCCTAGGTCAAAGTTACTCAGAGGCTAGGCCAACTGACTTACACAGAAGTTGTTATTTGCAGAAATTTACAGGCAGGCCGGGTAGGCTAGAGAAGCTTGTGAATTTAATTATTTACAGTGATTACAAGAAACCCGAGTAGGAGATTTGTGTGTTAATTATTACTGGATTTGCAAGGTAGCCACAGTTAGGCTAGGCTTGTGCAATATTAAAAAAGGTTATAGTAGCTAGGACAGATTTAACCTAGTTTTATTTACAGGGAGTTAAAAAACCCGGGGTTTAATTTTATGCACATAGCTATTTTAGGATTTCCCTATCCCCATCCACCTAAACAGAGTAAGCTGGGCCAGTTAGGCCAAGCTGTTTACATACATTTTTTATTTCTGTTTCAAAATTTGAATTGTTAATTTACTTGTGTTAACCAAAGTGTTTTTTAATTTGGGTTTTACTGCACTTTTTTGTGATTTTCATCATTTTTTGATTCATGTTAATGGGGATTTGTGAATTATACCTGAGACTAGGTTAAGTCCTTAATTTTTTTCGGGCATTGTAAAAGTTGGTGCTAGATTAAGCTTTCACTTGATCACTTTTTGAGGGGGTTTTTTGAGAGCAACAGTGTAATTTTTGTTTCAAGAGGTCAATAAAATAAAGGAATTTGTTAAGCTTGTTGGAAGCCTTGAGACCCGTTCTTTCTCACCTAATCCCGTTTTTTGTGTGGGGGGGGGGCTAATTGAATTACAAAAGCCCGTGATCTAATAAACCGCAACATGGTAGGTGAAGATGCAGTACCGCTGTCCCACTCTAAGTCAATTAAAGCGGTCTAGGAGCTTTAAGGGGCGCCTGAGCAAAGCATGTGAGGAGTGTCGTATGGCCAGGAAAAGATCAGGACGTAGACTGGGAGGAACAGAGAGTTGCCTGAAACCTTTTGGAGAAAAGATGGAGGCCTTTGAGAGATCATTTACCCTTTTAATGGCAGGGCCCTTTCTAAGGTGAGTCTGAATATCTTTTTTTCGAATAGCACGGAAAACTATGACGAAAAAGGGGCAGGTTTTTTAAAGCAGAGATGAACCTGCGGGCATTTTAATAAAGACTTTAAAGGCCGGTACAGCGGGGGCCCCAAAATTTTTCAAAGAACACGAAAAACAGCACCCCCTGTTAATGTTTTTCCCCAGATTGCCCCAGTTAAATTTTCCAATTTGACGGAACCTTAACGAGAAATTTGCTTTCGGGTCGTTTAGACCCAGAAGATGCAGAAATGTTTTTGTCAATCCCGTCAAGTTGCAGTATTTGGGGTCGCAGCTCAAGGGTAAAGCCTTAGTTTGGGTCCGGCACTCCCGATTACTGACATAATTCCCAACTGCCAAAGCCATTAAAAGAATTTTTGGGCAAAACTGAGGAGAAAAAGGAGCTATACTTTATGGGTTTTTGGGATCAGAGGCTTGCGGGGACATGACCGTCAAAGTCGAGAATTTCCGTATTGAGTTATGGCTTGTCCAATTTTTTCGAGATTTGCATGATGAGAATGATTCAAAATGGTCCTTAGCCGGGGTGATTCAGAGGGAAAACTGGCTAGCACGACATATGAGTTAACTTAAAAATCACGAATGGTTTCAGAAAAAAATTATTAAGGGAGGGGTTCATTCCACCGAGCCAATCTGGGGGGAAAAAAATTATAAAAAAATGGTTTCATTTAATTTTTTTTAGGGAAATAGCCCCCTTAAACCCCCCCACGGGGGGGGGGGGGGTTTATTAAATTTGCCCAGGGGAACCCTCCACCCACGGGGCCAAGGGGAACCCAAAAAAGCGGCCAGTATGAGACGGTGCGTTTTTTTTGTGATGAAAAAACCGCTAGTTCGGGTGTTCAAGCTTCACCACCTAAAACCAAAGGTTTTTCAACGGCTAGAAGTTAGACTTTGTTTCAAGTGTTGGGAGAACATTTGCCAGGGACTGAACCCCCATGCTCGGGAGTGCGGGGCTCCCGGGAAAAGGGAAAAGCACCACATTTGCCGTGTCCCAATGTGCCGGGATTGACAAGTTAAGGAGAGCAAACCCAAAAAAAAGGGCGGGGAAAACAAGAACAAGTCAGAAATAGCGATGATGTGGTGGTACGGCCCCGAGAATTTTTTTGGTGAGCATTTCAAGGGTCGGTGGGCCTTGCCCCCCATAAGGGGGTGGGGCGAATGGGAAAAAAAACTGAAAAAAAACCCCTTTGTTCTTTAAGTGGGGCACGGTCCCTTTATAGCGGAGAGTCTAGCCCCTAGGTTTAAGTGAAACGTTTAAAATTGACATGAAAGGGAGGGGTTTGGTGGGGAAGTCCCCCGCAGGTCTTAAACCAGTAGTCATGTGACGGCAGGTTGCCGGGCATCGACGGGAAATTTCAGCCTTGAGGTGAAGAGGCTGCCCAATTCATTTAATGGGGACTGGGTGCAGCGTCAAAATTTTAGGGGGTTGGGTGTGAAATACAAACCAGACATTGCACAAAAATGTTAGTAATGTAGGCATCTTGGTAGGAGGGGATTACCTAGAAGAGTTGTGTCTACGAGAAGGGTTATCAAGGGGGGTGTGGGCTTACAGGACTCCAGGGGTACATCGTAGGAGGCGAATACCAGCCACTTTCCCCGCGACCCCCGGGAAAGGAGGGGCTCTGGTATTACGCGACTGAGGGGTGTACTGGTGATCGGTTGGGGCACGAAGGCCCGTCAGAGGCGCAAGTTGGCAATTTTCCCACAGTGAGCCGTCCCCAAAATAGGGACCCGGGTGTGAAGGGATTAAAAGGTGACCACCGCTCCCCAAACACGAAGAGACGTATCGGGGTTTCTTGAACCCTGGCTTCAGGGGCGGGCAGTATTGGGGGGCGACCCATGGAAACCGGGCCCCCAAGCTGCCCATAATTTCAAGAGGGCACGTGGTCAGTTGAATTTATTGGTGAACAACTGACCAAGAAGGGGCTGGTGGGGAAATATGAGAATTATTAAGGAACAGCTGGCCCCTTGGGGTTTATCGAGAAAGTGCCCCCAAGCCAGCCCTGGGGAAAACACCCCTTATCTTCCACCATGGGAGTCACCAAGGATCGGTAACCATCCCATCAGATTCTTCAACTGCACTCGCAGGCGAGTCCCCGGAGCCTCGTTTTAACGAATGTCTGTAAGGGGGCCCCCCGACGCGAAAATTTGCAGATGTGTTGTTGAATTCAGGACGGAAAGTACGCCTATGCGGCAGACTTACAAAGCCTTCCTAGATTGGGTTGCAGCCCCGGATAGGGGGCTACAAAGGTTCTTGTGGTTGGTAACAGGAGGTGCCCAAGAAAAAAGGGGTTTTTATACCTATAGATTCAGGGCCCCGTGTTGTTTTGGTTTTCCATAGTTACCATTCCCATTACAGGTACCATAGACTACCACCTTGTGAACTGTAACAGCCCCTTAAAAATTACTGAAAAACCCCATTTTTGTAGACAACATGCAGGGTACCACCCCAGATAAAGGCTGTTTATGGAATATTTTTCCCAGAGTCTAATCAGGAGATGTCCGGGTAACTGCCATTGAGGAATGGGGGACAAAAAATCCCAATGTTGCGGGGCATGGTGGAACGTGCTAAACTGGCTATCAGTCCTGAGGTAAATCGGTGTTGGGGCTGGAGTGGGGAAAACAAGGGAAAACAACTTAGGCTAAAAGGAAGCCTGATGGGGAAGGGAAGTGACCAGGGGTCTTTGTGAGCAAAGTGGGCCCCGTCCTTTGGGGTTTGTTGACACCCATCACCATTCGAGGGAGGATGCTAGTACAACGCCTGGGAGCTGAACCTAGGTTGGGAACGACCCACTGCCAGAAAACAGTCTGCCAGGAGTGGGGGTTGGTTAACAAAGCCAGCGGAATTGCACGAGTTCACATTCCCCCGGTCCACGGGTGCACCCGGGGGGGATTATGACTTTCCCCCCCCCTTCTTGATGCCTCCTCCAGGGCCCTTGGGGGGGGATAGCGTATTGGTGGCCGGGGACCAAATCAATTGGGCACCCGTCCTGCGGGGTGACCCCCTGAAGGATTGCTCGATCCCAAAGCTAGACTCATGGCGATGTTGCTGGGAGCAAGACTGGGGGAAGTACGGAGGAGGGGTTAAGTAAAACTGAGGGTGACCAACCTATGATGGGCAGACCGAAGGTGGCCCTTTCAGTGGGGCCGAAAGACAGGTCTAAACTCCCCTAGCAGGAATGGGTAAAGGAGTACGGGAATCAGTCAACGTCAACAATTTTTTTTGTATGTGCTACAGATCAAAACTCAGCCCACCTGGAAAACGAGGGGGGGACAACAGAAAGTTTAGTAAAAGCGGCTTTGGTTCAAAGGGGCCCCGACTGGTTACCGGCAAGGGGTTGCTGGCCGGAGCAGAAATTTGTGGAGACAATCAGGCAAAGTACATTTTTCAGGGGGGAAAACGACCCTGAATTATTTTACCCCCGGCACTACCCTCGTGGGAAAAACTTATGGAGTCACGGAAAAGGTATTTCTTCGTGAGGAAGCTGCATGAAAGGTAAAACCAAGGTCGACAGTTGTCTCTAGGGGTCCCAGAGAATATTGGATAAGGCAGTACCAAAGGGGGGGGTTTCCAGGAGTGTGGAAGTACTTGGGGACCCGGGGAGCAGGTTTGGCGTCAGGGGGCGTGGGGTCCATCGATGACGACTCAGGGAAAGCAAATTGGTTCACTCTTTGGGGTTTTTCCTAGATCGCGGGGCTAAAAAGATGCAGGGGAAGAATACAAAACTCGAGCTCAGCTTGGGCCCAACACCCCTCTACTGGGGGAAAAGGGGGGATGGGCGACAGAGCTATGAACAAGAGCCCATCAGAGGACCTTACATGGGGGGTTTGGAGAACCCCCCACCTGCCTACGTCGAAATTTCTGGGTACGAAGGGTCGAGCTGCCCTCAAAAAAGGGTGCTAAAAAGTTGCACGGTCGCCCGGGGGTACGATGGGGGACCCACCCTACCCAGGCCCCCCACCACTGCCTCGGAGCGGGTACATGTGACGGCCCTTTGAGACTGTAGGAAAGCTATACGGGGGGTATCAATTGAAGAACCCCGGAGAGTTTAAAGGGGGGCCCCCAAAAGTTATGCTGCCCTTTTCCTGTGCCACTACTCGAGCGGTGGGATTTGGGTTTGGGGAAGATATGACGACAGAGCTTTCGTGAAGTTGTTCAGGAGGTTTACTGCCAGTTCTCGTGCCCCCGATTTATTATCTCGGGCAATGCACAGCTTTAGGGGGCGGCCGATTAAAGTTTTTCAGGGAAACTTAGGGAAACGGAGAAGTACGGGGAAAACCAAGGAATAGAGGCGGAAGGGGGGTTCATAGCCCCAGGGCACCCTGGCAAGGGGGGATTTATGAAAGCTGGTGGGCACAGTCAAAAGGTGCATTTTGGAAGGTCTTGCAGGCGGAGGGGGGAGCGTGATGAATGGGGGACAGGTTAGTTTAATAGGCAAGAGTTTTAAAAACAGGCCCCCTGACTACGTACAGAAGGGATTGATGAGGGAAAAAGCTCTCACCCCCCTTTACATGCTGTTTGGGGAAAAAGGATTGAGCCCTTCCCCCCAATTTTTTGGGCAGTTTCCAAGGAGTGGTTATTATGGGGCCGATGGTCCCCCTCAAAGAAGAATGACAGGGGTCACAAAGACGGGGGAACATCCCGGAAAAATGGAAACCCGGTGTGGGGGGGATTACTTGACAACCTTGCGGGAACATTTCTATGGTGCCGACCCCGAGGCGAATAAGTGATGCTAAGTGAAGGGGGGCCCCGGCTGGTAGATCCAAGGCGCCCAGGGCAACTGGCCTCTTGGCCTGGTAGGTCAAACCCCCCCAGACAAGGGTGGGTGGTTGAGAATGGTGAAAGTGGAAGAACGGTGTCGGACTATAAAACCCTCAACAGGCTTTTTCCTCTCGGGTCCACACGGTGGGACCGGGACATAAAATCAGACCAGAGGTTTTGGGGACGAGCGGTCGGAACGACCTGTCGAACGGGGCTCGACCAGGGCCCACTGGGGGGGCCTGCGGGGGAGACTTTATTGAAATTGCGCCTACCTTCGCCGGGGGGAGGATGTGGAAATTTATTTGGTCAAAAAGTTCCCCAAACTCAGACCAGCATGGGGTTGGTGTCTGAGCCGGCGGGGGCCTTTTAAAACCCCCCCAAAAAAGGCATTCTTGGGGTTGGCGGTTGGTAAGCTTATTTAATTTATAGATTTTTTCTTCGGGTAGGAGTAGGTAGGTTTATGGTAGTACACTCAAATTTGGTTTACTAAGGCTCTGTAGATAATGATAAAAGGGAGACCTAAACCTTAACAAGGGAGTAATGGCCCATAAGTAGGCAAAAAATTGGATTTTAGTAGGGAAGAACGGAGCCCTAGTTGAATGGCGGGACGCAGGTCACAAAGACGAATAGCGTCTTCTTACGATAGACGCCGACTGGACAAGACGTGCCGTGAACAGCAGCGGCCCCCCACATGGGCTTCACTCTGAGACCCGGGGGAAATTGGTAGAGGGGACCTCGAGACCGTAGAGATCTCCTCCCTCAGCCCCTACAGTGACGAGTATTCACCTTTTCCCCTAGGATTGGCCCTATTTAGGGATTGTGGGTGGGGTTTCTGCGGGGGGGGGTGCTACAGAGAGAGCATGCCCGTAAGTACCGCGTTCAGAGCCGTCGAAGCTGTGTCTGAGCTGATAATTTACTAGGGGGTAAAACCCTCTTGGATATAGGAATTTCTGAGTGCAGGCGGACACTAATAACATTTAATATTGAGGAATTTTAAAGCTCCCGGTTTCACGTGGGTTTCCCAAGGGGGAAGGGGCCCAAAAAGGGGTAAAACTGGGCTAGGAGTTGAAGTCAGGATTATCTGCAACACCAAATAAGTTAGTCCTTTTAAAGTGCTTGCAGGCGAGGTTTTTTTGCAAAATAATATTTGGTGAAAACTGTTCTAAAAGCCACTTGTGAGGCTGAGGTACCCCCCCAGAGCTCGGGGGCAACAGAGTTTGCCAGGGTAGGCGACTCACTTGGAGGCAGTCCACACAAATTTTCACAGAGGTGATGTCCTGGTAGTCAGTAAATGTGGGGCTGATAGTGCTGTCCTGGGAGACAGTAATGGTGAAGCTGGAGGTGCTGTCCTGGGAGACAGAAATGGTGAAGCTGGAGATACTGTCCGGGAGACAGTAATGGTGAAGCTGGAGATTTTGTCCAGGTAGTCGGGAATTATACGCAGGAAGGAATACATATAAATGACCTCATAGGGGACAGGAGCCATAGTAGGGAAACAAGTGTAGTCAAAGATAAGATAAAACCAATATGCAAACTAGAAAACCGCAGGAAATAGCAAACAAGAGGACTCCAATAGCAATATGTGAGGATAAATTACCAAAAACAACTGGTGGGAGCTCCATTGTTGGTGCTAGGGAGGATAGAAGTAAGACAGGGAAACATGCACCAACAGGGGAAACAGTCACAGAAACCCAAGGCAAGCGGAAACCAAGCCTGTGCACATACTATGCACTTGGTATCTGCTGGCATGGGAAATCTGGAAAAACAGATGGGACATGCAACTATGACCACCCTAGAAAATGCCATGCCCATATGACAACAGGAAAATGCAAACTCCCTTCCTGTAAGCTTTTTCACCCTGAAATGTGTACCTCTTCAGTACAGGAAAGACTGTGCTATAACTTAAATTGCCAGGCATACCATCTAAAGGGGACAAAAAAATACAAAACATCCAGGCCATGGGAAAACCTGGGTAGCCACAGCCACTCAAGAGGGAGAGGTTTTTTTAGTGCCAGGAAGGAAAAAAAACTGGCAGGAAATGGCAGAAATCGTACACAAAATCCAGTCATTCCTGGAGTGGAACCACAGTCGATGGCCTCCACTCCAAACCAACAGATACAGATACTAATGCCGAGAAAAAAATCCCCCCCCAGTACCAACAATACCACCAGTCCGATAACATTCTTCTTTGCAAATATACAGGGTCTAAAGCCAGCAACAAACAACAAAATACCTTTCATCCATGGACTGCTTGCAGAGGCAAAGCAATGTTCGCGGCTTTCACTGAGACCCACATAAAGGATCACTTGGACAACGAAATATGGATCCCAGGTTACAACCTATACAGATGTGACAGAGTGAACAGGCAAAAGGGGGGGTTGGCCTGTACATTGCAGAGTCACTTGTTTGCACAGAACTGCTTAATGCCTCAAATGGACGTAGTGGAAGTTTTAGCAGTAAAGGTCGAGAACCAAAACCTAGTCATTGTGGTAGTCTACAAGCCTCCGGATGCAACATCCCAGCAATTCCAGGAACAGCTGTTAAAAATTGACCACTGTCTGGAAAATCTTCCAGCTCCTGCACCCAACATCTTGCTCCTGGGGGATTTCAACTTAAGGCACCTAAAATGGAGGAATATAGCAAATAAATATTGTTGCAGTAATAACACCAGGAGGCAGCTCTGATGAAAACTCACACTCACACGAGCTTTTAAATCTCTGTACAAATTCAATTTAAACCAGCAAATAATAGAGCCTACTAGACTGGAGAATACACTAGATCTCATCTTCACTAACAATGATGATCTGATAAGAAATGTCACCATATCAAAAACAATATACTCAGATCACAACATAATTGAGGTTCAGACATGTATGCGTGGAGCCCCAGACCGACAAAATGAGACTAGTCACGAGGGAGCATTCACCAAATTCAACTTCAATAACAAAAACATAAAGTGGGACCAAGTAAACCAAGTCCTAACCGATATAAGCTGGGAAGATATACTAAGCAACACAGACCCAAAACTTATGCCTAGAACAGATTAACTCGGTGGCACTCGATGTATGCACAAGGCTTAATTCCTCTAAGAAAAAGGAGGAGTAGATGTAAAATAGAAAGAGACAGGCGCTCCCTTTACAGGCGACGGAAAAGAATAACAGAGCGGCTAAAAGAGGCCAATATATCTGAAATGCGCAGGGAGACACTGGTCAGAGAAATAGCAAGCATCGAACTTAAGCTAAAAGAATCCTTTAGGAGTCAGGAATCGCGGAAAGAACTAAAAGCCATAAATGAAATCGAAAGAAACCCAAAGTATTTCTTCTCCTATGCCAAATCAAAATCGAGAACAACGTCCAGTATTGGGCCCCTACTTAAACAAGATGGGTCCTACACAGATGACAGCAAGGAAATGAGTGAGCTACTCAAGTCCCAATATGACTCAGTTTTTAGCAAGCCGCTAACCAGACTGAGAGTCGAAGATCAAAATGAATTTTTTATGAGAGAGCCACAAATTTGATTAACACCAAGCCTATCCGATGTTATCCTGACGCCAAATGACTTCGAACAGGCGATAAATGACATGCCCATGCACTCTGCCCCAGGGCCAGACTCATGGAACTCTGTGTTCATCAAGAACTGCAAGAAGCCCCTATCACGAGCCTTTTCCATCCTATGGAGAGGGAGCATGGACACGGGGGTCGTCCCTCAGTTACTAAAAACAACAGACATAGCCCCACTCCACAAAGGGGGCAGTAAAGCAACAGCAAAGAACTACAGACCAATAGCACTAACATCCCATATCATAAAAATCTTTGAAAGGGTCCTAAGAAGCAAGATCACCACCCATCTAGAAACCATCAGTTACACAACCCAGGGCAACATGGGTTAGAACAGGTCGCTCCTGTCTGTCTCAACTACTGATCACTACGACAAGGTCCTAAATGCACTAGAAGACAAAAAGAATGCAGATGTAATATATACAGACTTTGCAAAAGCCTTCGACAAGTGTGACCATAGCGTAATAGCACACAAAATGCGCGCTAAAGGAATAACAGGAAAAGTCGGTCGATGGATCTATAATTTCCTCACTAACAGAACACAGAGAGTAGTCGTCAACAGAGTAAAGTCCGAGGCAAGCTACGGTGAAAAAGCTCTGTTCCACAAGGCACAGTACTAGCTCCCATCTTGTTCCTCATCCTCATATCCGACATAGACAAGGATGTCAGCCACAGCACCGTGTCTTCCTTTGCAGATGACACCCGAATCTGCATGACAGTGTCTTCCATTGCAGACACTGCAAGGCTCCAGGCGGACATCAACCAAATCTTTCAGTGGGCTGCAGAAAACAATATGAAGTTCAACGATGAGAAATTTCAATTACTCAGATATGGTAAACATGAGGAAATTAAATCTTCATCAGAGTACAAGACAAATTCTGGCCACAAAATAGAGCGAAACACCAACGTCAAAGACCTGGGAGTGATTATGTCGGAGGATCTCACCTTCAAGGACCATAACATTGTATCAATCGCATCTGCTAGAAAAAATGGACAGGATGGATAATGAGAACCTTCAAAAACTAGGGAGGCCAAGCCCATGATGACACTCTTCAGGTCACTTGTTCTATCTAGGCTGGAATATTGCTGCACTCTAACAGCACCTTTCAAGGCAGGTGAAATTGCCGACCTAGAAAATGTACAGAGAACTTTCACGGCGCGCATAACGGAGATAAAAACACCTCAATTACTGGGAGCGCTTGAGGTTTCTAAACCTGTTATTCCCTGGAACGCAGGAGGGAGAGATACATGATTATATTACACCTGGAAAATCCTAGAGGGACTAGTACCGAACTTGCACACGAAAATCACTCACTACGAAAGCAAAAGACTTGGCAGACGATGCACCATCCCCCCAATGAAAAGCAGGGGTGTCACTAGCACGTTAAGAGACCATACAATAAGTGTCAGGGGCCCGAGACTGTTCAACTGCCTCCCAGCACACATAAGGGGGATTACCAACAGACCCCTGGCAGTCTTCAAGCTGGCACTGGACAAGCACCTAAAGTCAGTTCCTGATCAGCCGGGCTGTGGCTCGTACGTTGGTTTGCGTGCAGCCAGCAGCAACAGCCTGGTTGATCAGGCACTGATCCACCAGGAGGCCTGGTCACAGACCGGGCCGCGGGGGCGTTGACCCCCGAAACTCTCTCCAGGTAAACTCCAGGTAAACGTCTAGTGAGGATAAATGGGTTCTCGCATTAGAAAATTTAAATCCATGAGAAGTGGCCCAGTGGGAAACACAGTCAATCACATCCCGAAGGGAGGCTGCTACCAGGCGACAGTCAGTGCCTGCTTTAACTATAGAGAAGTCATCTGCATAAAGTGACGACCAAATACATGATGGAATAACAGAAGGTAGGTCATTTATATCCAAGAGAAAAAAAGGGTAGTGCTAAGGACACAACCGTGTGGGACCCTCTCGGCTGAGGAAAGCGAGATGCCAACATGGACATGAAAATGTCTTTCAGATAAGAAAGCAGCTAGGAAGATTGGTAAATTACCGAAGAGGTGCTAAGGAGTGGGCCTGGGCTAAGATGTTATACCACCAAGCGGTGTTATATGCCCTCTCGAGATCGAAAAAGACTGCTAGGACAGTGTGTTTATCAGTTAGTTAGTTTAATATCTTTATTATGTACCCCCATACCCATCCTGTGGGCGGTAGTCAAAAGATTACAAAGGTACATAATGGGTCCATGGACTGGACCCCAAAGTTATGATAGCTGAACTAGTTACAAAGGTAATGAACTCCAGGTAGATCTGGTCACAATCATGGCAAGTTACATAGGTAATGAATCAGCCTCATTCCTATACATGGTTACAGTCATGAACAAATTACAAAGTAATGAACCACTGATACATCCACACCTGGTCACAATTGTAATGAGTTATAAATACAAATATTAAGTGGGTCATACACCCACACGAGCGTGCGCGTGCACAGATATATGCACACAAGCATACAAATATAGGCATACACACAGCACGCACACCCACACCTACACACACACACACCCCACACACACACTCCCACACACACACCCACACCCACACCCACACACACCCACACACACACACACACATACACATGGTAATGCATTATTTACAGCTAGCAAAGTCAGGGTATTTCTCCAGAATGGTCTGTAATATACCACCATGGATAAAATGCTTTGCCATTTCTTGAACGTTTTCTGAGTGAGTTGTTTTCTAAATTCATTAAGTTGATCACACTCCGTACATAATGACGCAAGGTGTGACAATAGTCCATTGGCAAAGTTTACATTTCGTTTGGTCTACATCTGGTGGAGGTGATTTAACCTGCCAAAGATACTTGTAACCCAGCCGGAGCCGGGCGGTAGTGACATCCAAGAGTCTGCTTATCTTGTTGGATGTACCATAGACATGTGGCTCCTCCTGCATGATGGAATGATGATAGATGGACTGACTTGTGTCAATCTCCCTAAGTCTTAAGTCAATAAAGTTAATTTGAAGTTCTTTTCGTATTATTGTTCTCAAACTGCTAACTGACAAGCCAAGATTGTAATCTACCCCCTCTTTGAAAGCATACAGCTTAGCCAATTTATCAGTTCTATCATACATTCTGAACACCAACGTGAGATGGAATCCACAGCATGTACACTCTGACTCCACTGTCCACAATCTTACCATACCTATGTCTGGCTTCTGACACAAGTATGCCACAATTTATACTTAATAAGTTGAGAGATTTATGGATGACAGAGAATCAGTTACAATTAAAGTGTCAACCTTAGATACATGGACGCATTTGAGTGCAAGGAGTATGGCAAACAGTTCTGTTTGAAGGGTAGAGGCCCAGTTATTGATGCGTGCTCCAATTTCTTTATGAGAGCCATCACTATGTATGACAAGAGCAGCACTACCTGCTGCACCAGTGGACTGGTGAACAGAACCATCAACGTAAATAATTTGTGAAAGAGTGTTCTGCGTGACTAAGTTATCAATACAGCTTAGCAAAGGCATATTACACATACGTATCTAGGTGGAGCAAGGGGTCCAAAGTAGAGCGGTCCTTGTGAAAGCTATATTGGCAAGGAAAAAGACTATTGTAAATCTCTAAATACTATATCAGATGTTTATTCACCAACTATTCATCACCTTCCAGACTACACTGGTCAGAGCACTGGGACGTTAGTGAGAGGTATCATGCCCCGAAATACATGGCTTGCTGAGGTAGAACTCATCATGTCCAAAAAAGTTTGAAAAGATGCAAAAGGACTGTAATGGCTGTATTATTATTATTATTATTATTATTCTTTCAACGTACCAGCCGTATCCCACTGAGGTGGGGTGGCCCAAAAGAAAAAACTAAAGTTTCTCCTTTTAAATTTAGTAATATATACAGGAGAAGGGGTTACTAGCCCCTTGCTCCCGGCATTTTAGTCGCCTCTTACGACACGCATGGCTTACAGAGGAAGAATTCTGTTCCACTTCCCCATGGAGATAAGAGGAAATAAACAAGAACAAGAATTAGAAAGAAAATAGAAGAAAACCCAGAGGGGTGTGTATATATATGCTTGTACATGTATGTGTAGTGTGACCTAAGTGTAAGTAGAAGTAGCAAGACTTACATGTAATCTTGCAATTTATGAGACAGACAAAAGACACCAGCAATCCTACCATCATGTAAAACAATTACAGGCTTTCGTTTTACACTCACTTGGCAGGACGATAGTACCTCCCTGGGCGGTTGTTGTCTACCAACCTACTACCTACTACTATTATTATTATTATTATAATCAAAAAGAAGCACTAAGCCACAAGGGCTATACACCGCTGCAGGGTAGGGAAGGAAGCGAGGGTATTGGGCGGCAGAAGGGAGGAGGGATGATCAGTAGGTTACAGAAAAACAGCGGGGCAGGGCATAGTACGGGGAGAGAGTAGCAAGAGATTGAGGTAGAAAGTGCTGAAGGTATCAGAATTTGTGAAGTAAGTCAGTTGTTGTCAAAAAGTCAATGAGAGAGTCCGGATGAAATGTGGAGCCATCAGCGAGAAGGGAAAGTAAAGAGAGAGCAGCGGAGCAAAGACGACGACGGAGGTAAATTCTGCGTGCTCGTTGATAAAGTGGGCAGTCCAACAGAATGTGGCTGACTGATAATGGAGCCTGGCAATTCTCACAGAGAGGAGCAGGGCGCCTCTCCATGAGATATCCATGAGTAAGACAAGTATGGCCAATGCGAAGACAGGAGAGAGTAGTCTCCCAACCTCGACACTGGAGATAAGACGGCCAGTAACCTATACTCGGTTTAATGGATTGAAGTTTGCTACCGAGCATAGTAGGCCAACATTGTTGCCAACAGGTGTGAAGGTGGGAAGATATTGCAGCAAAATAGTCCGTAAATGGAATACCTCTACATGAAACTGGTAGGTTTTCTACTGCTGACCGTGCAGCAGTGTCTGCCTGTTCATTGCCCTGTACGTCATCATGACCAGGGACCCAACAAAAAACAATATCTTTATGCTTGGTAAAGATGCGGCATAGCAAAGTTGGATATGGAGGACTAAGGGGTGAGGTGTATCAAATTTCTGTATAGCCTGTAAAGCACTAAGGGAGTCTGAGACAACCACAAATGATGACACAGGCATAGATGCAGTAAAAATACTAGCCAAAGATAGTAAATGCCCTCATACGACACTGTCCGGGAAAACTGCTGCGAATCCTACGCCGTCAGAAGACTTAGAGCCATCTGCGTACACAGCAATGGCATGAGAATGAGAGTGGAAGTGGTCAAGAAAAAGAGAGCGGGAAGCGACCATAGACAGTTTGGCTTTCGAGCAAGGGAGAGAAAGAAGAGACTCGAAGAGCTGGAACTTCCCAGGGGGGCAGGGAAAAGTGAGATGCTACATGAACATAGAAAGGTGGTAACTGAAGAGAAGACAAGAGCGAATGCAGGCAAAGAGAGAAGGGACGGAGTAAACAGGGGCGGTGAACAAATAAAGAATGTCTACTAATATCAGTGACCATTCTATAATTGGAAGGATTGTGGAGATCATGAGAGCGTACATAGTAGCGAAGGCAATGGGCATCACAGCGATCGGATAAGGATGGAACGTTCACTTCTGCATAGAGGCTCTCAACAGGGGAAGAGCGAAAAGTAC
Source organism: Cherax quadricarinatus (assembly GCF_026875155.1). Lineage (NCBI taxonomy): Eukaryota > Metazoa > Arthropoda > Malacostraca > Decapoda > Parastacidae > Cherax > Cherax quadricarinatus. The sequence goes on along the minus strand of NC_069462.1, from coordinate 162,819 downwards.
CGAGGCATAAACGTAATCCTTGGTGATGAATGGGGTTAAGGCTAGAGAGAGTAGCAGGAGATGCCGCTGAATAGATCTGGTCACCATAATCAAGTTTCAATAAAATGAGGGTGGAATGTAGGCGAAGGAGGGTTCGACGATCAGCTCCCCATGAAAGATGAGCAAGGGTTTTAAGAAGGTTCAGCCGGCTGTGACAAGTTGCCTTCAGAGAGGTAATGTGAGGTTTCTAGGATAACCTACGGTCAAAGAGAAGGCCCAGAAACTTGACTGTATCACGTTCAGGGATACAGGAGCCATAGAGGTACAAAGGATGATCGGAGATGACAGAGCGTCTAGCGAAAGTAATTTGGTGGGTTTTAGTGCTGGAAAATTTAAACCCATGTGTGGTGGCCCAATTGGAAACACGGCCAACCGCATGCTGGAGAGAAACTGTAATGAGGTGACAGTCAGCGCCTGCACAGGCAATAGCGAAGTCATCAACACAGAGTGATGACCAAATATTTGATGGATGACTAGAAGCCAAATCATTAACAGCAAGGAGAAAAAGTGTTGTGCTCAGAACACATCCCTGGGGGACACCTTCAGCTTGGATAAAGTCCGGGGAGAGCACATTATTAACCCAAACAAGGAAATGTCTATCAGTTAAAACGTTCTTAAGGAAGGATAGTAGATTCAAAGTTTATTCTCTGTAAGGATTACAATGTTGAATTTACAGAATTTGGTTATTGTGTGGTTTACATGTAGTTAAATAATGATTACAGAGTGTACCACTAGAACACCTAGCATGGCTAGGCATTTCGGGCAGACTTAGTTTAATTCTTTATTTTAAAATATTACAAATTATGAGGTAAGTTGGTATTATGGCTAAGTGACTAAATACTAGTTTGTGAGTTTAGCAATGTGAATGCTTTTGTTTTGGCACGGTACATAGTACATAGTTTCAGTATTGGAGTATCATAGGATTCATTATTTTAAGATTGAGATTAATATTTCTGTTTATGGTCAAATGGGTGAGTGAGTGTAAGTGTGAACCACCAGGTGGTATTCATGTAGTTAGTTGATGGAGTGTATCAGGGAGATAACATGTTTTCTAATAGTAGTTTTGAAGGTGATGAATGTGTCTGCAGTTCTAGAGTTCTCAGGTAGGGTGTTCCGGATTTTAGGGCCTTTGACATACATTGAATTTTTGTAAAGGTTTAGTCGGACACGGGGAATGTCGTAGAGATGTTTGTGTCTGGTGTTATGCCTGTGGGTTCTGTCACAACTATCAAGAAAGCATTTTAGGTCAAGGTTGATATTGGAGTTTAAGGTCCTGTTTACCTGGAGAGTTTACCTGGAGAGAGCTCCGGGGGTCAACGCCCCCGCGGCCCGGTCTGAGACCAGGCCTCCTGGTGGATCAGAGCCTGATCAACCAGGCTGTTGCTGCTGGCTGCACGCAAACCAACATACGAGCCACAGCCCGGCTGATCCGGAACTGACTTTAGGTGCTTGTCCAGTGCCAGCTTGAAGACTGCCAGGGGTCTGTTGGTAATCCCCCTTATGTGTGCTGGGAGGCAGTTGAACAGTCTCGGGCCCCTGACACTTATTGTATGGTCTCTTAACGTGCTAGTGACACCCCTGCTTTCATTGGGGGATGGTGCATCGTCTGCCAAGTCTTTGCTTTCGTAGTGGGTGATTTTCGTGTGCAAGTTCGGTACTAGTCCCTCTAGGATTTTCCAGGTGTATATAATCATGTATCTCTCCCTCCTGCGTTCCAGGGAATACAGGTTTAGGAACCTCAAGCGCTCCCAATAATTGAGGTGTTTTATCTCCGTTATGCGCGCCGTGAAAGTTCTCTGTACATTTTCTAGGTCGGCAATTTCACCTGCCTTGAAAGGTGCTGTTAGTGTGCAGCAATATTCCAGCCTAGATAGAACAAGTGACCCTGAAGAGTGTCATCATGGGCTTGGCCTCCCTAGTTTTGAAGGTTCTCATTATCCATCCTTCATTTTCTAGCAGATGCGATTGATACAATGTTATGGTCCTTGAAGGTGGAGATCCTCCGACATGATCACTCCCAGGTCTTTGACGTTGGTGTTTCGCTCTATTTTGTGGGCCAGAATTTGTTTTGTACTCTGATGAAGATTTAATTTCCTCATGTTTACCATATCTGAGTAATTGAAATTTCTCATCGTTGAACTTCATATTGTTTTCTGCAGCCCACTGAAAGATTTGGTTGATGTCTGCCTGGAGCTTTGCAGTGTCTGCAATGGAAGACACTGTCATGCAGATTCGGGTGTCATCTGCAAAGGAAGACACGGTGCTGTGGCTGACATCCTTGTCTATGTCGGATATAAGGATGAGGAACAAGATGGGAGCGAGTACTGTGCCTTGTGGAACAGAGCTTTTCACCGTAGCTGCCTCGGACTTTACTCTGTTGACGACTACTCTCTGTGTTCTGTTAGTGAGGAAATTATAGATCCATCGACCGACTTTTCCTGTTATTCCTTTAGCACGCATTTTGTGCGCTATTACGCCATGGTCACACTTGTCGAAGGCTTTTGCAAAGTCTGTATATATTACATCTGCATTCTTTTTGTCTTCTAGTGCATTTAGGACCTTGTCGTAGTGGTCCAATAGTTGAGACAGACAGGGGCGACCTGTTCTAAACCCATGTTGCCCTGGGTTGTGTAACTGATGGGTTTCTAGATGCGTGGTGATCTTGCTTCTTAGGACCCTTTCAAAGATTTTTATGATATGGGATGTTAGTGCTATTGGTCTGTAGTTCTTTGCTGTTGCTTTACTGCCCCCTTTGTGGAGTGGGGCTATGTCTGTTGTTTTTAGTAACTGTGGGACGACCCCCGTGTCCATGCTCCCTCTCCATAGGATGGAAAAGGCTCGTGATAGGGGCTTCTTGCAGTTCTTGATGAACACAGAGTTCCATGAGTCTGGCCCTGGGGCAGAGTGCATGGGCATGTCATTTATCGCCTGTTCGAAGTCATTTGGCGTCAGGATAACATCGGATAGGCTTGTGTTAATCAAATTTTGTGGCTCTCCTCATAAAAAATTCATTTTGATCTTCGACTCTCAGTCTGGTTAGCGGCTTGCTAAAAACTGAGTCATATTGGGACTTGAGTACCTCACTCATTTCCTTGTTGTCATCTGTGTAGGGACCCATCTTGTTTAAGTAGGGGCCCAATACTGGACGTTGTTCTCGATTTTGATTTGGCATAGGAGAAGAAATACTTTGGGTTTCTTTCGATTTCATTTATGGCTTTTAGTTCTTTCCGCGATTCCTGACTCCTAAAGGATTCTTTTAGCTAAAGTTCGATGCTTGCTATTTCTCTGACCAGTGTCTCCCTACGCATTTCAGATATATTGACCTCTTTTAGCCGCTCTGTTATTCTTTTCCGTCGCCTGTAAAGGGAGCGCCTGTCTCTTTCTGTTTTACATCTACTCCTCCTTTTTCTTAGAGGAATAAGCCTTGTGCATACATCGAGTGCTAACCGAGTTAATCTGTTCTAGGCATAAGTTGGGGTCTGTGTTGCTTAGTATATCTTCCCAGCTTATATCTGTTAGGACTTGGTTTACTTGGTCCCACTTTATGTTTTTGTTATTGAAGTTGAATTTGGTGAATGCTCCCTCGTGACTAATCTCCTTATGTCGGTCTGGGGCTCCGCGCAAACATGACTGAACCTCAATTATGTTGTGATCTGAGTATATTGTTTTTGATATGGTGATATTTCTTATCAGATCATCATTGTTAGTGAAGATGAGGTCTAGTGTATTCTCCAGTCTAGTAGGCTCTATTATTTGCTGGTTTAAATTGAATTTTGTGCAGAGATTTAAAAGCTAGCGTGAGTGTGAGTTTCATCAGAGCTGCCTCCTGGTGTTATTACTGCAACAATATTATTTGCTATATTCCTCCATTTTAGGTGCCTTAAGTTGAAATCCCCCAGGAGCAAGATGTTGGGTGCAGGAGCTGGAAGGTTTTCCAGACAGTGGTCAATTTTTAACAGCTGTTCCTGGAATTGCTGGGATGTTGCATCCGGAGGCTTGTAGACTATCACAATGACTAGGTTTTGGTTCTCGACCTTTACTGCTAAAACTTCCACTACATCATTTGAGGCATTTAGCAGTTCTGTGCAAACAAGTGACTCTGCAATGTACAGGCCAACCCCCCCCTTTTGCCTGTTCACTCTGTCACATCTGTATAGGTTGTAACCTGGGATCCATATTTCGTTGTCCAAGTGATCCTTTATGTGGGTCTCAGTGTAGATGTAGATTGCACAGTAGTAAGTGTGGCTGTACTGAACAGGGAGTAAGTTTAGATCTATGAAGAGTGGGGGGGTGTGTTGCCAGGGATGGGATTTAGTGATTATTCTTACTGCAGCTTTTTGTTGGGTTATTATTGGCTTTAGGTGTGTTGCTGCAGTTGATCCCCAAGCACAAATAGCATAGGTGAGGTATGGATAAATAAGTGAGTGTTATAGTGTGAGAAGGGCATTTTGCGGCACATAGTATCGTATCTTGGAGAGGATCCCAACTGTTTTGGATACTTTTTTGGTTATGTGTTGGATATGGGTGCTGAAATTCAGGTTGTTGTCAAGGTATAGGCCTAGGAATTTCCCCTGATTATGTCTGGTAATTAGAGTGTTGTCGATCTTAATGTTAATTTGTGCATCTCCTGCTCTGCTACCAAACATAATATAGTAGGTTTTTTGTCAGTGTTAAGCGTAGTTTTTTTGGCTTATCCAAGCGATATTTTGACCAGTTCCTCGTTAATGGGGTTTTGGGGGTGGCAAGATTAGGGTGAGAATGACAAAAGTCATGTCGTCAGCAAAGGAAAGGGTTTTCAGGTTTGGGATACTTTGGAAGATCATTGAGTATATGAGGGAAAAGCGGGGACCAAAGGCATTCCCCGCGGGAACTCCGTATCAGTGCCCGTTGTTGATGCTGTGTCTTTAAAAGGTGACATACTGATACCTATTTTGTAAGGAAATTTGAAAAAAGCAAAACCCTGGCCCTTTTTACCGAATGGTCAAATTTGTGGAGTGGATGTCGTGGTCTACTGTGTAAAGCTTTTCTTAGGGCAATAAAAATTTCCCAGTGGGTATTCCTTATTTTCCCAAAGCTGTGTTAAAAAAAGATCTAGCATTTTTATGATTGCATCATTAGTGCTTTTATTTTTCCTGAATCCAAAAATTGGGGGGGTGAGTATGTTTTCGTGCCCTTATAAAGGGAAAATGTCTCCTGTGCACGAGTTTCTGAAAGTTTTGGATAGCAATGGGAAGTTTGATATTGGCTATAGTTTTTTAAGTCTTTGGGTCCCACCTTTTTTGTTTGGTGTAACCCTTGCCCTCTTGAGTAGGGGAAAGTTTTTATTTTTAAAAAAAAAAAAAAATCAAAACCCCAAAAAAAAAAATTTAAAAAAAAAAAATTTTTAAAAAATTTAAAAAAATTTCAAAAAAAAAAAAAATCCCCCCCCAGGGGAGTCCCGGGGTGGTTTTGGGATGTAATTTTAAAAGGGGAGGGGTTTTATTTCTATGGGGAGAAAGTCGGTTATTTTTAGCTTTTCTGGGATTAGGGTGTTTCAAATAGGGTTTATTAGGACAATATTCTTGTTTTTTTTCAGTTTTGGGTCCCTAGAATCTGAAAAGGTGTTTTCCAGGTCTTTCTTTATCTCCTTTGTTGGAATCTACGGAAAAGTATAGTTGTTTGGCTTTCTTTATTATTTTGGGTGAGAACTGATGAATAGTTTTTTTGAATTTTTTTTGTGTATTAAGCCCTTTCTTATTGCTTTTCTTTTGGTTTTTCTTGTCAGTGGTTTCAGAAGGTGTGGTTAGCCATGGGCAACCAAGCCGTTTGTTTGTGATCTTTTTCGTTTTATAGGAAATGTTTGTTGTTATTTAAAGAAATTTAAAAAAAATGTCGTCCCAGTCATCAAAAAACCAGGTTTGGAGAATTTTGGGCCAGTCAACGTCTCGGGTCAGGTGAATTCCTTTTGAGGCCTCGTCTGGAGTTAAAGAGCTTTTTTGATTCAAGTGGTGGTTTACAAATGTTTGTCAGGAGGAAGGTAGGGTAGTGGTTGTAGTGCTCCTGTTTTTACCCCGTTTTTAAGGGGGGGCTAGTATTTGGTCCATAGTGATCTTTTTGGGTTGCACTTGTCTCAGTAGCCTGGTCGGTTTTTTATTGTTGGTTGAGAAGTGTGTTGTTCATATTGTTGATGAAATCAGTTACAGGCCTCGGGCCTCAGGGGCCCAAGAGTGGGCGGGGCCCAAAAAATATTTACCCCCCAAGTTTGTCACATCCCTTCTAAGGTCAAAAAATATGGAAATAACTGAGAGGAAATTTGCAAAGGCATTTATGAAATATGTACCCATGCATGGGAAGGGGTCTAGGGTAAAGTCCCTTAAAAAACCCATACGACGAGGGGGAGGACTGTGTGTGTCTTAAATCCCACACTAAAATCTTTTTTCCAAGGCCCCATCATTTTGCAAATGCATGGAAAAGGGCAAGGGGACGATAGTGGGGCTTATGTCCCGAGTCCCGGGTTGCAAAAGTGAGAACAATGGCGATTTCCACAGCTGTGGAACAACTCTTTGTGACCAAATAAGATTGAAAAGGCATAAAAGGACTGCAAAAGGTGACTGATGTAAATGTTGTAGCATATAATTTTAATTCATCGGGCCCCGTGCCGTGATCCCCAGCTAGAGTGTTCCCCCGTTCATCGTGCATGGTGACTGGGCAAAAATCAAAAAAAGGGGGGAGCACCCACTTTAAACATGAGAGGATGAGACTGAGAAGCTCCCAAATGATCACCCCAAGAGTCACGTGGATCCTCCCATAGATGATGGCATTAAAAATCACCCAGCAATAAGATGGGCGGTGGCGGAAGGATCAAGAATGCAAACATCCGAGATCATTACTTTATAATAAAAAAGAAGCGCTAAACCACAAGGAAAAACCGAGATACGAAGCACAGGAAGGGAGAGATATAGAGAGCAAACTTTATCCCTGTGCAAATACAGCTGAGTATAAGCAGCTGAGAATGAACAACGACCCCTTTTTAAACGTTATGCCAACACACACAAAAGTGCATCTCATTAAACGTTCTCAGGATAGGGGTCAAAGAATGCAACACACATAGAACAAAATGGGACAGGAACTGTGAGCGAACTTGGATCTTGTAACCCCAAAACATACTGGGAAGCAAAACCCGGGGGCTCCCCCCCCAATTACCTGAGGCCCCGAATATTCCATTTTAAATAAGTCGTTTTCCAAAAATAGGGGCTAACAATGAGAGTGAAAAATCTATGGGGTAGTAGGATCAGTGAAATCAATGTGTGGAGGCAAAGGAAAGCATGTAAACAAGGATGAATCGGAAAAGTGTGAAAAAAAAAACTGCTGCAAGTGTTGTAAAAAAAAAGCGGCATAAGGGGGACTGGTGTCCACAGGTTTTTTCTTGCAATATAGTTGGAGATGCATCAAAGTTTTCAGTGGCAAGGAAATGCCGATACCACGACTTCAGATCAGGTGAAACAGAGAAATAGAGATCAGGGAAACTATGGAGGGAGTAAAGAGGTCCGAGAGGGGGAAGGGGGTATAAATGGGGAAGGGGGGCCCGGGGGGACAGAAAAGTCCTGCATGGAACAAAAGAGGGGAACTGGAAAAGGGGCAGGGGAAGAAGTCTGAGGGGGAACGGAGGGGACTACACAGGGGAGGGTGAACCTTCTCTTCATGTGATGTTAGAAATGGTCGAGCAGGCCCGAGGCCGAAAAAGAGAACTGTTAGGGGAATTGTAAGCACCAGAGGAAAGTGAAAAGACTTGGGTTCAGAAAAAAAAGGTTCAACTCCGGGTATAGGGGCAAAGAAGATGCGGCATGTGAGCCCTCCGTTGAGAAAGCTATGAATGATTGAAGAAGTAGCAGTGGGGGGAAGGAAGGAGGGGGGGGTTTCAGAGGGTAAAACCACAAAAGAATGAGAGATGGGGTGACCCCCGGGAAAACAAGGCACCCAAAGGAGCTGGTAGGTGGGGGGGGCCGTCAAGATTAGAGGGGCCCCTAGCTAATCGAGAATAAGGAACACAAGGAAGTTTTCCTGAAGGCAGCCCCAGAGACGCCATAGCATAGAAAGGTCTTCGCTCTCTTTAAGACAACGAAATTTCTGTTCTTACGTTTAGACTGACTTCAGAAAGGAAAAAGAGGACAGTTTCATTGCAATTAAGACAACTGGGGGAAAGACCCAAAATTACTAGCATCCCACAGCACCACAGAACGGGCACTCCCCCACAGACCTTGCAGTATTTGTGGGGTGCCCAAATATACAAGCAATTTCGAACACTTTTGAGGTGTAGGAACTACTTATGAACCCCTGGCTAGGACGAGGGCCCGCAATAAATATGGGGACGGGGAGCTCACAGCAGTCAAAGTTAAGAGACGATGTTACATTGGAATCGGTCTTGAAGGTTAACTGCTCCAAAAATCATCACTGCATAACAGTAAAATCACACTGTACAATGGTATGTGGAAAACTACCATGCCACTGCAAAAATTGAGACAGCCATGCTTGTGAACGTGATGGAACGTTATAAAGGGAAGTTAGATTGAAAGAACTTGTTCTGCGTTCTAAACTGTAACAAGGGTGCACACCCACTGAACAGTGTGAAAGAATTTTTTTTGGTCAATGTGTCGTAAAGAGCTTAACAATACTATGGTCTGAAAGATGTCATTTAAGGAATAGAATTTGGCCCACTGTGTACCTGGGAGATTTCCCGGGGGGCAACGCCCCCCGGCCCGGTCTGTGCCCAGGCCTCCTGGTGGATCAGAGCCTGATCAACCAGGCTTTTTACTGGCTGGCTGCACGCAAACCACGTCGAGCACAGCGGCTGGTCAGGTACCGACTTGGTGCTTGTCCATTGCCAGCTGAAGATGCAGGGTTTCTGTTGGTAATCCCCCTTATGTATGCTGGGAGGCAGTTGAACAGTTTCGGGCCCCTAACACTTATTGTATGGTCTCTTAACGTGCTAGTGACACCCCTGCTTTTCATTGGGGAGATGTTGCATCGTCTGCCAAGTCTTTTGCTTTCGCAGTGAGTGATTTTCGTGTGCAAGTTCGGTACTAGTCCCTTGTACTTGTAAACATGGTGCATAAAGAAAGTGGGTGTCATGTAGGTTGTTTATGGGTGGAATGAGCAGAAATCGAAGAACCATCATCAGCAAATGGTCTAGAGCATTCAGGCATAGGACCACAGGCAGCCGAAACTGATGCAGGTGGGCATTCCAAAAACTGTCATACCGTATTTGGGGAAGCCGGATACATAGTTAAAGGCATGCAAGAGGCAGAGGCACCAGAAAAAACGGTCAGAGCCTCAGCACCAGGAACAGGTGATGAAGTATCACCAGCAGAAGGTACAGGGGTATGGGAAAAGTCTGGAGAATGGTCCAATAATGAAGCTGGGTCAGAACAGGATGCGGTAACAAAAAGGAGCCTGGGAGGAGGAGGGGGTCATCTAATGAAGACTCCATTAGTTTATGAAAAGAAAAAAAAGAAAGGGAAAGTTTACTAGATACCTGGAGAGGGTTTTGGTGGTCATCGCCCCTGCAGCCCAGTCTATGACCAAGCCTCATGGTGGATCAGGGTGTGATCAATCAGGCTGTTACTGTTGGCTGCATGCAACCCAATGTAGAAACCCCATCCCGGCTGGTCAGGCACTGGCTTTAGGTGCCTGCTTAAAGACAATCAGGGGTCTATTGGTAATCCCCCTTATGTATGCTGGCAGTTGAACAGTCTTGGGCCCTTGACACTTATTGTGTTGTCTCTTATTGTGCTAGTGGCGCTCCTGCTTTTCATTGGGGGGATGCTGCATCGTCTGCCAAGTCTTTTGCTTTCATAGGGAGTGATTTTTGTGTGTAAACTTGGTACTAATCCCTCTAGGATTTTCCAAGTGCATATAATTATGTATCTCTCCCACCTGCATTCTAGGAAGTACAGGTTGAGGAACTTCAAGCATTCCCAGTAACTGAGGTGTTTTATCACAATTGTGTGTGCCTTGAAGGTTCTCTGTATTTTTTCTAGGTCAGCAATTTCACCTGCCTTAAAGATGCTGTTTAATGTGCAGAAATAAATTTCCCCCTAGATAGAACAAGCAACTTGAGGAGTGTCATCATGGGCTTGGCATCCCTAGTTTTGAAGGTTTTTCATTATCCATCCTGTCATTTTTCTAGAAGATGCGATTGATACAGTGTTTTGGTCTTTGAAAATGAGATCCCCTGACATTATCACTCCCAAGTCTTTTTCATTAGATTTCGCTCTATTGTGTGGTTGGAATTTGTTTATTTCTCCGATATAGAAGGCATGGAAAGGCCGTAAGTTCCTCCCTTCATCAAGAGGACCTCAAAACAGCCAGCAGCACAGATGCAGCATGGAACCTGGCCATACTAGGGTATGGCACAGGTTCCACGCTGCATCTGTCCAGCGCACTGGGATAGCAATCTCATATCTGCCGAGCCACCTCAGTGGACAAAAGAGAGGGCGGTTGGAACCACCCCCACAAAGCATACCTCCATCTGCTGCCACCTCCCAGAACCAACAGGCAGCCTCTGGAGACAAACCCGTCACCTGCAGGACACCCTGCCCCACCTCTCGGAAATCCGAGAAGGGAGCAGGGCGCCTCCCGATAATCCAGATTCCCAGGGGAAACTACACCACACCTGGGAATCTCACAGAGCAGGATGAACCCCGGCACACTTCCCTCTACCTAGAAACTGTAATGCCAGAGAGGAGGACCCCAGAGGCTACAAATGGGACTGGGAAAAGGGAGGGTTGGAAGGAGGAAGGTAAAGGAAAAGGGGGGGGTAGAGAGGGGAGCATTGGTGGATAATTAGGTCTGTCTGAGGAAAGGGGACCAAAGGGTCCCAATTCCTCAGACCAAGAGCCCCTTCACCATGTCAAGGAGCCCCCCTTGAAGAGGTTTCAAGATTAAAAAAAAGACTGTGATAAACTGGGTAATTACTAGTAAAGACATTACAAATATAGGTGTCTAAGTGAAGTAGGGGTCAATAATGGAGCAGCCCATACAAAAGCCAAATTGACTAGTGGAGAGACTATTGTCTCTCTAAATAATCACCAAATGTCTACCAGATGTTCCATCAACTTGCAAACTGCACTGGTAAGAACAATGGGATGATGTGAGGCATCATGGCTTGGAGAACCTGATTTATAAAATAGAACAGCAGCAATTTTCCATAGCTGGGGAAGAATCCCTTTTGACTTAATAAGATTAAAAACACGTAAAAGGACTGCAAAGGCTGAGGGAAGTAAATGATGAAGCACACATACCTAAATGCCATCAGGCCCAGCTGCCGATCATTGGCAGCTGGGCCTGATGGCATTCATATGTGTATGATTTGATATCAGAACCATGCAGCACATTTCAAGCATACTGCACAGGCACAAGAGTGCTTAATCAAGGTTTGAATAGAAGTAAGGTAGCAGTATAATGCAGCAAAGTATGAACAAAGATCTGATGGTTTAGTATACCATTGTGTACAAGAAGTGACCTTTCATTAAATGTTCCATCAGGAAAAGGATCTGATGAATGAAATAAAATATAGCCCGAGATGGGACGGATAACAGAGGAATGCAATTCAGGTTTTTGTAAACAGACACAAATGGAAAATTGGGAGAGCAACACCCATCACCCAAAAGGCATTCAAAGCCACCCCCCAGGAGACCGGAGAGGGATCAGGACAACTCCAGGTGATCCAAATTCCACGGCAAACTACACCACCGCCAAGGACCTCAATGGAATAGGATGGACCCTGATACTCTTCCCCCTACCTAGGAACAAGAGTGCCCATGGGAAGAATCCCAAAGGTTGAAAATAGGAAGGGAATAGGGGAGGGATGTGGAGGAGGAGGACGAAAGGGAAAAAGGGAGGATGGGGTAGGGAAGGGGGGATTGGATGGGGGAATTAGGTTTGGTATGAGGAAGAAAACCAAAATGTCTAATTCCTCAGACCAAGAGCCTCTTCACACCAAGGAGCCTCTCTTGAAGAGGATTGAAACTAAAACAAGTCTTATAAGTGGTACTCACCTAATTGTGGTTGCAGGGATTGAGACTCAGCTCCTGGCCCCACCTATTCACTGAACATTAATAGGTCCTCTCTCTCCCTGCTCCATGAGCTTTATCATACCTCGTCTTAAAGCTACGTATGGTTCCTGCCTCCACTACATCACTTGCTAGATTATTCCACTTCCTGCTTACTTTATGACTGAAGAAATACTGCCTAACATCCCTTTGAGTCATCTGAGTCTTCAATTTCCAAATGTGACACCTTGTTTCTGTCTCTCCTTCTGGAACATCCTGTCTTTGTCCACCTTGTCTATTCCATGCAGTATTTTGTATATAGTTATCATGTCTCCCCTAACTCTTCTGTCCTCCAGTTTCATCAGGCAGATTTCCTTTAACTTTTCTTCAAAGGACATTCCCCTTAGCTCTGGAACTAAACCTTGTCGCAAACCTTTGCACTTTCTCTAATTTCTTGATGTGCCTGACCCAGTGAGGGTTCCAAACTGGTGCTGCATACTCCAGTATGGGCCTGACGTACATGGTGTACAATGTCTTGAACGATTCCTTACTAAGGTACTGGAACGCTGTTCTCAGGTTTGCCAGACGCCCATATACTGCAGCAGTTATCTAGTTGATGTGTGCTTCTGGAGATGTGCTCGATATTATACTCACCCCAAGATCTTTCTCCTAGAGCGAGGTTTGCAGTCTTCGGCCACCTAGCCTATACTCTGTCTGCGTTCTTCTTTGCCCTTCTCCGAACTTCATGACTTTGCATTTGGCGGGGTTAAATTCAAGAAGCCAGTTGCTGGACCAGGTGTCCAACCTATCCAGGTCTTTGACATCCTGCCTGATCATCTGATTTAATTCTCCTCATTAACTACACATCATCTGCAAACAGGGACACTTCTGAGTCTATCCCTTCCATCATGTCATTCACATATACCAAAAATAGCACTGGTCCTAGGACCGAACTGGTGATGAGCAGGATCTCTGTGGGACCCTGCTCATCACAGGTGCCCACTGTGATAGCTCATCACATACTATGATTCATTGTTGCCTCCCTGTCAGGTATTCTCTGATCCATTGCAGTGCCCTTCCTGTTATATGTGCCTGATCCTCTAGCTTTTGCACTAATCTCTTGTGAGGAACTGTGTCAAAGGCCTTCTTGCAGTCCAAGAAAATGCAATCAACCCACCACCTCTCTCTTGTGAATTCTGTTACTTTATCATATTATAATCAAAAATGCTAAATTGGAAGGGTTATACAGCTACTTTATCATAAAACTCCAGAAGGTTTGCGACACAGGATTTGCCTTCCATGAATCCATGCTGGTTGTTGGTTATACTCTTGTTTCATTCCAGGTGCTCCACCACTCTCCTCCTGATAATCTTCTCCATGACTTTTGCATACTAAACATGTCAGTGACACTGGTCTATAGTTTAGTGCTTCTTTTCTGTATCTCTTTTAAAAATGGGAATTACATTTGCTGTCTTCCATACCTCAGGTAGTTGCCCAGTTGCAAGGGATGTGTTGAAGATTGTTAGTGGCACACACAGCATTGCTGCTCACTCTCTAAGGACCCAGGGGGAGATGTCCACTCCCACTGCCTTTGAAGTATCAAGGTCACTTAGCAGCTTCTTCACCTCTTCCACAGTTGTATGTCATCCAACACTTGTTGGTATATTCCTTGTTGGTGCCCCCCTCTGTTCTGTCTTCCCAGAGTCCTTCCTGTCTCCACGGTAAATACTTCCTTAAATCTCATGTTGAGCTCCTCACATACCTCTTGATCATTTCTTGTGAGTTCCCCACCTTCTTTCCTCAGTCTGATCACCTGGTCTTTGACTGTTGTCTTCCTCCTAATGCGGCTATACAGTAGTTTGGAGTCAGACCTGACTTTCGATACTGTCATTTTTGTACTGTCACAGGGCCTCCCTCCTTATCTGTGCATGCTCGTTTCTAGCTCTTCAACTAATCTTACTTTCTTGGGTCCTTTGCCTTCTGTACCTTTTCCATTCTCTAGTGCACTTAGTTTTTGCCTCCCTACACCTTCAGGTAAACCAAGGACTCGCTTTGGTCTGCCCATTATTTCTGCTGCCCTTGGGAGCAAATCTCTCTTCTGCCTCCTTGCATTTTGTTGTTACGTATTCCATCATTTCGTTTCTGACTTTCCTACCAATTCTCTGTCCCACTGAACCTTCTGCAGGAAGTTCCTCATACCTGTGTAGTCCCCCCCCCCCATTTTATAGTTTGGCTTTTCCCATTCAACTCCTATTTTCCACCCTCCTTCCTTCCACTCTCCTCTACTACTACTACTACCACTTCTACTACTACTACTACTACTACCACTACCACTACCACTTCCTGCCTATATATACCCATCCTGCTCTACTTCTCGTTTGTGTGACTTTGTAAATGGTCCAAGTTGGACCAAAACGTCGTTGTAAGCTCCTCTCTTCTATGTGTGGGTTGTGTATCGTTCCAGCCACGGTATTGTGCCTTTTTTTGTTATTTACCCTCTCCACTTGTAACCCTATGTAATCAAAGCTCAGAACCACGTGATCACTAGCTCCAAGGGGCCTCTCATATGTGATGTCCTGAATGTCTGAACTGCTCAGGGTGAACACAAGGTCCAGTCCTACTGGTTCATCCTCTCCTCTCTCTCTGGTAGTGTCCCTGACATGTTGATGCATGAGGTTTTCCAGTACCACATCCATCATCTTGGTTCTCCATGTTTCAGGATTCCCATGGCTCCACGTTTTCCCAGTCGATCTCCCTGTGGTTGAAATCGCCCATAACAAGTAACTTTGCTTCGCTCAAGTGAGTTCTTCTTGCCACCTCAGCCAGTGTGTCCACCATCACTCTGTTGTTCTCTTCGTATTCCTCTCTTGGCCTCCTGCAGTTCTGTGGTGGGTTATACATCACTGCAATGACTACCTCATGTTCCTCAGACTGAACCGTACCAACTAGCGGTGTCTTATAAGCTGCAAAATGTGATAACTACCTCACAGCAAATATTAAACGACATTGTCCTAACTGCTATTAAATGTCTGCAACACATTTGGTTGTATTGTGCTGACACCTGGTCTGTCTGCCTCATGACAAATATCTATTTTTTTCATCTTTCAAAATTGTTGGGAAACCTGTAAAGTGCAAGATCTGGATTATTGTTTTGCTGACTACTACATCCAACAGCAGAACAGGCAATAACCACAACTGAGGCTTGGAAAAGTGAGAGGAATCTCATACATATGCATGGTATGTGTGTTGTGTGGCTATCAGTGTGACTTAACTTCAAATATGACAGAAAATATGGGTCAGTAACTAAGGACATCATGTGCTAAACTTTAATAAGTAGAAAAGATAACAATAAACATGCCTAACACTATCAGAAGATTTGCCAACAATTAAATAATGTTACATTACTGAAATATACAAAAGTAATTTTTTTAACACTTTCCATTTACCCCCCCCCCAAAAAAAAAAAAGAAACATTTTCACTGTCGCTTACTCTATTACTGTTTGCCAGAAGCAAGCTGACATTCCAGCTCTGATACCCATCCACAATGTAATATCCCTTGCCCCTCATTTAATGTGCAGGACTGTACTTCCAATTTCCAGGACCCAAGTCTGGCTAACTGGTTTTCCCACATCTCTTCATAAATGTTACCTCCTCACACTCCAACAGCATGTTAAATCATGAAAACCATTTTCCTCCACTTACTCCTTTCTAAACAGGAATACAGTGGAACCTTGGTTGTAGAATGGATTAGATGTCGAGCAAATCGGCTTTCTAACAGATTTGTTGACTTGGTTTTCGTACGTGGTCTTGGTTGTTGACCGACAATGCACAGATGACATGATCACCAGAGTCCACAGCGTGAGTCTCGGTCAACATAATGACTAACGCCATGCTGCAAACATTGCTTGAGCTCTTGCTGTGTATCTTGTGATGGTAATGAAACCAAAAGTACGAAATTTGTTGGAAAACTTACAGAATTATGCTATCGCAAAGTTAGCAGTCTCAGCGATATTTATGCATCCGCAACTTTGCCCACTTTGAGCACTATTATGAGCCAATTCCATTGTTCCAGTCAGTCAAACTCATAGCTATTTCACTAGAATCCTTTATTCTATCGATTGAGTACAAGAAACTGCCCATTTATCTATTTCAACTATCCAATAAAGTGATCTGAAATTACTAATCTGGCCAATTTCACACAAAATTCAAGAAAGGTTAATTTCAAAACAGGGTCCAACATAAATAATGTAGACATTCCTGGCACTAAAATAACGTTTTATCTGTTCATTAGTCATGTTGTCCAGGCCCCTCTTATAATACACTTGCTTTTTATTTTGAATTTTTTATTCACCACAAATAATAGATGATTTACTGTTATTCAGACTACTGCTTAATTGTAATAATTACATAAATAATATCAGCACATTCGTGAATGCATATTAGACCCAACAGTTGATGTGTATTGGACGTGTGACATGATTTGTGTATTCTTGAACATCAGCAAAATTTGAACATTTCTGCTAATTTGAGCTCAATTTCAAGCTACTTTTAGTCTTTAAACCATTGAAAATGATCTCTATTTCTGTAAAATATCTTCCATTCTATCCAACGAGACCAAGAAAACAAGAATACAACCATTAATACGATACAAAAATACATCGCAAAGTCACTGTTTGAAACCAAAAACACGGTTGCAGTTTTTTTCTCATTATGCACTGGGGCTGCAGGATTTTCTTATATTGTGCACAGTGACCATCTAGATCCAATCTCTCACATGTAGGCCTACCAGCTTTCTTCTGCAATATTTGAGGCCACTAGAATTTTGCCATTAAACACTCCTCTGGCAGGTAAGAGGCAGTTAAATTTTAATTTACTGTACAGTATTTCAATTAAATTTTCATTTAATATTAATTTTTACATGTGCTGTATAATATTATACATTGTTTTATGTAGTAGTACATTATTATTAATAAATTATCATACAGCCTCTCCTCACTTGATGACGGAGTTCCATTCCTAAGACCTCATCAATGTAAACAAACTTGTCGGTAAGTGAGGAGCATACTATAATGGCAGTGGGTTTGTGTCAACCATCTTTGATATTGTTTTAATGTCACCTTTGCAACATTTATAGCAATTCTGGTATATTTTTAAATGTTTAAACAGTAGTACAGTGGACCCTTGGTTTTCTTGAGTCCTGGTTGTCATGAATTTTGGTTATCTGCAACATTTTTCGTCAAAATACACCTACCATCCAACTTACGACCTGCTTGACATACGACCACTCGACTTACGACCTGCTTGACATACGACCACTCGACTTACGACCATGTTTTTTATGCCAAATTTCAGGGAAATAAACAAATGTTTGTGTTGTACACAGTGTTTATCCTAAACCTCACAGTATAAAATACAGTACTCACAGCATGACAAGTAAAGTAAAAAATGAAATACCAAAATAAAACAATAAAATAAAATCATTACAAAAGTGTGATGTTGATACTCAGTAGCAAGGTTCAACTTACGTCCATTTTGACTTATGACCGGTTGGTCGGAACCAAGCTTGGTTGTAAGTCGGATGGTACCTGTATAGCCTTGGTTTTCGTGATTTCATTTGGAATTCGGTGGTGGTACTGTCCCAGAGCCCCTGTGCACACAAAGCCTGCCAGAGACGCACTCAGCACCAGTCTGGCATTGTTTCACGGAGTGAGCATGACACCCTGCATCTTTTTGTGCTTGCAACTCTTAAATAAGCCACCATGGGCCAAAAGAAAGCACTTAGTGCCAGCCGTATGGTAAAGAAGGTGAGAAACATGTTAGAATTCAAGATAAAACTTGTAGCAAAGTACAAAGTGGATTATTATTATTATAATCAAAAAGAAGCGCTAAGCCACAAGGACTATAAGTGCTGCAGGGCAGGAAGGAAGCGAGGGCATCAGGTGGCAAAAGGGAGATGGATGAGTAATAGGTTACGGATAACAGCGGGGTAGTGGATGGTGAAAGGGTAAAGGGCAGCAAGAGACTGAACTAGAAAGGGCTGAGGGGAGAGCAAAAAGAATCATCAGAGTTTGTGGAGTAAATCAGTCGTTGTTAAGAAGTCAATGAGAGAGTCAGGATTAAAGGAGGGTCCATCAGCAAGAAGGGAAGGTAAAGAGAGAGTAGTAGAACGAAGACGACGTTGGAGGTAAATTCTGCGTGCTCGTTGATAGGGGCAAATCTAACAGAATGTGGCTAATCGATACTGGAACTTGACACTGCTCCATAGAGAGGAACAGGTGCCTCTCCATGAGATACCCATGAGTGAGACGAGTGCGGCCAATGCGAAGGCGGGAGAGAGCGGTCTCCCAACCTCGGCACTGATGACAAGAAGACGGCCAGTAACCTATGCTCGGTTTAATAGAATGAAGTTTGTTACCGAGCAGAGTTGACCAACGTTGTTGCCAACGGGTGCGAAGGTGGGTAGCTATTGCAGCAAAATAGTCCAGAAATGGAACACCTCGATAGGAAATTGGTAGGTCATGTACTGCTGACCGCGCAGCAGTGTCTGCCTGTTCATTGCCCTGTACGTCGACATGACCAGGGACCCAACAAAAAACAATATCTTTATGTTCGTTAGAGATACGGCTTAGCCAAAGTTGGATACGGAGAACTAGGGGATGAGATGTATCAAATTTTCGTATAGCCTGTAGAGCACTAAGGGAGTCTGGGACTACTACAAATGATGACACAGGCATAGATGCGATACAAATAAGTGCTGCAAGAATGGCATACAGTTCAGCAGTAAAAATGCTAGCTGAAAATAGTAAATGCCCCTGCACGACGCTGTCCGGAAACACTGCTGTGAATCCGATGCCGTCTGAAGACTTAGAGCCATCTGTGTACACAGCGGTGGCATGAGAATGGGAGTGGAAGTGATCAAGAAAAAGAGAGCGGGAAGCCACCATAGGCAGTTGAGCTTTCGAGCAAGGGAGTGAGAAAGAACAGACCCAAACAGCTGGAACTTCCCAGGGGGTTAGGGAAAAGTGAGATGCTAATGACATATAAAGGTGGTAACTGAAGGGAAGACAAGAGTGAATGTAGGCGAAGAGAAAAGGGACGAGTAAACAGGGGCGGCGAACAAATAAAGAATGTTACTAATATCGGTGACCATTCTATAAATGGAAGGATTGTGTAGATCGTGAGAGCGTACATAGTAGCGAAGGCAATGGGCATCACGGCGATCACACAAGGATGGAACACTCGCTTCTGTATAGAGGCTCTCAACAGGGGAAGAGCGAAAAGCACCAAGGCACAAACGTAATCCTTGGTGATGGATAGAGTTAAGGCTAGAGAGAGTAGCAGGAGAGGCCGCAGAATAAATCTGGTCACCATAATAAAACGAGGGCTGAATGTAGGCGAAGCAGAGTTCGACGATCAGCTCCCCAGGAAAGATGAGCAAGGGTTTTAAGGTTTAGCCGGCTGTGACAAGTTGCCTTCAGAGAGGTAATGTGAGGTTTCCAGGATAACCTACGGTCAAAGAGAAGGCCTAGAAACCTGACTGTATCACGTTCGGGGACACGGGAGCTATAGAGATACAAAGGATGATCGGAGATAACAGAGCGTCTAGTGAAAGTAATTTGGTGAGTTTTGGTACTTGAAAATTTAAACTCATGCGTGGTGGCCCAAGTGGAAACACAGGTCGACCGCATGCTGGAGAGAGAACTGCAATAAGATGACAGTCAGCGCCTGCACAAGCAATAGCGAAGTCATCAACATGAGTGGATGACCAAATATTGGGTGGAAGAACAGAGGCCAAATCATTTATAGCAAGGAGAAAGTTTGTGCTTAGAACACATCACGAGGGACACCTCAGCTTGGACGAAGTCCGGGAAAGAACATTATTGACTCGAACGCAGAAATGTCTGTCAGTTAAAACGTTCTTAAGGAAGGATGGTAGATTGCCTCGGAGGCCTAAGGAATGGGCCTGGGCCAAAATATTATACCTCCAAGTTGTGTCATATGCCTTCTCAAGGTCAAAAAATATGGCAATAACTGAGTGATTATTCGCAAAGGCATTACGAACATACGTATCCAAGCGTAGTAAGGGGTCTATGGTAGAACGACCCTTATGAAAGCCATATTGACTAGCGGAGAGATTGTTGTGTGTCTCTAAATACCACATTAAACGTCGATTTACAAGACGTTCCATCACTTTGCAAACTGCACTAGTAAGAGCGATGGGACGATAGTGGGAGGCATCATGTCCTGTAGTACCCGGTTTGTGGAAAGGGAGAACAATGGCAGATTTCCACAGCTGGGGAAGAACTCCTTGTGCCCAAATAAGATAGAAGAGGTGTAAGAGGACTACAAGGGCTGACCGATGTAAATGTTGTAACATACGAATATGAATGTCATCAGGCCAGCTGCCGATGATCGGCAAGCTGAGAGCATTGCCTCCAGTTCTTGAAGTGTAAAAGGCACATTATACTGTTCTTCTCTGAGAGAAGAAAAGTCCAAGGGTACTAACTCTCTGGCAGACTTTGAGGAAAGAAACGAGGGGCATAGATGGAGCCCTCGGGAAATACGGACCAGATGTGTGCCAAGTTCAATGGCAACGTCGAGAGGGTTTGCTACATCAACACCAGCGACCCGTAGAACAGGAGCCGGGTCAGGAGAGTATTTACCACTCAATTTCCTCACTTTTTTCCAGACTGCACTCATAGAAGAAGCAGAGGTGATGGTGGAAACATAGTCTCGCCAACAAGTGTGTTTAGCTTCACGGATGACATGGCGAGCGATCGCACGCTTCTGCTTAAAATCAAGAAGTCTCTCAGCGGTTCTATTGTACCGGTACCTGCCCCATGCAGCACGTTTCAAACGTACTGCACGAGCACAAGCAGGAGACCACCAAGGCACTCACTTCTGAGAATGCCTGCCTGAGGTTTGGGGTCTAGAATGAGAAGCTGCGGTATAAACTGACGTCGAGAAGATGTGTAGGAGCTCAACAATGGAGGATGAAGAAGGAACCTCACTAAAAGCAGTGAGGTGTGAGTAAAGATCCCAATTTACCCGATCAAATTGCCAGTGAGGGCTACGGAAAGGTGGTGAATAGGAAGGAGAAGTAACAATGATCGGAAAATGATCGCTGTCATGTAAGTCTGGTAGAACAGACCAGGTGAAGTCTAGTGCAGTGGAGGAAGAGCAGACTGATAGATCGATGCAAGAGAGAGTATGAGTACGAGGATCAAAATGGGTGGGAGTACCCGTATTTAAAACATGGAGAGGGTGAGGGGCGAGAAAAGCCTCCAACTGGATGCCACGTGAGTCACAATGAGACCCCCCCCAGAGGAAATGGTGGGCATTAAAATCACCAGTAACAGTAGTGGTGGTGTAAGAGATGAAACAAGAAAGGCAAAGTCTGGGATAGAAAATGCTCGAGAAGGAGAGAGATATAAAGAACATATTGTAAACCACTTATTCAAGTGGATACGGGCTGCAGTGTAATGCAGCGAGGTATGGACAAATAGTTGACAGTACGGAATATCATTGAGTAGAAGAAGGGCACTTTCATTAAAGGTCCCATCTGAGAAAGGATCCGAAGAATACAATAAATTATAGCCTGAGATAGGTTGGAAGACAGCCGAGTGTAATTTTGGCTCTTGTAAGCAAGCACCAACAGGGGAAAACCTGGAAAGCAACATCTGAAGCTCACCCCGATTACCCCTGAGGCCGCGGATATTCCACTGTAAATAGGCCATGATTGGCGATGAAGAAAATACCGGGAATCTGTAGGTAAAGGCACCTATGGGCTAGAGGGGTTAGAAAAGTCAACGTGTGGTGGCATTGGAAGACGTTCAAGTAGCGAAGGAACGGAGCGTTGCGAAGAATGGGGTTGTGAAGATGGAGGAGAGGGAAGAGAAGGAACAGGAAGGGAATCAGTGTCCATTGAAGGTTTAGTCTCTGCAATATATTCTGAAATGGCTTCAAGTGTTTCTGAATTCAAAGATGTATGGGAGACCATATTGGAGATAGAAGGAGGAGGGTGAGTAAAGATTGGGACAGTAATGGACTGTACCAAAGTAGAGGGGGAGGGAAGAGTGTAAGGGACTGGAGATGAAGTGTGGGGGGGGACAGAAAGGCAGAACGAAACCTGGGAGGTGGCAGAAGAGGGAGAAACTTGGGAGGGGATGGGGGTGGAAGGCATAGTACGAGGAGGAGGGTGAATCTCCACACTTGTAATAGAGCCAGAGAGAGGGGAAGAACTAGGTACAGAGACTGGAAAGGTAAAGTGTGGAGGTGGAAGAAGGGAAGGAATTGGCAAAGAAGATTTGAGCAATGTGGATTTTTTGGACTTCTGAGAAGTAGAGGGGCGATTGGTATTAGGGGTCGTACGAGGTCTTGTCGATACTGGGCTTGTGAGGAAAGACGCGAAGATGTGAGAACAGACTGAGTTGCAGTCGGGACGTCAGAGCCAAGGACAGCAAAAGGATTAGATGCTGGAGTGGCTATGGGAGGGGTAACAACAGAGGAGGCTGCAGAAGATGGGACCCCAGAAGTGGGGGGATGTTTGGAAACAGGAGAATAAGAAACACGGGGTAGTCTCCCTTGGAGGCGGAGATGAGTAACTGCCATAGCATAAGGGAGACCTTCTGCCTCTTTGAGGCAACGGATTTCACGTTCATTTAAGTAGACCTGGCAACAGCAGGAGTACGAAGGGTGAGCTTCATTACAATTAAGGCAAGATGGAGGTTGACTGCAAGATGTATTAGAATGGTCATCGGCACCACAGACTGGGCATTCGGCCATAGATCTGCAATATTTCGCTGGGTGACCAAAACGCCAGCAATTTCTACATTGTTGCGGTGTAGGTATCACCTTTCAAACTTGTAACCGATGTCCCGCGACATATACAGAGGACGGGAGTTCTCGGCTGTCAAAAGTTAAACGAGCCACATTGCAAGGGTAACGTCTCCTCCCCCGGGCAGGAAGGACATAAGTGTCTACTTTGAGGATTGGGAGATCCTGGAGTTCCAGCTGTTCAAAATGTCATTGCCACATGACTGGAAATTCTGTTGGACTATGGTATGGGGCAGAATGACAGTACCACTACAAGAATTGAGAGAAAGATGTTTTTCAATAGTGATAGGAGTAGTATCGATATTCGAAAGGAGAGAAAGATCATGAGCTTGGGTAGCATTCTGGACAGTGACGATGCGCGTACCACTCTTGAGAGCATGAAATGAAATATCTCTACCAACATGATGCAGGAGCGCTTTGCCAATAGTATACTATGGTCAGAAAGGTAGGCAGAAGAAGAAGTCGGTCTTAAAGTAAAGAATTTAGTCCATTGTGTGGTCCGAAACTGAGCGTGGAGAGGGAGTGCTTGACGTGTCGGTCTTTTCCGAGTAGAATGGGAAGGTAACGAAGGAGCATCATCAGAAGATTGAGGTTGGCGTTTAGGAGTAGGACCGGAGTTGGTCCGGCGTGAAATGGGCGGGCGTACCATAGAGGGAGAAGCCGGAAGCATAGTCAAAGGAGAGCGGAGTTCAGACAAATCAAAGGAGTCAGTCGAAGCCCCGGTACCTGAAGCGGGTGAGGAAACAGCACCAGCAAGAGGTACAGGGGCATCAGGAGTGTCCAAAGAGTGGTCTAAACACAAGGCAGGGTCAGAATGGGGTGCGGTATCAAGAAGGGGCCCGGGGGTAGTGGGTTCATGGATTGGGTTCTCCATGGTTAGGTTACTCCTTTGCTTTTTGTTTTTAAGAAAAAAAAGAAAGAAGAAAAGAAAATAAAAATAAAAAAAAAGAATAAAAAAGAGGGGGAGCGGGGAGGAATAGTTCCCAGAAGGAATGAAAGGGCCGGAAAATCTCCCTCCGTGCCCAAGAGGACCTCAGCACCGCTAGTAGCGCAGATGCAGCATGGAACCTGTGCCATACCCTACCCTTCATGCCAGTTAAACCAGCAATCTGGATAGCAACCTCACATCTGCCGAGCTACCTCGGTGGACAAAGAGAGGGCGGCAGATATCCGCCACAAAGCATACCTCCTTCGACCACCACCCCCGGAATCCGAAAGGTGCTTCCAGAGTACACCCGTCGCCCGAAAGACACCCAAAGCTACTCCGGGATACCGGAGAGGGACGGGACATCCCCAGGCAATCCAGATTCCACGCAAACTACGCCCACTGCCAAGAACCTCAACGGAATGGGATGGACCCCAGTGTCCTTTCCCCACCTAGGAACTAGCGCGCCTGTGGAGAAATCCCAAAGGCCAAAAAGAGGAAGGGCAAAAGGGAGGGGTGGGGAGGAGGAGGAGGAATGGAAAAAGGGGAGGATGGGGAGGATGAGATAGGGGAGGGAGAATGGGGGTAATTAGGTTCGGTCTGAGGAAGAAGACCGACAGGGCTAATTCCTCAGACCAAGAGCCTCTTCCCCACCCACAGAAGGAGCCCCCCTTGAAGAGGTACCAAAGTGGAGAAGGGAAAATGTGCCTTCTTCAGTGATTCTACGATAAGTATGATACTAAAACAGCAGGAGTCAATAAAAGCTATAGTGCCAGCCAGTGATAGAGTGTAGCATTAACAGTGTTGCAAGTAAGTTAAGCTTTTAAGTGGTAGAAAAAGGACACAAAACACTCATCCAATGTAATTGGAGGTATATAGGGCCACTGACAACACAGCTGCTGCCTCCACCACCACTTATATGTACAGCTTATGCTCTCAGTGGCCCTTATAAACCCAACACCACACCATTACACTTACTCCACATTGTATGATATATTTTATTCATTCTATGTTTCTATGTTATTAATATTGTTTATTATGTCATATTAGATGAATTGTGATAGATAAATAAGCCACAGAGTTGATATTAGCATCATATTCAAGCATTTTGTCCTGTCTCCAAACAATAAACTTGCCCCCCCCTCTCTCGTCATCCCTGTCCTCCTACACCAACAAGAGTCTTTAATAAAAGTAAGTGTGATGTTAAATGTTTATTTATACATTTCATTAGTGCTTTATATTTATCTGTCATTAAGAGATTTCGTTCGGATTTTTAACCCCGGGGGGTTAGCACCAGGTAACCAAGAAGATCAGTGCGTCATCGAGGACTGTCTAACTTATTTCCATTGGGGTCCTTAATCTTGTCCCCCTGGATGCCAACCCCACCAGTCGACTAACACCAGGTACCTATTGCTGCTAGGTGAACAGGACAAAGCGTGTAAGAACGTGTGAAATGTTACCACCCGCCGGGAATCGAACCAGCCCTCGTGTTGTGAAGGGGAGCTTTATGCACCATGGCTAGAAAATTAATTGGATTTAACATTTATTTCTATGGAAAAAATGGTCTTGGTTTTTCATGAATTTTGTTTTTGGCGACTCTCCTGGAACGGAAATTAATCATGAAACCAGGGTCACTGTATTGTATTAAACAGAATAGAGTGGAAATCAGTCTAACATACATTATTTAGGTATTAATATGTCAAAGAGCCCGTCGTAACCTGATCATCAGGAAAACAGTACGTCGCTAAGTGGGAGAGCTTATTGTCATTTTATGTGGAGAGATTAATCTATTCTATACTACAGAAATAGAGATGATTTTCTTTATGCAAAAAACTGGTTTGCTTGTCAGCCATTTTGGTTGTCGAACAAATTAAGTTCGACAACCAAGGTTTCACTGTATTAGTATTACTAAACATTCCTGCAATATTTCTCACTGTTGATAAGAGAATGAAAGTGGAAACAGTTGGATCACTCATTGCTTTAAACAACCAACGTCATTCTATGTTAAGTTGGAAAAATGGATAGTTTAATAGAAATTTAACCATCCTAGGTTTGATTCTCACAAATGTTTGAGTACTAGTTTGTAATTCTTTCAGCATTTTTCTAGAAAATAAAAATATAAATAAATTCCTGTCATAAAAATAAATTTAAAAATATATTATTAAATTTGGGAGACTTTTTTATCACGTGGTCTGCGAAAGTGACAATAAAATAACAGTTTAACTTAAACATAATGTCTAAATTACTAAGCTCACACAGTGTTAGTTAAAACTAGACATTTTGATTCATTCTGGACCACTATCAAAATTCTCTTCCATCACATTCAAATTCCGGAGGGCCCCACTTACACGGCAGATTAGGTTCCAGGCTACTGCCGGAAAGCAGACATAGCCGGAAAGCAGAACGCCATTTATTTCCACTTAAAAATGCATAAAAATGCTAGATAACAAGTTTACACTAACATATATCAAGTTAGCAATAGAACTAGGCATTAAAAAACATTAAAGACTAAAATACACACACACTACACTCATTATTTACCTCAAAATATTTGTAGTCTTAATATAGGGCAAAAGGTGAGTAGTATTTACTGTAATAAGTCAGGTCACCCAACTCACACATAAAATACTACGACAATGCTTAAAGCTCCCTAGAGTGATAAAATGCATATACAGAACACTCATTACATACCTTAAAAATTGTAGTCTTAATGGTCTTAACCCTTTGACTGTTTCCGACGTATAAATACGTCTTACGAGCCAATGTTTCTGACGTATTTATACGCACAAATTCTAGCGGCTTCAAATCGCGCACCAAAGGCCTGGTAGGCCTACACGGAGAGAATGGGTCTCAGTGGTCGGTGTGCACCCTGTGAAAAAAATCTGGGACCTAGCGGTGCATTGTGGGAACGCCATGTTGTCAGTCCATTTTCACCATGCCTCTCGGTAAGAAGTTCCTCACTCCTCGGCGGATTGGAGGTCTTTTGTTCCCAAGTGATAGCTCTAACAGCGATGAAAATGTCAGTGACAGTGAATTCAAGGGTTTTCAAGTGAGTGTTACCGAAAAAAAAGTGCCCCGGATAACGTTTAAATAGTGACGAAAAAACCCAAAAAAATTTCCCCCCCCCCTTTTTTTTTTTGGGGGAAAAAAAAAATTTGTTTTGGTTTTTTTTTTTTTTTAAAATTTTTTTAAAAATTTTTTTTTTGGGGGTTTTTTTTAAAAATTTAAAAAAAATTTTTTTTTTTAAAATTTTTTTTTAAAAAAAAAGGGTTTTTTTTTTTTGGGGTTTTTTAAAGGTTTTTTTGGGGGAAAAAAAAAAGGGGGGCCCCCCGGGGGGTTTTTTTAAAAAACAAAAAAAGGGGAAACAAACTTTTTTTTTTTTTTGGGGGGGGGGAAAAAAAAGGGCCGGGGAAAAAAATTTTTGGGGAAAAAAAATTTTTTAAAAAGGGAAAAAAGGAAAAATTTTTTTTAAAAAAGGGGGTTTTAAAATTTTTTTTTTTTTTTAAAAATTTTTTAAAAAAAATTTTTTTTTTAAAAAAAAACCCAAAAAATTTTTTAAAAAAAAAAAAAAAAAAGGGGGAAAAAAAAAAAATTTTTTTTTTTTTTTTAAAAAAAATTTCCCCCCCCCTTTTTCCAAAATTTTAAAAAAAAATTTTTTTTTGTTTTTTAAAAAAAAAAAAAAAACCCCCCCCAAAAAAATTTAAAAAAAAAAATTTTTTTAAATTTTAAAAATTTTCCCCAAAAAAAATTTAAAAAAAAAATTTTTTTTTTAAAAAAAATTTTTTAAAAAAAAAAAATTTTTTTTTTTTTAAAAAAAAAAAAACCCCCCAAAAAATTAAAAGGGGTTTTTTTTTTGGGAAAAATTTTAAAAAAAAACCCCGGGGGCCCCCCCTTAAAAGGAAAAAAAAAAAAAATTTTAATTAAAATTAAAAAAAAAAAGGGGGGGCCCAAAAACCCTTTGGGAAAAAAAATTTTTTTTTTCCCCAAAAAAAATTTTTTTTAAAATTTAAAAAAAAAAAAAAAACCAAAAAAAAAAAAATTTTTTTTTCCAAAAAAAAAAAAAATTTAAAAACCCTTAAAAAAAAATTTTTTTGGGGGGGGGGAAAAGGGGAAAATTTTTGGAAAAAAAGGGGGGGAGGGGGCCCCCCCCCCCCCCCAAAAAAAAAAAACCCCCCCAAGGTTTTTGGGGGGGGGGTTTTTTTGGAAATTTTTGGGTTTTTCCCCCAAAAATAATGGAAATAAAATTTAAAAATTCCGGAAACCCAAAAAGAAAAAAAAATTTTTTCCCCCCAAAAAAATTTTCCCCTTTCCCAAAAAAAAGGGGGGAAAAAAAAAAAAAAACCAAAAAAATTTTTGGGGTTTTTTCCAAAAAAAAAAAAAAAAATTTTTTTAAAAAAAAAAAAACCCCTTGTCCGGGATTTCCTTTTCCCCCAAAAATTTTGGGGTTTTTTTTTAAAAAGGTTTTTCCCCTTTTAAAAAATTTTTAAATTCCCCAAACCAACCCTTTTTGGGCTTTTAAAATTCCCCCAAATGAGCACTAATTCCCCGCATTTTTCCCCGTTTTACCTGGGTTAGTCGACTGGTGTGGGTTGCATCCTGGGAGACAAATTTAAAGGGCCCCAAAGGAAATAAGTTAGAAAAGTCTTCGAAACACTGCCCTTTTTTTTTTATCCTGGGGGGCAAAAACCTCTGGGGGAAAATTTTTTCTTGGTTTTTTCTCATAACCAAAACCAACAACGGTGCTACAAACAAACAACACAGCGGGTGTGGTACAGGAAGCAACAGACTGCTACAGCAGCAACAACTGGGTACAGCAGCAGCAGACGATGCTAACAGCAGCAAAAAGAGATTTACAGCACAGCAGACATGCTAAAAGCACAGCAGACAAAGCTTTCGCAGCAGCAAGATGCTAAAAGGGGCATAGACGATGCTACAGCAGCAGCAGACGATGCAAAAGCAGCAGCAAAACGAGCTACACAGCAGCAGACGGTACTCCCGCAGCAGCAGCACTGACGGTGGTAAAAACAACCAAGGGACAGCACTTGGACAGTGCAAAGGGAGCAAAACTGACGGTGGGACAGCCCCAGCAAACAGCTGACCACCAAAAGCACGATGGTTGATTGGGGGTTTTTTATACAACCTGGCCAGCTCGGAGACCCCGCAAACCCCCTTTCAACTTATCAATGATCTTTTTCTTCATCCCCTATATAATTCCAAACCCCTTTTTGCTGTAGGTTGGCACTAAAGCTTTCTTTGGGCCCCCTGGTCACTTATTTTTCCCCGAAAAAATCACCAAAAACACTGTAATAATTAAAGAAAATTTCCATTGGGAAACTTTGATGTTACCCGCGGGGCTCTGGTAAAAAATTTTCCCCCCCCCCCCCCCGGGGAACATGTGAGCTGGGTCAGGCCGAAAAATTTGGAAAGCGTCTCGGACGAAGAGGGTAGGGGTTTTTTGGGGGGTATGCGAGGGAAAAAATTTTTCGAAAAAAGCGAGTGGGAAAGCGATTGTACGGTATTTCGATGCTGCGGGATGCGGGGGGCCACTGTATATAATTTGGGGCCGTTTTTAAGGGGTTAAAAAACTCCCTAGAGGGGAAAAAATGCATATACAGTACGCTCATTACTTACCTTAAAATATTTGTAGTCTTAATTAATGTAGGGGGAGAAGTGAGTAAATGATATAAAAATGAATAAATGTGAGAGAGAATGAGTAAATGAGAGAGGACAGAGCTGCAGAGTATGTAAACAAACAGACGAACACGGCTGGTGGGTTGATACATGTTCATTTCCATATTTGTAAAGCTTATTACATAATACAAACACCTTACATTGTGTACCAGTTGTCTCCACAGTGTTACAGTAGAATAAATAAAGACCAACACTTCCATTCTCATGTAATTTTCTGAAGGAATGATGCTCTGACATTATTATTATTATTATTATTATTATTACAAATTATTACAAGTTATTATTATTACAAATTATTATTACAAGTTATTACAAATTATTATTATAATCATAATAAAAAAGAAGCACTAAACCCACAAGGGTCATGAATAGCTATAGACAGGAATAAATTTCTAGTTAGGTTACTGGTGTCTGACCAGAGAAAACGTAATTCTTCCGACTCTCCCACGAACTGCTTAGTAAACAAATCTCATATTTACCTGGACCTGGAGTTTACCTGGAGAGAGTTTCGGGGGTCAACGCCCCCGCGGCCCGGTCTGTGACCAGGCCTCCTGGTGGATCAGCGCCTGATCAACCAGGCTGTTGCTGCTGGCTGCACACAAACCAACGTACGAGCCACAGCCCGGCTGATCATGAACTGACTTTAGGTGCTTGTCCAGTGCCAGCTTGAAGACTGCCAGGGGTCTGTTGGTAATCCCCCTTATGTGTGCTGGGAGGCAGTTGAACAGTCTCGGGCCCCTGACACTTATTGTATGGTCTCTTAACGTGCTAGTGACACCCCTGCTTTTCATTGGGGGATGGTGCATCGTCTGCCAATCTTTTTGCTTTCGTAGTGAGTGATTTTCGGGGTGCAAGTTCGGTACTAGTCCCTCTAGGATTTTCCAGGTTAAAATAATCATGTATCTTCCCTCCTGGTTCAGGGAATACAGGTTTAGAAACCTAAGCGCTCCCAGTAATTGAGGTGTTTTATCTCCGTTTGCGTGCCATGAAAGTTCTCTGTACATTTTCTAGGTCGGCAATTTAAACCTGCCTTGAAAGGTGCTGTTAGAGTGCAGCAATATTCCAGCCTAGATAGAACAAGTGACCTGAAGAGTGTCATCATGGGTTTGGGCCTCCCTAGTTTTGAAGGTTCTCATTATCCATCCTGTCATTTTTCTAGCAGATGCGATTGATACAATGTTATGGTCCTTGAAGGCAAAGATCCTCCAAACATAATCACTCCCAGGTCTTTGACGTTGGTGTTTCGCTCTATTTTGTGGCCAGAATTTGTTTTGTACTCTGATGAAGATTTAATTTCCTCTGTTTTCCATATCTGAGTAATTGAAATTTCTCATCGTTGAACTTCCCATTGCTTTCTGCAGCCCACTGAAAGATTGGTTGATGTCCGCCTGGAGCCTTGCAGTGTTGCAATGGAAGACTGTCATGCAGATTCGGGTGTCATCTGCAAAGGAAGACACGGTTTCTGTGGCTGACATCCTTGTCTATGTTTGGGTATGAGGATGAGGAACAAGATGGGAGCTAGTACTGTGCCTTGTGGAACAGAGCTTTTCACCGTAGCTGCCTCGGACTTTACTCTGTTGAAAGACTACTCTCTGTGTTCTGTTAGTGAGGAAATTATAGATCCATCGACCGACTTTTCCTGTTATTTCCTTTAGCACGCATTTTGTGCGCTATTATGCCATGGTCACACTTGTCGAAGGCTTTTGCAAAGTCTGTATATATTACATCTGCATTCTTTTTGTCTTCTAGTGCATTTAGGACCTTGTCGTAGTGATCCAATAGTTGAGACAGACAGGAGCGACCTGTTCTAAACCCATGTTGCCCTGGGTTGTGTAACTGATGGGTTTCTAGATGGGTGGTGATCTTGCTTCTTAGGACCCTTTCAAAGATTTTTATGATATGGGATGTTAGTACTATTGGTCTGTAGTTCTTTGCTGTTGCTTTACTGCCCCCTTTGTGGAGTGGGGCTATATCTGTTGTTTTTAGTATACTGTGGGTGTATGTATCATGTTTATATGTTATGTAGCATGTTTATTATATAATTTTGAAAAAATATCATAGATGGATTAATGGAAATGTCTATATTAATGTAATATATGACATTTAATGCGCCCAAGAGATTATTACAGTGGTCCCTCAATAATCGTCCGGCCTGAAAGTCGTCCATTTCGGAAATAGTCCTGTTTTTTCGTCAAAATATTGGCTCGCAAATGGTCTGGTAACTCGCTAATAGTCCTTCGTCCCTGACGCGTATTCACGCTCTGAGCGGCCTCGGCCTTTCCTTCCCAGCCAGTGTGCCATTGTTTACCAGTGAGCGACGGTCCTCTCATATGCTCCAGCGAAATATTTCATAATATTCCATTTATTTTAGTGCTTGCAAGTTATTTAAGTGCTAAATAAGCTACCATTGCTCCAAAGAAAGCTCCTAATGCCAAGCCTTTGGTAAAGGTGAGAAATATGATTGAATTTAAGAAAAACATGAACAATATGATAGTGGCGTACGTGTGGGCAGGGCCGGATTAAGAAGTCTCCAGGCCCTAGGCTATTCAGATTGGCGGGGCCCCTTTGAGTTACGGGTAAGCGAAGCGACCCCTTCCAGCTTGGGGGTGGGGGGTCGGTGTGAGCCTGTTTAAGGTCTAATTAAATACATTCTGGCTATTTAGATTAAATTTAATAGGGAAAGTACATCAAGACAACCAAAACCATTTACCAACAGCCATTATAACTATCTTGTTAAATCATGCATTTTAAAGAGAATAAACTCAAGACAGCATAGTATTACTAGATTAGGCTATTAAAGTAGTGACATCATGTACCTATTATATTCAGCATAACCACTACAGCACTATTATTCCCTTTATAAATCACTGACCATTATTGTTATCATTGCATCATGCATAAGACTATCAAATCATATAAACTCAAGAAAGTAAAGAATTGTTTATATTCACAGGCACTTCTTAAATAAACTTTTTCTGGATTTCATATTGGCAAAATCATCAATTATATTCTGAAAATCAATATTTCTTGTTAGATCAGACTCAATGGTCAACAAGGCTAGGTTACACAATTTGTCTTGGCTCATTGTTGAATGGAGCTGGTTTTTCACTCTTTTCAAAACAGAAAATGAACGTTCTTCTTCACAGTTAGTACCTGCATTTCTTAAATGTTTCAAAGCAGCTGAGGGCGCACATTTTTCAGGTGGAGCTTTAATCTGATTCATATACCCAGAAAAATGAACTATTTCTTCAACAAATGTGTCCTGAACATCTGCTGAAAGGTGTTGTTGCAACTTTAATGCAGCTTCTCTCAATTCTGCATCTGGCATAGTAGTAATTTTGAACAGAAATCCAAACTTGTCATTGAGATTCTGGTAGATTTCTTTTCTTTTCACCAATTCTGTAATCAGTGAATCCAGAATGACGAAGTATGTAGCTGTCTTACATTTCTACCTTGGTAGCAACACAATTTCATTGTCTGGCTCCTCAAAATTGCGTTTCCTCTTCCTTGACCGCTCATGATCAGCAGTTTAGCTTTCTCTTCAAATATTTCAAAAGCTTCATCACTGCGAAGTGAGCTTACAAATTCCACTAAGCCTGCATAGAGGTTAGCACAAGTAGCCATTTCAATTTCAATTTTCTGAAGTGTCTTGTTCGTGGCATTTAACCATTCCAGTATACAGTCCCAAAGCACACAGAGTAAGGCCAATTCAAAATCTTCCAATTTTGATGCTAAGCTGGCTGCTTCGCTTCTTGTAGTTGCTGTCTGGTCTTCATCCTCTGCTATTTGGATCAAAGCAGAACGTATTTCAGCAAAGCTGTCTTTCAAAGCATGTGTTGCATCATACTGCACTGACCACCTTGTTGTTGATAATGATTTGATGACATCTCCATGAATGGTTGACTTGAGTATACTCCACCGATGCGTTGAAGCAGAGAAAAAATTAAAGAGTGCTTGTAAAAGTCCAAAAAATGAAACTGCAGCGACACAACACTCCGCAGCACATGACCCAACAAGAATGTGCTGAGCAGGGCACATATTCAGCAAGTGGGTTGATTTGCTTGATACGGGCTTGCAATCCATTATATTTACCCGACATGTTACTTGCATTGTCGTAGCTCTGGCCACGGAAATCCATAATAGAGAGATCATGTTCAAGCAGAGTATTCAGTACTACATTCATCATTGTTTCTCCATCATGGCCTGAAAGAGGAATGAATTTTATAAAGCGCTCTACAGGCTTACCACTGGAGTCGACAAAGCGAACAATGAATGTCAATTGATCTGTATGTGAAATATCTGGTGTTTGAATCTACACTTATTGAAAAGTATTTTGCAGTTTTCACAGCTGCTATGATGTTATTGAGGACCTTCTTAGTCATCAGTTCAATAAATTCATTGCATATAGTAGATGACATGTAAGATAAAGTGCCTCTTCCTGCATTCCCAAGGCGTGACACATGATTTGCTAAGAATGGATCGAATTGTGCTAACAGTTCTATGATCCCTAGGAAATTGCCACTGTTTTCCAAACCAAAAACCTCATTTTCTCCACAGAAAGCAAGTCCTCTTAGAGCTAAGAATTTTACAACAGCAACAACTCTTTCTAAAACTTTTCTCCAATAAGTGCGCTCTTTTTCAGTTTGATTTTCCAAATGAGAATCCAATAAGCCTTTTTTCTGTGCACGAAATACACTGGCTAAAATGCAGCTCCTGTGAGTGGTGCTGTTTTCATGTTCCTCGAAACGCTTGGAATTTTTCCAGTCATTGAACCCCTGTGTGAAGGTATTTTCTTTGGTAGAAAGTAGCTTGCATGCTGAACAGTACACTTTTCCTGAGCTTTCAGAGTATACCATCCATGATCATGTGGGGTAAGATAGAAAGATTTATGGAGAAACATCACCCATAGAAGGATGTTGCAAGCCATATCGGCAACTTGTAAAGTGACAGAGTCTTGGCCCATTTTAGGTAAGTTTTAATAAAAGAGACGCCAGAAACAGAGCTCTCTGGACAGTTTTTTTTTGCGAGACACAACTCCAGTGACTCTCAAGGTGGTCCTAGTGGCATTAAGAAACAGAGAAGAGAAGTAACCCCAGAAAAGCAATTGGTACCCGAAGTGTTGATGGAAGGGGATTCCCTTTCCAAACAGGAAATCATCCAATCTGTCTCCTTCTCCAGTCTTCCATACACAAAGAAGAATTGCCAATAAAGGTGTTATTCTGTTAATGTTTAATTCATCATGTGCCACTGTATTGTTTAGGTACTACATCTATATTTCATGTAAAAAAAATTTTTGTTTTAATACTTCTGGGTGTCAGGAACGGATTAATTGAATTTACATTATTTCTTATGGGGAAAATTGATTCGTAAATCGTCCATTTCGATAACAGTCCCACTTCCAGGAACGAATTATGGACGATTATTGAGGGACCACTGTATATGGCATCGAGTAGAGAGACACTTAGTGATTTTAATGTGCACCTGCACGCCAGCAAAGTGTGTAAGTATATTTAAGTACAGGTATACATAAGTATATTATCAGAGTACATATAAAATATGCAATAACTTTAAAACACTTGAAATTCTGGAAAATTTCCAGACATAATAGAAATATGTGCTCACGGAAAATGCAAACAAACTGCGTGGGGTGCGCCGTATTTGAAAGACTGCTCACCGTATAGCAAATTTGGTCATAATTTGAAAGTGCCATATTAGTGGAATGCGTAAGGCAAAACACCATAAAGCTGGCCCTACTGTATACAAGAAACAGT
This sequence comes from Cherax quadricarinatus, assembly GCF_026875155.1. Taxonomy (NCBI): domain Eukaryota; kingdom Metazoa; phylum Arthropoda; class Malacostraca; order Decapoda; family Parastacidae; genus Cherax; species Cherax quadricarinatus. The sequence goes on along the minus strand of NC_069462.1, from coordinate 127,527 downwards.
ACTGGACCTAGTAATGATCCTTGTGGAACCCCACTAGTTACACTAACACTTCTTCTTGGACAATAACTCATCCACAAAAAGTTAACACTTTTTGATGTTCATGAACTCATTTGTACTCAATAACTTTTATGCAAAATGCCTTTAACGACATTAATACATTTTTGCTTTTAATGTTTAAATAAGCAAAGGCAAAATGAGTTCTTACCTGCAAAATCTCAAATATCACACTACAGTAGAACTTAATAATTCAGGAAGGGTGGGGGGGGATGTGTTAGGTTCCTAAAGTGATGCGAGTCTTGAAGCTGCATAATAGCAAATCTTGCATGTCAGATTAAAAAAAATATTTTACATATCTTTAAAGTTTGTAGGTAGTAGGCTGGTAGACAGCAACCACCCAGGGAGGTACTACTGTCCTGCCAAGTGAGTGTAAAACAAAAGCCAGTAATTGTTTTACATGATGGTAGGATTGCTGGTGTCTTTTTTCTGTCTCATAAACATGCAAGATTTCGGGTACCTCTTGCTACTTCTTCTTACACTTAGGTCACACTACACATACATGTATAAGCATATGTATGCACACCCCTCTGGGTTTTCTTCTGTTTTCTTTCTAGTTTTTGTTCTTGTTTATTTCCTATCTCCATGGGGAAGTGGAACAGAATTCTTCCTCCGTAAGCCATGCGTGTTGTAAGAGGCGACTAAAATGCCAAGAGCAAGGGGCTACTAACCACTTCTCCTGTACAAATTACTAAATTTAAAAAGAAAAACTTTCGCTTTTCTTTTTGGGCCACCCTGCCTTGGTGGGATACAGCCGGTTAGTTCAAAAAAAAAAATCTTTAAAGTTCCCATATGTAAACTCTCACACTATATTATGATTGAAGCCTGAAATCCATAGGGGTTAAGTTTATGTAGGCATTATGAATCCTGAAACTTTGGATAACAGGAAATTTTGCGTATCTAAATTATTTAAAAAAATTTTGTCTATGTATTTCTAAATGCCACTCTTTTCTTCTTAACCCTTTGGGGGTTTCGGACGTACTAGTACGTCTTACAACCCAGGGTTTTTGACGTACTAGTACGCCTAAATTGCAGTATAAAAAAATCCTGCAGCACACAGTGTGTAATGACAAAAAAAAACTTTGACCGTGTTTTTGGATTAAAACAGCGACTTTGCACTGTATTTTCATGTGGTATTTATTTTTGTATTCTAGTTTTCTTGGTCTCATTTTATAGAATGGAAGACATATTACAGAAATTGAGATGATTTAGACTGGTTTTACAATGAAAAGTACCTTGAAATTGAGCTCAAAGTAGCAGAAATGTTCGATTTTTACCGAAATTCAAAAGTAAACAAATCATACCAAGCGTCCAATACACATCAACTGGTGAGTCTAATATTCTTTCACAAGTGTGCTGATATTATTTATACCATTCCTACACTAATGCAGTAGTCTGCATAACAGTAAATTTTATTTTTTTTGTAAGAATAAAAATTGAAAGTGGAAAGCCAAAGAAATATAAGAGGGGCCTGGGGATGTGACTAACAAACAGAGGAAATGTTATTTTAGTGCCAGGAATGTCTTTCTTGTTTATTCTGGACCCTATTTGGAAATTGGCATCTTCTGAAATTTGTGTGAAATTGGCAAAATTGCTAAATTCTGACCACTGTATTGGATAGTTGAAATCAGTAAATGGGTGGTTTCTTGTACTCATTCAATAGAAAAAAATGGAGTTCTAGAGAAGTAGTTATGATTTTTGTCGACCAGTACACTGGAATTGGCTGAAAATAGGGCTCAAAGTGGGCAAAATCGCCGATGCGTAAACATCGTCGAGACCACTAACTTCGTGAGAGCATAATTCCGTAAGTTTTCCATCAAATTTCATACTTTTGGTGTCATTATGATCGGGAAAAGATTATCTATCTTTTCATAAGAAAAAATAATTTTTTTTTTAATTTGGCCGACCGTGAGAACAAGTCTCGGAGAGGGCCTGTCGACCCTCAAAGGGTTAATTGTCAAAAAATTATTCAAAACAATAAAAAATTATAGATTTTCTATTGTATGAGCTTTCATGTGAAGTGTTTAGAGAGGATTTTTTGTATAAAGGCTTTAAGACACACTGAAACTGGTATGGTTTCTCTCCAGTATGAACTCTGATGTGTCTTACTAGACCTGATTTATGTTTAAAATCTCTCAGACACTCTGAACACTGGTATTTTTTTTCCTGTATGAACTCTCATATGAACTATTAATTATATTTTGTTGGAAACACTTTTGACACTCTGAACAGCGATATGGTTTCTCTTTTCTGTGACCTTTTCATTGTGTAGTGAAAGAGCAGATCTTTGTTTAAATTCTTTGAAGCATCTGAACACTGATATGGTTTTTTCTCCAGTATGAATTCTCATGTGCTGTTTTTGGCTTGATTTTTGTGAAAATTCTTTTTGGCATATTAAACATTTATATGGTTTTTCTCCTCTATGAACTCTCATGTGAGTTAAGAGATTTGAATTATGTGAAAAGTCTTTTAGGCACTCTGAACACTGAAATGGTTTCTCTCCTGTATGAATTCTCATATGTTTTACTAGGCCAGAGTGATGTGAAAAGTCTTTTAGACATACTGAACACTGATATGGTCTTTCTCCTGTATGAACTCTCATATGGAGTGTTAAAGATGATTTGCGTGAGAAGTCTTTAACACACAGTGAACACTGGTACGGTTTGTCTCCAGTATGACCTTTCATGTGACGCATTAGAGATGACTTTAATGAGAAGTCTTTTTGACATTCTGAGCACTGATATGGTTTCTCACCTGTATGAGCTCTCATGTGATGCATTAATTGTGTTTTACTTGAAAAGTCTTTCTGACACACTGAACAGTGACGAGATTTCTCACTTTTATCAACTTTCATGTGATGCATTGGATTTGATTATAATTTACAAATTTTACACCTGCCCTTATTTATCACTTCTTTGAATGTATATCCTTTATACTGTTTGTGGTTTTAAACATAGGTGCTTTATCCTGCAAACTAACACAGAGGTCATGAAATTCCAAAAAATAAATAACTGATATTAAAACTGTATGTCTACAAATTAACTGAATTTATTTCTTGCATTTATTGATAATTAACTTTTACAGTATAGATTATTAAATAAAATACATGTATCTTCAACAGTTTTTCCTCTTTTAGCATACACAGCTTGAATAAAAGACCTGTAATTATTTTAAAAGGTCTTTAAAAAATTCCAGACTCTCCAAGATGATGATGGTAAAAGGCAGCAATATATTACAGAAATAATATAAACAGTAAAAAAATTATGTGAGTTCAACAACCTAATGTGCTTATTTGGTTAACAATGAGATGACAGAACAAAGTGAAGAAATATTTATTTGAAGCAGGGAAGTAACAGAGATGATGCAAGTTATTAGGTAGGACATAATCCTGTGACTAACAGTATGCAAGTTCTGATGTATGGTACATATAATATATTTAAGTACATCTCATCATACTTTTGTATAGTGGTTTATTACAAACTAATAATATGAGTTTAAGTACCAATACAGTACACTTCTATAGTGATATTATAATTATTATTATTATTATTAACTGAAAGATAAAATATTTAATAAAGAACGTTTAATTAAATATAAACTTATGTATTAATATTTGTATACTCATTAGTGTATCATACTGCAAAAAAACATGAATAAGCAACTAAAATATATGACAGCACTAAATTATATTATTTAACTAAGTGTAAATAAATTATATTAAGTTGTTAAGGCTGAGGTAAAGAATGTTGAGGTAAGTTTCTCAGTGATCTTAAACAAAATGACAGAATTTGTATTTATGGATATGTGATGAATTTTATAATGCTGATTATTGGCACAGTGTATATCTGCAGTAATTTCACAGCTTACACGAAGTTCATAGCATATACTGGGTCTTGGCTCTACAAAATTACCTCTTCTGTAAAAAGAATAACCTGCAAAAGAAAAGAATGAGCTATTAACACCACTGGAAACCCAACTAATATGAAACATCTGAGTCATTCATACACTTTTACTTGAAACATGTTAACATCTCTTTTACCTTTATTGAAGACTCTTGCTGGCGTATGGAAGATGGTGAGGAGGAGAGAGGGAGAAGGAGAGGTTACTGTTTGGAAGGGGAATCCCCATCCATAAGGAATTCAGGTATCAAGGCCCAATCTGGGGTTACTTCCCTTCTTTGTCTTTTACTGGCACTAGGACCAGCTTGAGAGTCACTGGACCCCTGTCACACAAAAAACCTGTCCAGAGAGGTCTGATTCTGCCATCTCTTTAAGATTTGCCTAAAATGGGACAAGGTATTGTCATTGAACATGTTGCATACACACCTTGCAACAGTGTTGTTAGGGTGATATTTCTCCACAAAACTTTGCAACTCATTCACTTTAACACATGTCCTTAAAACAAAAAAAAGAAGAAGGCACATTTCCCCCCTCCTTCTTTCTTTGAAAGGGAATTTTCGGCTGCGGCTGTTGCTTTAGTAAATTAATTATTTTTGGAATAATTTTGACTCCTTT
>NC_069462.1:105629-122459 GCF_026875155.1 Cherax quadricarinatus | reverse complement strand
CAAGAGTATAACCAACAACCAGCATGGATTCATGGAAGGCAAATCCTGTGTCGCAAACCTTCTGGAGTTTTATGATAAAGTAGCTGTATAACCCTTCCAATTTAGCATTTTTGATTATAATATGATAAAGTAACAGAATTCACAAGAGAGAGGTGGTGGGTTGATTGCATTTTCTTGGACTGCAAGAAGGCCTTTGACACAGTTCCTCACAAGAGATTAGTGCAGAAGCTAGAGGATCAGGCACATATAACAGGAAGGGCACTGCAATGGATCAGAGAATACCTGACAGGGAGGCAACAATGAATCATGGTATGTGATGAGCTATCACAGTGGGCACCTGTGATGAGCAGGGTCCCACAGAGATCCTGCTCATCACCAGTTCGGTCCTAGGACCAGTGCTATTTTTGGTATATGTGAATGACATGATGGAAGGGATAGACTCAGAAGTGTCCCTGTTTGCAGATGATGTGTAGTTAATGAGGAGAATTAAATCAGATGATCAGGCAGGATGTCAAAGACCTGGATAGGCTGGACACCTGGTCCAGCAACTGGCTTCTTGAATTTAACCCCGCCAAATGCAAAGTCATGAAGATCGGAGAAGGGCAAAGAAGAACGCAGACAGAGTATAGGTTAGGTGGCCGAAGACTGCAAACCTCGCTCAAGGAGAAAGATCTTGGGGTGAGTATAATATCGAGCACATCTCCAGAAGCACACATCAACTAGATAACTGCTGCAGTATATGGGCGTCTGGCAAACCTGAGAACAGCGTTCCAGTACCTTAGTAAGGAATCGTTCAAGACATTGTACACCATGTATGTCAGGCCCATACTGGAGTATGCAGCACCAGTTTGGAACCCTCACTGGGTCAGGCACATCAAGAAATTAGAGAAAGTGCAAAGGTTTGCGACAAGGTTAGTTCCAGAGCTAAGGGGAATGTCCTATGAAGAAAAGTTAAAGGAAATCTGCCTGATGAAACTGGAGGACAGAAGAGTTAGGGGAGACATGATAACTATATACAAAATACTGCATGGAATAGACAAGGTGGACAAAGACAGGATGTTCCAGAAGGAGAGACAGAAACAAGGTGTCACATTTGGAAATTGAAGACTCAGATGACTCAAAGGGATGTTAGGCAGTATTTCTTCAGTCATAAAGTAAGCAGGAAGTGGTATAATCTAGCAAGTGATGTAGTGGAGGCAGGAACCATACGTAGCTTTAAGACGAGGTATGATAAAGCTCATGGAGCAGGGAGAGAGAGGGACCTATTAATGTTCAGTGAATAGGTGGGCCAGGAGCTGAGTCTCAATCCCTGCAACCACAATTAGGTGAGTACCACTTATAAGACTTGTTTTAGTTTCAATCCTCTTCAAGAGGGGCTCCTTGGTGTGAAGAGGCTCTTGGTCTGAGGAATTAGACATTTTGGTTTTCTTCCTCATACCAAACCTAATTCCCCCACCCAATCCCCCCTTCCCTACCCCATCCTCCCTTTTTCCCTTTCGTCCTCCTCCTCCACATCCCTCCCCTATTCCCTTCCTATTTTCAACCTTTGGGATTCTTCCCATGGGCACTCTTGTTCCTAGGTAGGGGGAAGAGTATCAGGGTCCATCCTATTCCATTGAGGTCCTTGGCGGTGGTGTAGTTTGCCGTGGAATTTGGATCAAACCCGGAGTTGTCCTGATCCCTCTCCGGTCTCCTGGGGGGTGGCTTTGAATGCCTTTTGGGTGATGGGTGTTGCTCTCCCAATTTTCCATTTGTGTCTGTTTACAAAAACCTGAATTGCATTCCTCTGTTATCCGTCCCATCTCGGGCTATATTTTATTTCATTCATCAGATCCTTTTCCTGATGGAACATTTAATGAAAGGTCACTTCTTGTACACAATGGTATACTAAAAACCATCAGATCTTTGTTCATACTTTGCTGCATTATACTGCTACCTATTTCTATTCAAACCTTGATTAAGCACTCTTGTGCCTGTGCAGTATGCTTGAAATGTGCTGCATGGTTCTGATATCAAATCATACACATAATGAATGCCATCAGGCCAGCTGCAATGATCGGCAGGGGGCCCTGATGGCATTTAGGTATGTGTGCTTCATCATTTACTTCCCTCAGCCTTTGCAGTCCTTTTACATGTTTTTAATCTTATTAAGTCAAAAGGGATTCTTCCCCAGCTATAAAAATTTTGTGCGGGTTTCTATTTTATAAATCAGGTTCTCCAAGCCATGATGCCTCACATCATCCATTGTTCTTACCAGTGCAGTTTGCAAGTTGATGGAACATCTGGTAGACATTTGGTGTGTGATATTTAGAGAGACAAGTCTCTCCACTAGTCAATTTGGCTTTTTGTATGGGCTGCTCCATTATTGACCCCTACTTCACTTAGACACCTATATTTGTAATGTCTTTACTAGTAATTACCCAGTTATCACGTCTTTTTTTTAATTTGAAACCTTTCAAGGGGGGCCCCTTGACATGGTGAAGAGGCTCTTGGTCTGAGGAATTGGACCCTTTGGTCCCCTTTCCCTCAGACAGAACCTAATTATCCACCAATGCTCCCTCTCTATCCCCCCTTTTCCTTTACCTTCCCTCCTTCCAACCCCCCCTTTTTCCCCTTTCCATTTGTAGCCTCTGGGGTCCTCCTCTTTTGGCATTACAGTTTCTAGGTAGAGGGAAGTGTGCCGGGGTTCATCTGCTCTGTGAGATTCCCCAGGTGTGGTGTAGTTTGCCCCGGAATCTGGATTTTTCTGGAGGCGCCCTGCTCCCCTTTTCGGATTTTCCCAGAGTGGGGCAGGGTGTCCTGCAGGTTGACGGGTTTGTCTCCAGAGGTGCCTGTTGGTTCTGGGAAGGTTGGCAGCAGATGGAGGGTATGCTTTGTGGGGGGGGTTCCAACCGCCCTCTCTTTTGTCCACTGAGGTGGCTCGGCAGATATGAGATTGCTATCCCAGTGCGCTGGGCAGATGCAGCGTGGAACCTGGCCATACCCTAGTATGGCACAGGTTCCATGCTGCATCTGTGTTGCTGGCTGTTTTGAGGTCCTCTTTGATGAAGGGAGGAACTTACGGCCTTTCCATGCCTTCTATATCGGAGTATAAAACAAATTCCAACCACACAATAGAGCGAAAATCTAATGTAAAGACTTGGGAGTGTAATGTCAGTGGATCTCATTTTCAAAGACCACAACACTGTATCAATCGCATCTTCTAGAAAAAATGACAGGATGGATAATGAGAACCTTCAAAACTAGGGATGCCAAAACCCATGATGACACTCCTCAAGTTGCTTGTTCTATCTAGGCTGGAATATTTCTGCACATTAACAGCATCTTTTAAGGCAGGTGAAATTGCTGACCTAGAAAATATCAGAGAAACCTTCAAGGGACACACAATTGTGATAAAACACTCAGTTACTGGGAATGCTTGAAGTTCCTCAACCTGTACTTCCTAGAATGCAGGTGGGAGAGATACATAATTATATGCACTTGGAAAATCCTAGAGGGAATTAGTACCAAATTTACACACAAAAATCATCCCTATGAAAACAAAAGGACTTGGCAGACGATGCAGCATCCCCCCAATGAAAAGCAGGAGCGCCACTAGACAATAAGAGACAAACCAATAAGTGTCAAGGGCCCCAAAACTGTTCAACTGCCTCCCAGCATCATAAGGGGGATTACCAATAGACCCCTGATTGTCTTTAAGCAGGCACCTAAAGCCAGTGCCTGACCAGCCGGGATGGGGTTTCTACATTGGGTTGCATGCAGCCAACAGTAACAGCCTGATTGATCACACCCTGATTTCCCCCATGAGGTTGGTCATAGACTGGGCTGCAGGGGCGATGACACCAAAACCCTCTCCCCGGTATTAGTAAACTTTTCCCTTTCTTTTTTTCTTTTCATAAACTAATGGAGTCTTCTTAGATGACCCCCTCCTCCTCCCAGGCTCCTTTTTGTTACCGCATCCTGTTCTGACCCAGCTTCATTATTGGGGCCATTCTCCAGACTTTCCCATACCCCTTTACCTTCTGTGGTGTTTATTTCATCACCTGTTCCTGGGGTGAGGCTCGACCTTTTTTTCGGGTTTCCCTCTGCCTTTTGGGCATGCCTTTAACTTTGTTTTCCGGGCCCTTCCCCCAAAAATTAGGGTTTAGGGACATTTTTTGGGGAATGCCCCCCTTTGCATCAGTTTGGCTGCCTTTTGGTCCTATGCCTGAATGCTCTAGACCTTTTGCTGTTTGATGGTTTTCAATTTCTGTCATTCCACCCAAAACAACCTACATGACACCCATTTTCTTTATGAACCATTTTTACAATTTAAACAAGGATCGTAATTTTAGCGTGCCAGCTGTCAGGGGGCCCGTTTTTGCCCCCGGGTTTTTCTGTTTTTTTAAAGGGCGCTCTTAGTGCTAGAACTTTAAATTGTTTTCATCAACCCTTTATACGTAAACCCCTCTAGGCCGGGAAACCAATTTTTGGGCGGAAAACATTATATACGGAGTCAAAAAAGGAGAATTAGTGTGCATGCGTAGCAGAGTTTACTGCCAGGGGGGAATTCTTTGGGCCTATGCCCGTGGGGAAAAAAAATTTAAATAATAATTAAAAACCTTTTTCATGTCAGGGGAAAAAGAAAGTCTCCCGGTATCATTGGTTTTACATATTTGTATAGTGTATATTACAGGGCTCCCTATAAAAATTGATGTTAAAGGCTAAAGTGTCATTTAAAAAAACAGGTAAATTTTGAAAATGAAGGGATAAGCCTATAGGGGGAAGGTGCCAGAAGTCGCCAGAAACTTCCAAACAGGTCAGCTGTTTTTAATAATTTTCCCTGGCCTGTTTGGTTACTCATATAATTTTAGGATACCAGGAATAGCAGAATAAGTGCTGTAGTAGAAAACAAACCCAGTATTAAAAGGGTTTACTTAGTGGAGTGGAGGACTTTCATTGGGGTTTCTTTTTTTAAAAATACGAGACTTACTGTGAATTTCATATAACTGTAGTTACCAGCGGTCGCCCATTATACAAAACGAGAAGAAATTTATTACTACAGAAAAACCCGTCCTTCCCCCAAAAAATTTGCACCAGTCAACTATGTGATAAAAAATAGCATTTATTGCGGGGGAGACAGAAAAAAAAAAAAAAAAAAAAAAAAAAAAAAAAAAATAAAAAAGGCCAGATAAAAGCGATTGTAAAAAAGGGGAGGTGCCCGTTCGTCATTGTAGGAGCTGCCAGTTACCCACCGGCTCTTCAACACGAAGTTATATTTTTTTTTGGGGGTATCAGTTCAAATCAAATTACTCGGGTAGAAAAATTTTCCCAAAGTAGTTCCTTCAGGTGTTAGCTCAAATCACCGCCCAGTATGTTTTAAATAAGTGCCCCCTTGATCAGAGCAGATCGACTGGCCCCAAACCCTTGTCTGGCCAAACCCTTGATGGTCCAAAACCTTGACTGGTCCAAAACCCCTTGATGGTCCAAACCCCGGGAGGGTTTTCAAACTTTTTCTTTGGAAAAATTAAAGCAGACGTAAAGGGAGGGGGGTTGTAGGCGCCCTTTTTTAAAACACAAACATTAAAAATCAGGAACTTGAGGGTTTAGCTGCCCCAAAAATAAAAAAAGAGTTGGGAAAAAAATTTACAAAAAACCCTAGGCTTCTTTTAAGGTTATTAATAAATATTCAAGGGGTTTGGGTGTAGAATTGCAGAAAAAAAAACCCTTAAAATTTCATTTTTGAACCCGTTTTGTAGTTTTGTGGCCCGTCAAAAAACGGGCCCCCACGGGTTTAAATTGTCATTTTTGGGGAAAATTGGTTTTCACGCCCCTTGGCAGAAAATCCCAGAATTTAGCTAAAAGCAGTATTAAAAACGGGAAAAGTTTTTGGGTATCCCCAAAATGGGGAAAAAATTGGGGGGGACAAAAAATCAAAAGGGTTTTAAAAAGGGAGGACAACATCAAAGCGCTTTCATGGGAAAAAGGGGGAAAAAGCTTTTTTAAAACAGAGGGGAACAAAAAAAGTCGGGGCTGAATGGTACTCCCCTTGATACTGGCCATTTTAGTAAAACTGAAAGGGCTGGGGTGTTTGGCCCTGGGAGGAAGTAATAGTAAGGCTGGGGGTTGTGTCCTGGGGGGACATTTAATGGTAAAGCTGGAGGTGGGGTCCGGGAGCCAGAAAGGGTTTGAAGTGGGGGATATGTCCTGGGAGACAGAAATGATAAGGGGGTTTTTTGTCCAGGTGGGGGGAATTTTTAGCAGGAAGGAATACATATAAATGCCACATAGGAGTTTAGGAGCCAAAAGTAGGGAAAAAAGGAGTAAAAGAAAAGTTTAAAACCCAAAATATTGCAAACTAAGAAAAAACCGCAGGAAAATACCCCCCCCCAAAAAAGAGGACTCCAATAGAAATTTGGTGAAGAAAAATTACCAAAAACAACTGGGGGAAAGCTCCATTGTTGGTGTTTAGGGAGGAAAAGAAGAAAGACGGGGGGAAAACATGCACCAACGGGAAAAACGTCACAAAAACCCCAAGGCAGGGGGAAAACCAAGCCTGTGAAAATACTTTTGCACTTGGTATCTGCTGGCATGGGAAATCGGGGAAAAAAGATGGGACTTTGAAAAACTTGACCACCCTGGGAAAAAATGCCTTTTGCCCAAAATGAAAAACAGGAAAATGAAAACCCCCTTTCCCTTTTAAGTTTTTTTCACCCAAAATTTGTGTCCCTTTCAGTACGGGGAAAAGGACTGTGTTTTAAAACAAAATTTGCCGGGGCCTTTCCATCAAAAGGGGGGAAAAAAAAGCTAAAAAAACATCCAGGCCAGGGGGAAACCCTTGGGGTTTTAGCCAACCCAACTCAAGAGGGAGAGGTTTTTTTTGCCGGGAAAGGGGAAAAAAAACTGGCAGGAAAGGGCAGAAATCGTCCCAAAAATCCATCTTTCCCTGGAGGGGAAACCCAAACAGTCGATGGCCTCCACTCCAAACCAACAGATACAGATACTAATGCCGGAAAAAAACCCCCCCCCCCAAGAAACCCAAAAAATACCCCCGTCCGTAACATTCTTTTTTGCAAATAAAAGGGTCAAAAGCCCAGAAAACAAACAAAAAAAAATACCTTTCATCCGTGGACTGCTTGCAGAGGCAAAGGCAATGTTCGGGGGCTTTCATGAGCCCACATAAAGGACCCATTTGGGGAAAAAGAAATATGGACCCCAGGTTACAACCTATACAGATGTGCAGGGGTAAACCAGGAAAAAAAGGGGGGGGTTTGGGCCCTTGTACTTTGGGAAAGAGTCACTTGTTTGCACAAAAACTGCTTAATCCCTTTCCAATTTGACGTAGTGGAATTTTTTAGCAGTAAAGGCCCGGAAAACCCAAAACCTATTTCATTGGGGAGTTAAAAGCCCCCGGAGGGAACATCCCAGAAATTTCCCGGGAAAACAGCTTTTAAAAAATTGACCACGGTCTGGAAAAATTTTCCCCAGCCCCGCACCCAACACCCTTTGCCCCGGGGGGATTTCAATTTAAAAGGCCCCTAAAAATGGGGGAAATTTATAGCAAATAATTTGTTCCCAAAAAAATAACCCCAGGGGGCAGCTCTGTGAAACTCACACCACACAAAGCTTTTAAATCTTGCCCCCAAAAATTAAATTTTTAAACCCAGCAAATAATGGCCTACTAGACGGGAGAATACATGGCCCTCAATTCAAAAACAATGTTTGATTTTGAAAAAAAATGTCAATATCAAAAAAAAATATACTCAGATAAACCACATAATTGAGGTTCAGACTGTATGCGGGGGGGGGCCCCGGGCCCGGCCCAAAATGGCCCTAGTCACGAGGGACCCATTCCCCAAAAATTAAAACTTCAATAAAAAAAAAATTAAAGGGGCCCCAATTTAAACCAAGTCCAAACCCCGATAAAAAAGCGGGAAAAAGATATACAAACCCAACACGGGCCCCAAAAATTATGCCTAAAAACGTTTTAACTCGGTGGCACTCGATGTATGCACAAGGTTTATTCCTCTAAAAAAAAGGGAGGAGTAGTTTAAAAATAAAAAGAGACAGGCGCCCCCCTTTTACAGGCGAGGAAAAAAAAATAAAAAAGGGGCCAAAAAAGAGGTAAATTTATCTGAAATGCGCGGGGAGCCCACTGGTCAGAAAAATTTGAAGCATGAACTTAAGCAAAAAGAATCCTTTAGGGCAGGAATGGGGGGAAAAAATTAAAAGCTTTTAAATAAAAATCGAAAAAAACCCCAAAAGTATTTCTTCTCCTTGCCAAATCAAAACCCAAAGGAAAAACCCCCGGGTTTTGGGGGCCCCTACTTAAAAAAAGGGGGTTTCCTACACAAAATGCAGCAAGGAAATGAGTAAAGCTAAAAAGCCCCAAAAAGACTCGGGTTTTTTGCAAGCCGCTAGCCGATGAAGTCGAAGTTTCAAAATAAATTTTTTTATAGGGAGCCAAAAATTTGATTAACCCCAAGCCTACCCGATGTTATCCTGACGCCAAATGATTCGAACAGGCGATAAAAGACATCCCCATGCACTCTCCCCCAGGGCCAGACTCAGGGGAACTTGTGTTCATCAAGAACTGCAAGAAGCCCATCACGACCCTTTTTCCATCCTTTTTGGAGAGGGAGCTTGGGAACGGGGGTCTTTCCCTCATTTACAAAAAACAACAGAAATGGGCCCCCCCCCACAAAGGGGGCAGTAAAGCAAAGCAAAAAAAATAAGCCAAAATTACCCACTAACACCCCATATCAAAAAAAATCTTTAAAAGGGGTTCCTAAGAAGAAAGATCACCCCCCAATCTAGAAACCCCAATCGGTTACAAAAACCCCAGGGCAACTTTGGGTTTAAAAACGGGTTTCGCCCCTGTCTTTTCTCAGCTACGGGTTTCACAGGGAAAAGGTCCTAAATGCCTAGAAGAAAAAAAGAATGCAGATGTAATATATACGACTTTGCAAAACCCTTTCGACAAGTGTGACCAGGGGCCGTAATAGCGCAAAAAAATGGCCCCTTAAAGGGAAAATAACGGGAAAAAAGTCGGTCGGGGAAATCTAAAATTTTTCCTTCACTAACAGAACACAGGAGTAGTCGTAAAAAGAGTAAAGTCCCAGGCAGCTACGGGTGAAAAGCTCTGTTTCCCAAGGGGACAGTACTAGCTCCCATCTTGGGCCTCAAACCTTTATATCCGAATAGACAAGGTTGTCGCCACAGCCCCCGTGTCTTCCTTTGAGATGAACCCCCCGAATCTTGGGATGACGTTTTCTTCCATTGAGACACTGCAAGGCTCCAGGCGGGGCATCAAAACCAAAACTTTCTGGGGGCTGCAGAAAAAAAATATGAAAATTCAAAAGATTTAGAAATTTCAATTTCTCAGTATGGTAAACATGAGGAAATTTAAAACTTCATCAGAGTACAAAAAAATTCTGGCCACGAAAAAAGAGCGAAAAAACCAACGTCAAAAACCTGGGAAATGATTATGTCGGAGGATCTCACCCTTTAAGGACCCCCTAACCCCTTTTATCAATCGATCTGCTAGAAAAATGACAGGATGGATTTAAATTTAGAAAACCCTTTAAAAAATAGGGAGGCCCCAAACCCCTGATGGGCCCCTTCAAGGGGCACTTGTTCTATCTAGGGTGGAATATTGCTGCACTTAAAAAGCACCTTTCAAGGCAGGTGAAATTTCCGACCCAAAAAAATGTACAGAGAAAATTTCCCCGGCGCGGGATAACGGAGATTTAAAAAACCCCCAAATTTGGGAAAACGCTTTGAGGTTTTTAAACCTGTATTCCCGGGGAAGCAAGGGGGGGGGAGTTTCTGGATTATATTTTTCCCAAAACCCGGGGGGGAAAACCCAGAGGGGGCTTTGTACCGAACTTGCACACGAAAAACACTCATTACGAAAAAAAAAAGGGCTTGGGGAGCCCATGCCAAACCCCCCCAAAAGAAAAACAGGGGGGTACTAGCAGTTAAAAGGACCCTACAATTTAATTGTCAGGGGCCCCAGACTGTTCAATTTCCTCCCGCACACATTTAAGGGGGGTTTTCCAAAAGACCCCCGGCAGTCTTCAAGGGTGGGGACTGGACAAACACCTAAAGTCAGTTCCTATCAGCCCGGGGTGTGGCCGAAAGGGTTTGGGGGTTTCGTTTCAGCCAAAACGCAACAAACCTGGTTGACGGCGCCCGATCCACCCGGAGGCCCGGTCCAGACCGGGCCCCCGGGGGCGTTGACCCCCCCCGAAACCTTTTTCTCCAGGTAAAAATCCAGGGACCAAGGGACTTAAGTTTTAAACCCAAAAATTTTCCCACGAAAAACACCCCACTGCGAAAGCAAAAGCTTGGCAGACGATGCAAAAAATCTCCCCCCAAAGAAAAGCAAAAGGGGGGTTTATAGCACTTTAAAAAAGGACCCTTTCCCAAAAAGTGTTTGGGGCCCCAAATGTTCAACTGCCTCCCCCGCATCTAAGGGGGATTACCAAAAAGACCCCCGGCCAAATCTTCAAGCTTTGGACTGGGGCAAGGGACCTAAAGTCGGTTAAGGGCCAGCCCGGGGTGTGGCTCGTTCGTTGGTTTTTTCGTGCAAACCAGCAGTTTAACAGCCTGGGTTTTATCAGGCTCTGATTTTCCCCAGGAGGCCTGGTCACAGACCCGGGGCCCCGGGGGGGGGGGTTGACCCCCGGAACTTCTCCAGGTACACAGTGGACCCCAAAATTTTTTTCCCTACAAATGACATCTTTCCCGACCATAGAAATTGTTTTTTTAAAGCTCTTTTACGACACCTTGCCCAAAAAAAAATTTTTTTTTACACTGTTCGGGGTGGTGTGACATTTTTTACAGTTTAGAAGCGGGAAAAAGTTCTTTTCCCTTTTTACTTCCCCTTTTTAAAAAATTCCCTATCACAGTTCCCAAACATGCCCGCTTTCAATTTTTGCAAAAATGGGCCCTTTGGTTAAGGGTTTTTTTTTCCGCCCCTAACCCTTGACGTGTGATTTTTCTGTTATGCATGATGGTATTTTGGAGCAGTTTGCCCTTTTAAAACCTTTATTTTCAATGGGAAAATCGTCTGCTTAACCCTTTTTACTGCCTTTTTGAGCTCCCGTTTCCCCCATATTTATTGCGGGCCCCTCGTCTAGGCCTTGGGGTTTTTTAAAGTAGTTTCCCACACCCCAACAGTGTCGGGAAATTTTGGTACTTCGGGAAAACCCCACTAAATACTGCAGGTTTTTTTGTGGTGGAAATGCCCGGGGCTGTGGTGCTGGGAGCATGCTGTTAAAACTTTCGGTTTTCCCCCAGTTTTCTTAATTGCAATGAAAAATGTCCCCTTTTTTTCCTGCTGATGAGGTCCCACGTAATGAACAAGAAATTCGTTGGGTTTTAAAAAGAGGCAAAGACCTTACTTATTTCTTATGGTGTCTCCGGGGGCTTTCCTTCAGGGGAATTTCCTTGTGTTCCTTTTTCTCGAAATTTGCTTTGGAGACCTCAAACTTGACGGTTCCCCCCCCCTACCAGCCCCCTTGGTGCCTTGTCTTTTGGGGGGGACCCCATTCTCATTTTTTTGGTTTTTTTTACCCCCTTTAAACCCCCACCTCCTTACCCCTCCCCCTGCTTTCTTCTTTTAATCATTCACTACTTTCCCCAGACTGTGAGGGGTCACGGGCCGGGATTTTCGTTGCACCCAAAGAAATGCCCGGGGTTGAAAACCCGTTTTTTTGAATCCCAAATTTTCTTTACTTTCCTCTTTGGGGCTTACCCCAATTTTCCCCAAAAAGTTTCTTTTTCGGCCTCGGTTGCCTTTGTTTTTCGAAACCATTTCTTTAAAACTCGCCCTGAAGGAGAAGGTTTACCCCCCCCTCATGTTTGTTCCCCCTTCTGTTCCCCCTCAGGGTTTTCCCCTGTCCCCTTCCAGTCTCCCTTTCCCCTCTTGTTCCATTCGGACTTTTCTGTCCCTGCCCGGTTTCACCCCTCCAGGTTTTTTACTCCCTTCCCCTCTCGGACCTTTTAGCTCCCTCCATAGTTTCCCCATCTCTACTTCTCTGCTTCACCTGACCCCTTTAAAGTTCCCTGGTATCGGCATCTTCCTTGCCAATGAAACACTTTTTTTGTATCTTTAAAAATTTTTGCAGAGCAAAACCCTTTGATGGAACCAGGGGGGCACCTCCTTATGCCCCTTATTTTTTTCAAAAACTTGCAGAGTTTTTTTCTTCACGCATTCCGAATTTTCCTTGCTTAAAATGGGTTTCCGTTTTTCCCCCACCATTGACTTCACTTTATCCCCCCTAGCCCTAGTTTTTTTCACTTCTATTGTTAGCATACCCGTCTTTGTGAAAAACGATTTTTTAAAAAGGAAAAATTCGGGGCCTCAGGTAATTGGGGGGGGGCTAGGTTTTTTCCTCCCCGTATGTGTTGGGTTACAAGATCCTTTAAAGGGTTTGTCAAGGGGTTACCCGTTTCCCCTTTTGTTTTTTATGTGCTGTTGATTCTTTTTGTCCCTATCCCTGATTGGGAAAAGTTTAATGAGAGTGCCCCAAATTTTTTGGTGTTGGCCCAAAAGTTTAAAAGGGCGTTGTTCATTTTTCGGGTGCATTATTTCTCAGCCTGTATTTGCCCCAGGGGTTTTATTTATAGTTTTTCTCTCTATATCTCTTCCTTCGGGGCATTCTGTATTCGGATTTCCCTTTTTGGTTTTTGCGCCCTTTTTTTTTATTATAATAGTAATTTATCTGGGGTGTTGCATTCTTGTTTTCTTCTCTGCCACCCCATCTTATTGCTAGGTTTATTTTATAATTTTCATCATCTAGGGGGGGATCCCACTGTGACTCTTGTGGTTTAAACAGTTGGGGACTTTTTCACTTCTCATCCTCTTCCTGTTTTAAAAATGGGTGCCCCACCTTTTTGACTTTCGCATCGTCACCATGCAGATGAACTGGGAGGGCAAAAACTTCGCTTGCGGATCATCGGGGAGCTGGGCCCCCATGACAATTTATATTTTATATGCTTCAACATTTAATCAGTCCCGGCCCTTTCCGTTTCCCATTATGCCTTTTTCAATCTTATTTTGGGCCCAAAAAGTTGTTCCAAAGCTGTGGGAAAATTGCCATTGTTCTCCCTTTCCCCAAACCAGGCAAAGGGGGCATGGAAAACCCCCCCACATTCCCATTGCTCTTTCCAAATGCAGTTTTTCCAAAAATGAAAGGAACGCTTTTGGGAAAAAAGATGTTTTTGTGTGGTTTTAGGGACACAAAAAACAGTCTCTCCACCGTCAATATGGCTTTTGTAAGGGCGTTCTACCATAGGCCCTTTTCCCATCATGGATAATATGTTCTAATGCCTTTGCAAATAACCTCTCAGTTATTGCCAATTTTTTTTTTGACCTTGAGAAGGCATTTTTGCCCCAAATTGGAGGATATAATTTTTTGGCCCCCAAACCCATCCTTAGGCCTCTGGGCCCGAGGCCCCGTAAAATGATTTCATCAAAAAATATGAACAAAAACACATTTCATCCAACAATTTAAATAAACCGGGCCAGGCTCCCGAGACAAAGGGGAAAACCTTTAAAAGGAAACACATATGGACCAAAATTTCTAGCCCCCCTTTAAATCGGGGTAATCCCAGAGGCACTACAGCCACTACCCTACCTTCCTCCCGACAAACATTAGTAAACCACCACTTGAAATTTAAAAAAAAAGTTCATTTTGACTCCATGATGAGGCCTTTAAAAGGAAAATTCACGCCTTTACCCGGGGGATGTTTTTACTGGCCCACGAATTCTCCAAGGCCAATGGTATTGGACTGGACAGGGCATTTTTCTTAAATTACTTTGACTATACAACAAACTTGCCCAATTAAAAAAAGAAAAAAGTTTACAAAAAGGCTTGGTTGCCCTGGCTAAAACCGCCCCATTCTGAAATCCATGACAAAACACCAATTTGAAAAACATATAGGGCCCGGGCTTTAAAACACCCAAAAATTAAATTTTTAAACCTTTCTTTAGTTCTCACCAAAGTAATTTAAAAAAAGCCCCCAAAAACTATACTACTCCATTTGATTACAGGGCACTAGAGGAGATATAAAAAAACCTGGAAAAACCCCTTTTCAGATTTAGGGACCCACAAAAAAGAAAAAAAAAAAAAAAATTTTTGTTTCCCAAATAAACCTAATTTAAAAACCCCTACATTTCCCCCTTGGGCACAGCCCAAAAAAATAAAAAAGACTTTTCCAAAAATAGGATCTAATCTCGCCAAAAAAATCCCCACATACCAATGCCTTTTCCGGGGAAAAACCTGGATGGGAAATTTTCCCAAAAATTTCCCCTTTTCTTGCACCAACTAGCCCCTTTGGGGGAAACCCGAGATTTAAAGTCACTTTTTAAAAAAAACCCCAGGGAATCTGTCTCATGTCCCACAATTAATGTACAAGTGAGCGCCCATGTCCTTTCGCATGCTATTTCATTACTTTTAACAAGTCACTAGAAACATAGCCCCTTTCCCCGAACTACTCAAGATGGCAAGGGTTACACCAATACATAAAGGTGGTGACCCGACAGACTTAAACAACTATAGGCCAATATCAAACTTACCATTGCTACCCCAAAATCTTTCAGAAACTCGTGCACAGGGACTATATTCATTGATAATGGCACGAAACATACTCAACCCCTGCCAATTTGGATTCAGGAAAAATAAAAGCACTAATGATGCAATCATAAAAATGCTAGATCTGTTTTACACAGCATTGGAAAAAAAGGGAATATCCCTGGGAATTTTTTTTTGACCTAAGAAAAGCTTTTGACACAGTAGACCACGACATCCTACTCCACAAACTTGACCATTACGGTATAAGAGGCCATGTGCTTGCTTATTAAATCTTACCTTTACTAATAGGTATCAGTATGTCCCCATTAAAGACACAGCACAACAACATGGCCACTTGATACTGGAGTTCTGCAGGGAAGTGTCCTTGGTCCCCTGCTCTTCCTCATAAAATCAATGATCTTCCAAACGTATCCCAACACCTGAAACCCATTCTCTTTGCTGACGCATGACTTATGTCATCTCTCACCCTAATCTTGCCACCCTCAACACCATCATTAAAGAGGAACTGGTCAAAAATCGACTTGGATGACAGCCAATAAACTTACGCTTAACACTGACAAAACCTACTATATTATGTTTGGTAGCAGAGCAGGGGATGCACAAATTAACATTAAGATCGACAACACTCTAAATTACCAGACATAATCAGGGGGAAAATTTCCTAGGCCTTACCTTGACAACAACCTGAATTTCGCACCCATATCCAACAATAACCAAAAAGTATCCAAAACAGTTGGATCCTCTCCAAGATACGATACTATGTGCCGCAAAAAATGCCCTTCTCACACTAAAAACACTCACTTATTTATCCATACCTCACCTATGCTATTTGTGTTTGGGGATCAACTGAGCAACACACCTAAAGCCATAATAACCCAAAAAAAAGTGCAGAAAGAAAATAACTAAATCCCACCCCGGAACACCCCCCCCCCTCTTCTAGATCTAAATTACCCTGTTCAGTACCCCCCAACTTCTACTGTGAATCTACATCACAGGCCCTTAAAAACCCCAAAATATCAACCTACCTAAAATGCTTTCTTGTGTTGTGACAGAACCCACGGGCATAAACCAGACACAAACATCTACGACTTTCCCCCGGTCCGACTAAACTTACAAAAATTCAATGTATGTCAAAGGCCTAAAAACCGGAAACCCCCTACCCGAAACTTAGAACTGCAGCACTTTTATACCCTTTAAAAATATATTAGAAAAAAATCTTATCTCCCGAACACTCCATCAACTAACTACAGTACCCCCTGTGGTTCCACTTACACTCACCACCCATTTGACCATAAACAGAATTTAATCTCAATCTTAAAAAAATGAATCCTATATACTCCAAAAGAAACTTTTCTTGTACCGTGCCAAAAAAAAAGTTCACATTCTAAACTCACAAACTATATTAGTCACTTAGCCAAATCCAATTACCTCATAATTTGTAATATTTTTTAAAAAAAAGAATTAAACTAAGTCTGCCCCAAATGCCAGCATCTGGGTTCTAGTGGTACACTCTGTAATCATTATTTAACTACATGTAAAACCAACAACCAAATTTTGTAAATCAAAAAATTGTAAACCCTTCAGAGAAAAATTTGAATTACTACCTTCTTAAGAAAGTTTTTTAAATGATAGACATTTCCTTTTTTGGGTTTTTAAAAAGTCCTCCCCGGGCTTTTTCAAGCGAAAGGGGCCCCAGGGTGTGTTCTGAGACAAAACTTTTTCTCCTTTCTGTTAATGATTTTGGTTTAGTCATCCATCAAATATTTGGTCTCACTCTGGTTGATGACTTTGCTATTGCCTTTGGAGGGCTGACTGTCACCTCATTAAGTTTTCTCCGCATGCGGTTGGCCGTGTTTCCCCAAATTGGGCCACCCCAAAAGGGGGTTTAAAAATTTTTCCAGCACTAAAACCCACCAAATTACTTTCGCTAGACGCTCTTCATCTCCATCTCCTTTTTACCTTAGGCTCCTGTTCCCCGAACGTGATACAGTCAAGTTTTGGGCCTTCTCTTTGACCGTAGGTTATCCTGAAACCTCACATTACCTCTCTAAGGCAATTTTCACAGCGGTGAACCTTTTTTAAAACCCCTTTCTCATCTTTTATGGGGATGATCGCGAACCCCCCTTCGCCACATTCCACCCTATTTTTTGAAACTTGATTATGGGACCAGATCATTCGCGGGTCTCCTGTACTCTCTTACCTTAAACCCCCTTTTATCCCCAAGGATTACGTTTATGCCTCGGTTTTT
>NC_069462.1:82786-105129 GCF_026875155.1 Cherax quadricarinatus | reverse complement strand
CAAAAAAGTTCTTTGTCTCCACAGACTCCTAAGTGCACCACTCACTTTTTTCCCCCTCATCAATTCTATGATTCACCTCATCTTTCATTTCACTCCATTAATGGTAACTCTCTGCTTTCTATTGGTAAGCCATGCCTCAATCCATGCTAACTTTACCTCCTATACCATGAGCTGCCACTTTTCTTAAGAGTCTCTTGTGAGGTACTCTATCGAAGGCTTTACTAAAATCCAAATAAACAATATCATATTCCTTATCACGTCAACTGCCTAAAATGTTCTTTTGAAGAACGTCAGTAAGTTTGTCAGGCAGGAACGACCTCTAGTGAATTCATGCTGAGATTCATTTCAAGTTATGCTCTTAAAGGTGACTTCTGATAATATCAGCTATAATTGATTCTAACAACTTGCCCGCTATAGATGTCAGGCTTATTGGACGGTAATTTGAAGGAGTGGACTTATCCCCTGATTTGAAAATAGGAACCACATTAGCCATTTTCCACAACTCTGGCACAACACCGGTAAGGATGGACGCATTGAATACACTCGTTATGGCTGACTAAGCTCCATCTTGCATCCTTAAGTACCCTATCTTCCACTTTACACTTCGATCAGGTCTCCCCTCATTCTTCGTCTAACAAGTGAATGTAACTTAAGAGTCTTCAATCTTTCTTCATAAGGAAGATTTCTAATGCTATGTATTAATTTAGTCATCCTACGCTTAATGTTTCCTAACGAATTTATGTCCATTCTGTAATATGGAGACCGTAGACGGCCCTATGCTGTACATTCTACAAGATTGATGGACTGAACACATCGACTCCAGGCTGGGGGATGATTACCTCATACTCCTCCTCTCCTTACGCCTTGGACTTGTTTAAGCCACTGTGTGGCGAAAGTTTCCTGAATAAACATTCCCATATGCTGCATAGTGTCTCAATCTTCACTTGTCTGTTTTTCAAAACCATTCATCACAACTGTCAGACACGCAGCATCACGGGATCTTGTTACATAGAATTCTTCAACACTTGTTCAACCTTTGGACGAAGGACCTACTTCGACTAGTGGATGGTACCACTATGACCCGCCTCCGCCTGCTTCACCTCACCTCACTACAGTATATAAGCCACGTCTACGGCCCTATGCTGTACATTCTACAAGATTGTGGACTGAAACTCATCGATTTCCAGGCTGAGGGACTGATTACTCATACTCCTCCTCTCCTTAACGCCTTCCTTTTGTATTGGACTGATGAAGCCATGTGTGGCGAAACGTTTCCCTGAAATAAGATTGCCATATGCTGCATAAGTGTCTCAATCTTCAGTTAGGGTGCGGAACTCTATCAAAAGCCCTACTAAAATCTAAGTAAATAATATAAATTCTTTATCGTGGTCAACACCCTCAAAAGCTTTACTGAAGAAAGTAATAAATTAGTTAGACAAGACCGGCCTCTTTTTGAATCCATGCTGAGTAAACAATTAATCAAGCTATGCTATCAGATGGCTTCTTATAATCTCAGCTATAATTGACTCTAGTAATTTGCCTACAATTGAGGGCAGGCTTATTGGGCGGTAATTTGACGGTAACGACTTGTCCCCTGTTTTAAAATTTGGAATTACATTTGCCATCTTCCACATATCAGACACTACACCTGTTTGAAGAGATAAATTAAAAATATTAGTTAATGGTTCACAGACTTCCATTTTGCATTCCTTAAGAACCCTTGAAAAAACCTCATCAGGACCCGGCGACTTATTTTTCTTCAGTCTGTCTATCTGCTTCACAACCATCTCACAGTGACTGTGATGTTACATAATTTATCTTCTTCTAGCTCACTATAAAAATTAATTACTGGAATATTGTTAGTGTCTTCCTGTGTAAAAACAATCCAAAAAGGGACAACCAGCCTTATTCAACTAAAAATATGTTGGTTCTCCCTTACCATGAAAACTTGGTTGATATGCCTTCTCTTTTTAAAGACTTTTAATATTAAAGTTGTATTCAAAAATCTTGATACAGTAAAAAAAACTTTTGATAAAGAATTCCCCCCAAAATGCTGATGGATGTGTCTATAAAATTCCTTGTAAAATTTGCGATAAAGTTTATTACGGTCAAACTGGTAAAAATCTCGAACTAAGTTTAAAAAACAACATAAATGTACATTAGAACTGGACAAGATTCCAATGCTCTATTAATTCATGTAAGAGATTTTAACTATCCAATTGATTATCAAAAAGTTGAAAAAGTAGTATCAAGCAAGTCCATGGTCGACAGGAATATAATTGAATCTTGTTTCATAAAAAGCAGTTTTGAAATAATATGAATATTTCCTTTGGTTTATATAAATTAGATCCATTTTATAATTAATAGAATTTGGGAGAATTTAATAATACACTAGACAAATAATAATTTTTTAAATTTTCTTGGGTAGAATAGTTTGTTGGTGGGTTGTGCAAAGGACCTGTCCAGTTGGGCCGGGCGCGCGTCAGGTGGTTTAACCGTTGGGGGATCTGATAGTGAGGTGTTGGCCAGACCCCTTATATACCTTCCTTGGATGCTTTACTTTCATAGTTCCTTGATAATGTGGTAGTCACGAAAGCGCTTGGAATTTCTCTATTCTTTCAGAGGGGTTTGGGTTTTGCATATATATATATATATATATATATAATATATATATATATATATATTATTATTATATATATATTTTATATATAAAATATATGTCGTGCCGAATATGTAAAACTGGTCAATTAGCAAGAACTCATTTAAAATTAAGTCCTTTCTAAATTTTTTTTTATACGTTAAAGATATATTTTTTTCATTAATGTTGATGTAAAAAATTTTTTAATTTTGCACCAAAAGGAACTTTGAAAACTTACCTAACCTTATTATAACAAGAACAATTTATTTTAGCCTAACCCCAACTAAATATTTTTAGATGTGTTTTACAATAATTTAATACTAAACAAACCAGTGAAATATAATTTTTTCTTAGGTTCAGAATGAATTTGGGCGAAATTATTACATACACAAATTTTCACTTTCCTATATGGCTAAGATGAGCGTTGCTATTTAAGGCCAAGATGGCAAGTTCTGCCTATTCGGCACGACATATAAATATATATATTATATATATAAATAAAGATATATATATATATATATAATATATATATATAATATATATATATATATATATATAATATATAAATATATATAATCAATATGGCAGTTTTCTGAACACTATACTTGCTGTCTCAAAGAGAGTTTATTTCCCATATAAAGAAAATTAGAATCAAAATAGAAATGACCCAAAATGGAGAATAATGAAAAAAAAGAAAGGAATTTATATAGGGTAATCAAAAGAGGTGAGGGTCATCTTATGAATGCAGTATATTGACATTAAGAGGGACATTAAAAGGGGATAAGAAAAGCTAAAAGGGACTATTAAATTAAAGTTGCTAGGATTCTCAAAACTAAACCAAAAAGTTTTTCAGGCTATAGAAAAAAAGTTTAGAGATAAAGATAGGTCCCCTTAAAAATAACTAATGGGCACCTTAACGACTAAGAGAATGAAATGTGCTTGAATTTAAATATTATTTTCTCTCAGTTTTTACACAGGAAGAAACACTAACAATATTCCAGTAATTAATTTTTACAGTGGGCTAGAAGAAGATAAATTAAGTAACATCACAGTCACTATGAGATGGTTTGAAGCAGATAGACAGACTGAAGCAAAATAAGTCGGCCCGGTCCTGATAGGTTTTTTCAAGGTTCTTAAGGATGCAAAATGGAACTCTGTGAACCATAACTATTAATTTTAATTTATCTCTTTAAACAGGTGTAGTGTCTGATATTTGGGTTTTGGAAAGATGGCAAATGTAATTCCCTATTTTTAAAACCAGGGACAAGTCGTTTACCGTCAAATTACCGCCCAATAAAGCCTGACCTCTATTGTAGGCACATTGCTAGAGTCAATTATAGCTGAGGATTATAAGAATCCTTCTCGAATAAGCATAGCTTGATTAATGGATACTCAGCATGGGATTCACAAGAGGCCGGTCTTGTCTAACTAATTTATTAACTTTCTTCAGTAAAGCTTTTGAGGCTGTTGACCACAATAAAGAATTTGATATTATTTACCTTAGATTTTTAATCAGGCTTTTGATAGAGTTCCGCCACCATAGACTGTTAAAAGAAAGTGGCAGCTCATGCATTGGGGGAAAAGTTGCTCTTCGTGATCGATCATGGCCTCACTGACAGGAAGCAAGAGTGTCCATAAATGGGGGTTAAATCCGAGTGGGATCTGTAACAAGTGGCGTTCCCAGGGAATTAGTCTTGGCCCGTTGTTGTTTATAATATATATCAAAGGATCTTGATGAGAATTACTAGTGATTGAGCAAATTCGCCGATGACACAAAAGATAGGTAGGAATAATAGACTCAAACGTAGATGTTATGGAACTTCAGGAAGGATTAAACAAACTCTTATTCATGGTCAGAAAGTGCAGAATGCAGTTCAATGTAGAATAAATGCAAGGTTCTGGAAGCTTGGGATGCCCATAACCCTAGTACTTATAAGTTAAATGATGTAGAACTTAAGCCAAATACAGATTGGCAAAAAGGACTTGTGGGTATGTTTGTAGCATCAACCCTAAACCAAGACGCAAATGCCTAAGCGTACGTAATAAGAGCCAAATAGATTACTGGGATTTTATATCAAGAAGTGTAAGCATCAGAATTTCCCCCCCAGAGGTCATACTGCAGCTTTATACATCATTATAAGGCCTCACCTATATTATGCAGCTCAGTACTGGTCTCCGTATTACAAAAATGGACCATAAATTCGTTGAGAATACATTCAGCGTAGGATGACTAAATTATTACATAGCATTAGACATCTTCCTTATTGAAAGAAAGATTTAAACTCTTAAGTTACACTTCACTTGTTAGACGAAGAATGAGGGGAACCTGATCTGAAGTGTATAAGTGGTAGATAGGTATTAAAAAAGGGGATATTTATAAGCCGTCTTGAGATGGTCTCTCCAAGAGAGAACCCGCCGTAATGGTTTTAAATTAGATAATTTTAATTTAGAAAGACATATGAAGTCATTGGTTTGGAAATAGGGTAGTTGATGATGGAACAGTCTACCCTAGTTTGGTTATTGAGGCTGGGCTTTGGTAGTGTTCAAATTTAGGTTGGATAAGTACATGAGTGGGAGGGGTAGGATTTGAGTGGGACATTCACATCAGAGCTTATTTCTTGGGGTGGCATTGAAAATTGGGTTGTCCCCAAATGTTTGTATATTGGTGAATGAATTGTAAAGGACCTGTCTAGTAAGGGCCAACTAGGCCTGCTGCAGTGTTCCTCCTTTCTTATGTTCTTATATATATTATAAATATATTATATATATATAATTTATATATATAAATATATATATTATATATATATAATATATATATATATATCTATAATATATATATATATATATATTATTAAATATACATATATATATATATATATATATATATATATATTATATATATATATATATATATATATATTATAACGTTAACCTCTCATGATGTGGTTTTGATACGTTTATTGTAAAACAAATAATTTATACATCCAGTGAACTTTTTTTCTTGCTCTTAACCTTTTCTATACAAACCTTACTGTTATATTTTAATTTAATTTCACATTTGTCAAAACAGATTCTGCATATATTTTAGAGTATAAAAAATTAACCAACTACTTCCAACGATGTTTTGGGAAGAATACAGGAATTTGTAAGAAAATATGTTGGGAAAATTTAGTTATATTATTGCACTTAAATATGTTGTCGTTTAATAAACACTGGGAAGTTAACGTAACTTAAGTGTAGTTACCTTTGTAGCCAGTTTAATTATTTTACTAAATACCATCTTAAAACACTGCTCCTTTATATTTAGACCGTATCGGTTACTTAAGACTAACAATGTGAGGTTGATCCAAACTGTCCACTCAGTGTTACAGCAAACTGGACTACTACTGGTAAACTCCAGTGTAAAACTACAACTACTACTACTTCTACTATTACTAATACTACTGACTCCTACTACTACTGCTACTACTAATAACAATAATAAATTACAAAATAAAATAATCTTTATTTCCTAGCAAGGGTATACAAGTATACAATGTATACAAGTATACAAGGTATAACAAGGTATACAAGGTTTTGATGAATGGTTTGAAAAACCGACAAGTTGAAAGATTGAGACGCACTTATGCACATAAGGAAATCTTTATTCAGAAACGTTTTCGCCACACGACAGTGCTTCATCAAGTCCAATCAAACTAAGAGGAAGGCGTAATGAGAGGAGGAGAGATGAGGTAATAAGTCCCCTCAACCTCGAGTCGATGTTTCAGTCCATCAATCTTGTAGAATGTAAGCCAACACGTCTACCCCCCAACCCCAGGCCCCTGTCAACCGCCGGCCCTAGCTGTACATTCCTAACAAGATTGATGGACTGAACACATCGACCTCCAGGGTGAGTGACTGATTACCTCATTCTCCTCCGTATACAAGGTTTACAGAGGGTATACACGGCATACAAAGGTATACAAGTTATACAAGGTATACAAGGTAAAACAAGGGTATACAAGGTTTCACAAGGTATACAAGGTATAACAAGGCATACAAGGCTTACAATAATACAAGTATACAAGGTATACAAGGCTTACAAGGTAATACAAGTTAAGACACTGTGGCAACATCTGGATATCATTATTGTGACGTTTTTTCGCCATCCAGTGGCTTTATCAATACAGGATTCTAGACATAATAGGAATACAGAAGAACTATAAAAAATAGATGATGTAATCAGTCCCTCGGCCTTGGAGTTATTGGTCACAGCATCTGGTGAGGAGAATCTTGGAGCCAAAGGCAAGAAGACTTTTCGTTTATAGAGGCGTCAGTGGAAGGGACGGGAGCAGACGCGGGCATCACTGGTAGGGCGGGATTTCCATGGAATAGTAGGTCCTTCCCAAAAAGATGGGTTTAGTTGCAGCAGCCGTGGAAGAAGTCTTGTAGATGTCCCTTGAACCAAGATCCATGATGTTGCAGTGTCTGACAAGTTGTGCAAGAAAGGTATAAATACCGAC
Source organism: Cherax quadricarinatus (assembly GCF_026875155.1). Taxonomy (NCBI): domain Eukaryota; kingdom Metazoa; phylum Arthropoda; class Malacostraca; order Decapoda; family Parastacidae; genus Cherax; species Cherax quadricarinatus. The sequence goes on along the minus strand of NC_069462.1, from coordinate 97,989 downwards.
AATATGAAGTTAAGACACAATGTGCAACATCTGGATATCTTTTATGTAGACCGTTTCGCCATCCAGTGCTTTATCAATACAGATACTAGACATAATAAAAAGACAAAAGAACTAATATTCAAAAGATGAGGTAATCAGTCCCTCGGCCTTTGAGTTAGTGATGCACAGCATCGTGGAGGAGGAAAATCTGGAGCAAAAGGCAAGAAACTGCGTTTATATATGGCGGTCCAGTGGAAGAGGACGGGCAGCAGACGAGGGCAGCACTGGTAGGCGGGATTCCCCATTGGAAGTAGGTCCTTTCCCAAAGAGATGGGTTGTTGCAGCAGCCGTGAAGAAGGTCCCTTTAGAATGTCCTCTTAACCAAGATTCCATGATGTTGCGTGTCTGACAAGTTGTGCAATAAAGGTATAAAATACCGACAATATGAAAGTTAAGACACATGTGCAACATCTGGATATCTTTATTTGTAACGTTTCGCCATCCAGTGGCTTTAATCAATACAGATTCTAGTACATAATTAGGAAGACAGAAGAACTATATACAAAAGATGAGGTAATCAGTCCCTCGGCCTGGAAGTTAGTTTCCCACAGCATCGCGGTGGAGGAGAAGCCTGGAGCAAAGGGCAAAAGACTGGCGTTTATATAGGCGTCAGAGGCACGGAACAGGCAGCAGACAAGGGCAGGGTTCACTGTAGGCGGGATTCCCCAGTGGAATAGGTCTTCCCAAAGCGATGGTTAGTTGCAAGCAGCCGTGAAGAAGGTCTTGAGATGTCCTCTTGAACCAAGATTCCATGATGTGCAGTGTCTGACAAGTTTTTGCAAGAAAGGTAAAAAAATACCGACAATTTGAAAGTTTAGACACAGAGCAACATTTGGGAAATCTTTATTGTAAACGATTCGCCATCCAGTGGCTTATCAATACAGATCCTATGGACTAATAATAGAAGACAGTATAACTATATACAAAAGATGAGGTAATTGCCCAGTCCCCTCGGCCTTGGAGTTAGTGGTTCACAGCATCGTTGTTGGGAGGAGAATCTGGAGCTAAGGCAAGAAAAGACTGGAGTTGATATAGGCGTCAGTAGGAAGGACGGGCAGCAGACGAGGGCAGTCAGCTGGTATTGCGGGATTACCCCAGTGGAAGTAGGTCCTTCCCCAAAGAGATGGGTTAGAGTTGCAGCAGCCGTGAAGAAGTCTTGTAGAAGTCCTCTGAACCAAGATTCCATGATGTTGCAGTGTCTGACTCAAGGTTGTGCAAGAAATGTATAAAAAAACCGACACTATGAAGTTATGACACATGTTCAACACCTGGAATACTTTATTGTAGACGTGTTTCGGCATCCAGTGGCTTTTAAATCAATACCGATTCTAGGACATAATAGGAAACAGTAAACTATATACAAAAGAGAGGTAACTCAGTCCCTCGGCCTTTGAGTTGTAGTGTTAGCAGATTCGTGGTGAAAGGAGAATCTGGAGCGAAGGCAAGAAGACTGGCGTTTATAAGGCGTCAGTGGAAGGGACGGGCAGCAGACAGGGCAGTCACTGGTAGCGGATTTCCCCAGTTGAAGTAGTCCTTTCCAAAAAGATGGGTTGTTGGCAGCCGCCGTAAGAAGGTCTGGTAAGATGTCCTCTGAACCAATATTCCATGATGTTGCAGTGTCCTGACAAGTTTTGTCAAGAAGGTATAAAATACCGACAAGATGAAATTAAGACACATGTGCACATCTGGATATCTTTATTATTTGTAGACGGTATCGCCATCCAGTGGCTGTTATCAATACAATTCTAGGACATAATAGGAAGACAGTAGAACTATAGCACAAGATGAGTAATCAGTCTCTCGGCCCTTGAGTTAGTGTTCACTGCATCGTGTGGAGGAAATTCTGGAGCAAAGGCAATAAGACTGGCGTTTATATAGTGCGTCAGTGAAGGGACGGGGAGCAGACGAGTGCAGTCACTGGTAGGCGGGATTCCCCAGGGAAGTAGGTTCCTTCCCAAAGAGATGGGTTTAGTTTGCAGCAGCCGTGAAGAAGGTCTTGTATATGTCCTCGTGAACCAAAGATTCCATGCTGTTTGGCAGTGTCTGACCCAATTGTGCAAGAAAAAGGTATAAAATACTGACAATAATGAAAGTTAAGGCAACTGTGCAACATCTGGATCTCTTTTTTTACTGTAGACGTTTTCGCCATCCAGTGGCTTTATCTATACAGATTCTAGGACAAATAGGAAGACAGTAGAACTAGTATACAAAAGATGAGTAAATAAAAGTGGATCGTACCTTGGAGTAGTGTTCACAGCATCGTGGTGGAGAAATCTGGCGCAAAGGCAAGAAGACGCGTTTTATATAGGCGTCAGTGGAATAAGGAATACAAGAAGCTAAGAACAAAGAAAAAAACGATGAAAACAAGGGACGGGCAGCAGACGCGGGCAGTCCACTTGTTATACGGATTCCCCAGTGGAAGTAGGTCCTTCCCAAAGAGATGGGTTAGTTGCCGCACCGGAAAGAAGGTCTTGTTGATGTCCTCTGAACCAAGATTCCATGATGATGCAGTGTTTCTGGACAAGTTGTGCAAGAAAGTAAAAAAATACCGACAAATATGAAAGTTTAGACACATGTGCAACTCTGGATATCTTATTTATACGTTTCGCCATCCAGTTGCTTTATCTATACAGTATTCTAGGACATAATAGGAAGAAACAGTAGAATCTATAATACAAACGATGAGGTAATTCAGTCCGCTCGTCCTTGATTAGTGTTGCACAAGCATCGTGGTGGAGAGAAACTGGAGCATAGGCAAGAAGAACTGGCGTTAAATAGCGTCAGTGGAAGGGACGGGGATCAGACGAGGGCAGTTCTACTGGTAGGCGGGATTCCCCATTGTAAGTAGTGTCCTTCCCCAACAAAGATGGGTTAGTTGCAGATAGCCGTGAAGAAGGTCTTGTAGATTCCTGCTGAACAAAGATTCCATGATGGTTGCAGTGTCTGACAAGTTGTGCAAAAGGTATAAAATACCGACAATATTAAAGTTAAGACACATGTGCAACATCGGGCTGGATATCTTTATTGTAGACGCTATTTCGGCATCCAGTGGCTTTATGAATAAGATTCTAGGACATAATAAAAGACAGTAGAACTATATACAAAAGTATGAGGTAAATCCAGTCCCTGCGGCCTTGGGAGTTAGTGTTCACACATCGTGGTGACGGAGAATCTGGAGCAAAGCAAGAAAGACTGCGTAATTTTTTAATATAGGCGTTCAGTGGAAGGGACGGGCAGCAGACGAGGGCAAGTCAATGGTAGGGCGGGATTCCCCCGAGTGGAAGTGGTCCTTCCCAAAACGATGGGTTAGTTTTTCATGCAGCCGTAAGATGGTCCTTGTAGATGTCCTCTGAACCAAGATTCCATGATGTTGCAGTGTCTGACAAGTTGTCCAAGAAAGGTATAAAATTACCGACAATATGAAAGTTAAGACATAGTGGCAACATCTGGATATCTTAATTGTAGACGTTTTCGCCATCCAGTGGCTTTATCATTACAGATTCAGAACATAATAGGAAGACAGCAGAACTTATACAAAAGATGAGGTAAATCTCCCTCGCCTTGGAGTTATTGTTTCACAGCAATCGGGTGGAGGAGAATCTGGAGCAAAGGCAAAGAATGACTGGCCGTTTTTATATAGGCCTCAGTGGAAGGGAACGGGTTAGCAGACGAGGGCAGTCACTGGTAGGGCGGGATTCCCCAGTGGAAGTACGTCCTTCCCAAAGAGATGGGTTAGATGCAGCAGCCTTGAAGAAGGTCTTCATGTAGATGTCCTCTGAACCACAGATTCCATGATGTTGCTAGTGTCTGACTAGTTGTGCAAGAAAGGTATAAATACCGACAATATGAAAGTTAAGACACATGTGCAACATCTGGATATCTTTATTGTAGACGTGTTCCGCCATCCAGTGGGCTTTTTTTCCAATACAGATTTTTAGGACAATATAAAGACACTAGAACAATACAAACGATAGGTAATTCAGTCCCTCGGCTTGGAGTTAGTTGTTCACAGCATCGTGGTGGATTAGAATCTGGAGCAAAGGCCAAGAAACTGGGCGTTTATCATAGGCGTCAGTGGAAGGGACGGGCAAGCAGACGAGGGCACACTGGTAGGCGGGATTCCCCATGGAAGTAGTCCTTCCGAAAGAGATGGGTTAGAGTTGCCGCAGCCGTGAAGAAGGCATTGTAGATGTCCCTCTGAACCAAGATTCCATGATGTAGCAGTGTCTGACAAGTTGTTGCAAGAAAGGTATTAAAATACCGACAATAGAAAGTAAGACACATGTGCAACATCTGATACTTTAATGTCGAGCGTTTCGCCATCCAGTGGCTTTTATCAATACAGATTCTAGGACATAATAGGAAGACAGCAGAAACTATACAATAGGATGAGGGGGTATCCATCCCTCGCCTTGGTTAGTGTTCCAGCATCGTGGTGGAGGAGAATCTGGAGCAAAGGCAAGAAGACTGGCCTTTTTATATTAGCGTCAGTGGAAGGGACGGGCAGCAGACGAGGGGCTAGTCACTGTAGGCGGGATTCCCCAGTGAAGTAGGTCCTTCCGAAAGAGATGTTAGTTGCAGCAGCCGTGCAGAAGTCTTGTAAGATGTCCTCTGGGGAAAAGGAACCAAGATTCCATGATTGTGCAGTGTCAGACAATTGTCAAGAAAGGTAATGAAATACCGATAATATGAAAGTTAAGGCACCATGTGCAACATCTGGATATCTTTATTTGTGTAAGATATCGTTTCGCCATCCAGGGGCATTATCAATACAGATCTAGGACATTTTAGGAAGACAGTAGAATCTAAAAATACAAAAGATGAGGTAGATTCAGTCCCTCGGCTTGTGGTGTTAGTGTTCACAGCATCGTGTGGAGGAAATCTGGAGCAAAGGGGCAAGAAGACTGGTCGTTTATATAGGCGTCATGGAAGGGACCGGGCAGCAGACGAGGGCAGTCCTTGTAGCGGGATTCCCCAGTGGACGTAGGACCTTCCCATAGAGATGGGTTAGGTTGCAGCAGCCGTGAAGAAAGGTCTTGTAGATGTCCTCTGAAATCCAGAGATTCCATGATGGTGCAGTGTCTGACAAGTTGTGCAAGAAAGGTATAAAATTTAAAACCGACAATCATGAAAGTAAGACACATTGGCCAACATCTGGATACCTTTATTGTAGACGTTTCGGCATCCAGCGGGCTTTAATCAAATACAGATTCCTAGGACAATAATAGGAAGACAGTAGAACTATATACAAAAGATGAGGTAAATCAGTCCCACGGCCCTTGAGTTAGTGTTTCACAGCATCGTGGTGGAGGAGAATCTGGAGCAAAAGGCAAGAAGACTGGCGTTTATATAGGCTGCAGTGGAAGGGACGGGGAGCAGACCTAGGGCGAGGTCCCGACTGGTATGCGGTATTCCCCAGTGGAAGTAGGTTCCCTTCCCAATGAGAGAATGGGTTAGTTGCAAGCCAGCCGTGAAGAAGGTCTTGTAGATGTCCCTGAACCAAGATTTCCATGAGTTGGCAGTGTCTGACAAAAGTTGTGCAAGAAAGGTATAAAATACCGCCCATATGAAAGTTAAGAACACATTGCAACATTCTGGATATCTTTATTGTAGACGTTTTCGGCATCCAGTGGGCTTTATCAATACAGAATTCTAGGACATAAATAGGAAGAACAGTAGAACTATATACAAAAGATGGACGTAATCCAGTCCCTCGTCCTTGTAGTAGTGGGTTCACAGCATCGTGGTGGAAGGAGAATCTGGAGCAAAGGCAAGATGACAGTCGTTTATATATAGGCGTCAGTGTAAAGGGACTGGGAGCAGACGAGGGCAGTCACTGGTAGGGCGGGATTCCCCAGTGGAAGTAGGTCCTTCCGAAAGTGAATGGTTAGTTTCAGCAGCCGGAGAAAGAAGGTCCTTGTAGATGTCCCTCTGAACCAAGATTCCAGAATGTTTGCAGGTCTGACAATTGTGCAAGAAAGTAAAAATACCGACAATATGAAAGTTTAAGACACAAGTGCATCATCTGGATATCTTTATTGTAGACGTTTCGCCATCCAGTGGCTTTATCAATACAGATTCTAGGACAAAATAGAAGACAGTAGAACTATAGAACAAAAATGAGGTAATCATAGTCCCTCGGGCCTGGAGTTAGTGTTCACAGCATCGTGGTGGAGGAGTATCTGGAGCAAAGCAAGAAGACTGGCGTTTATATAGGCGTCAGTGGAAGGGACGGCATGCAGACGCGGGCAGTCCACTGGTAGGCGGGTTTCCGCAGTGGAATTGGGATTCCCCAGTGGGATGTAGGTCCTTTCCCAAAAGAGATGGGTTTAGTTGCACAGCAGCCGTGAAGAAGGTCTTTGTAGAAGTCCTCTGACCACGAGTTCCATGATGTTGCAGGTTCTGAACAAGTTGTGCAAGAAAGGTATAAAATACCGACAATATAAAGTTAAGACACATTTGCAACATCTGGATATCTTTATTGTAGACGTTTTTCGCCATCCAGTGCTTTATCAATACAGATCTAGGACATAATATTAAGACACTCCACCAACATCATGCAGATCTTTACTTTCAGAGGACATCTAACAAGACGCTTCTTCCACGCTGCTGCAACTAACCCATCTCTTTGGAAGGACCTACTTTCCCACTGGGGTAATCCCGCCTATCCAGTGACTGCCACTCGTCTGCTGCCCGGCCCTCACTGACCCTATATAAACGGCCAAGTCTTCTTGAATTTGCTCCAGATCTCCTCCACCGACGATGCTGTGAACACTAACTCCCAAGGCCGAGGACGGAATACCTCATCTTTTGTATATAGTCTACTGTCTTCCTAATATTCCTAGATCTTGTATTGATAAAGCCACTGGATGGGGCCGGAAAAAAAACGTCCACAATAACGATATCCCAATGTTGCACATTTGTCATAACTTTCATATTGTCGTATTTTATACCTTTCCTTGCAGCAACAATCAAACTGGCAACAATCATGGAATCTTTGGTTAAGAGGACGTCTTCAAGACCTTCTTCAGCTGCTGCAACTAACCCATCTCTTTGGGAAGGACCTACTTCCCTGGGGAATCCTGCCTACCATGACTGCCCTCGTCTGCTGCCCGTCCCTTCCACTGACGCCTATATGAACGCCAGTCTCCTTCCTTTGCTCAGATTCCCTCCACCACGATGCTGGTGAACACTAACTCCAAGGCCGAGGGACTGATTACCTCATCTTTGTATATAGTTCTACTGTCTTCTATTATGTCGTTGAATCTGTATTGATAAAGCCACGGGATGGCGAAACGCTACAATAAAGATATCCAGATGTTTGCACATGTGCTTAACTTTCATATTGTACGGTATTTTATACCTTTCTTGCACAACTGTCAGACACCTGCAACATCATGGAATCTTGGTCAGAGGACATCTACAAGACCTTCTCACGGCTGATGCAACTAACCCATCTCTTTGGGAAGGAACCCCTACTTCCACTGGGGAATCCCGCCTACCAGTGACTGCCCTCGTCTGCCTGCCCGTCCCTTCCAACTGACGCCTATATAAACGCCCAGTTCTTCTTGCCTTTTGCTCCAGATTCTCCTCCACCACGATGCTGTGAATCACTAACTCCAATGACGAGGGACTGATTACCTCATCTTTTTATTTAGTTTCTACTGTTTCCTATTATGTCCTAGAAATCTGTATTTGATAAAGGCCAACGGATGGCGAAACGTCCTACAATAAAAGGATATCCAGATGTTTTGCACATGTGTCTTAACTTTCATATTGTCGGTATTTTATACCTTTCTTGCACAAGGTATACAAGGCTTACAAGGTATACAAGGTATACAAGGTATACAAGGCTTACAAGGTATACAAGGTATACAAGGTATACAAGGTAAACAAGGTATATAGGCCTAGCTGACAACAATGACATACTTCTATATAGAAAGCTTCTTGTTATACCTGGAGTCTACCTGGGGGGTATTCCGAGTATCAACACCCCCCGGTCCATGACCAGGTCTCCCAATGGATCAGGGTCCAATCGAGTAGGCTGTAACTGCTGGCCGCACATAGTCCAACATACGAACCACAGCCCGGCTGATCAGGCACTGACTTTAGGTATCTGTCCAGCTTCCTTTTGAAGGTATCCAGGGGCCTATTGGTAATTCTCCTTATAGCTGGTGGGAGGCTGCTGAACACTTATTGTGCCTCCTTTTTTCCTTATGTACTAATGGTGCCCCTACTTTTCATAGGGGTATGTTGCACCACCTGCCAAGTCTTTTGCTTTCGTAGGGAGTGATTTCTGTGTGAAGATTAGGAACCATTACCTCTAGGATTTTCCAGGTGTACATTATGATGTATTCCTCTCGCCTGCTCTCCAGTGAGTACAAGTCAAGTGCTTCCAAGTGTTCCCAGTAGTCAAGGTGTTTGACGAAACATATATGTGCAGTAAAGGTACTCTGTACAATCTCTTCCCTTCAGGGAGGCTCCTTGACGCTGGCGAGGGGCTCTTGATCTAGGGAATTGCATCTGTGCTCCAGTTCCCTGAATTGAGCCTGAATACCTTCCATTTCCCCCACAGGCGCTGTATAATCCTACGGGTTTAGCGATCCCCCATAATTATAATACTAATAATCTGTACATTCTCTAGACCTGCAATAGCATCAACCTTGAATGGAGATGTTAATGTACAGCAATATTCCAGCCTAGAGAGAACAAGTGATTTAAAAAAGGATCATCAATGGCTTGGCATTTCTTGTTTTAAACGTTCTCATTATCCATCCTATCATTTTCCTGGCAGATGTGATAGTGACATTGTTGTGAACTATGAAGGTGAGATCTTCAGACATTGTTGCGAACCATGAAGGTGAGATATTCAGACATTACCACTTCGGGAAAATTAGGTCAATTTTGTCCCCAAGATATGACCAACACCAGCCGACTAACACTGAGGTACCTGTTTTACTGATGGGTGAACATGGACAACAGGTACCTTAAAGAAACTCGTTCTGATAATTTCACCCAAAAACGGGATCGAACCTCATATGATATAGACCTCAGTGCGTGAGCCGAGTGGCTCCTATCAATTCAGCTACGGGACACGAAGACCTGAAGTCACGTAGCTCTATCGCTAGCACACTCAGCTCACACACTGAGGTCCGGGGATTGAATCCCTGTATGACTGGAAAACGTTAAGACGTGTTTTGATAAGACACCTGCTGTCCATGTTCTCCCATCAGTAAAATGGGTACTGAGTGTTTGTGGACTGGTGTGGGTCGCATCCCTGGGTGTTTAGTGACTGGTGTGGGTCGCATCCTGGTGTTCAGTGGACTGGGTGGGTCGCATACCCTGGGTGTTAGGTGACTGGTGTGGGATCGATCCTGGGTGTTCGTGAACTGGTGTGGGTCCATCCTGGTGTTAGGGAGCTGTGTGGTGCATCCCCCCCTGGGTGTAAAAATTTAGTGGACTGTGTGGGTCACATCCTGGGTGTTAGTGGAGACTGGTGTGGGTCGCATCCTGGGTGTTAGTGGACTGGTTGGTCGCATCCTGGGTGTTATGGACTGTGTAGGGTCCGCATCCTGGGTGTTAGTGGACTGGTGTGTGGGTCCCCCAATCCTGGTGGTTAGGTGGACTGGTGTGGTCGCATCCTGGGTGTTAGTGGCAGGTATGGGTCACATCCCTGGGTGTTAGTGGACTGGTGTGGGTCGCATCCTGGGTGTTTATGGACTGGTGTGGGTCGCATTTCTGGGGTTAGTGGACTGGTGTGGATCGCATTGGGGTTTTTAGGGGACTGGTGTGGGTCGCATTCTGGATGTTAGTGGACTGGGGGGGTCGCATCCTGGGTGTTGTGGAATGGTGTGGGTCGCATCCTGGGTGTTATGGACTGGTGTGGGCCCATCCTGGGTGTTAGTGGACTGGTGTGGGTCGCATCCTGGGTGTTAGTGGACTGGTGTGGGTCCCATCCTGGGTGTTAGTGGACTGGTGTCGGTCGCATCCTGGGTGTTAGTAGACAGGTATGGGTCACATCCTGGATGTTAGTGGACTGGTGTGGGTCGCATCCTGGGTGTTAGTGGACTGGTGTGGGTCGCATTCTGGGTGTTAGTGGACTGGTGTGGGTCGCATTCTGGGTGTTAGTGGACTGGTGTGGGTCGCATTCTGAATGTTAGTGGACTGGTGTGGGTCGCATCCTGGGTGTTAGTGGACTGGTGTGGGTCGCATCCTGGGTGTTAGTGGACAGGTATGGGTCACATCCTGGGTGTTAGTGGACTGGTGTGGGTCGTATCCTGGGTGTTAGTGGACTGGTGTGGGTCGCATTCTGGGTGTTAGTGGACTGGTGTGGGTCGCATTCTGGGTGTTAGTGGACTGGTGTGGGTCGCATCCTGGGTGTTAGTGGACTGGTGTGGGTCGCATTCTGGGTGTTAGTGGACTTGTGTGGGTCGCATTCTGGATGTTAGTGGACTGGTGTGGGTCGCATTCTGAATGTTAGTGGACTGGTGTGGGTCGCATCCTGGGTGTTAGTGGACAGGTATGGGTCACATCCTGGATGTTAGTGGACTGGTGTGGGTCGCATTCTGGATGCTAGTGGACTGGTGTGGGTCGCATCCTGGGTGTTAGTGGACAGGTATGGGTCACATCCTGGATGTTAGTGGACTGGTGTGGGTCGCATTCCTGGGTTAGTGGCTGGTTGGGTCGCATCTGGAGTTAGTGGACTGGTGTGGGTCGCATCCTGGGTGTTAGTGGACTGGTGTGGGTCGCATCCTGGGTGTTAGTGGACTGGTGTGGGTCGCATCCTGGGTGTTAGTGGACTGGTGTGGGTCGCATCCTGGGTGTTAGTGGACTGGTGTGGGTCCCACCTTGGGAGTTAGTAGACTGGTGTGGGTCGTATCCTGGGAGTTAGTGGACTGGTGTGGGTCGTATCCTGGGAGTTAGTGGACTGGTGTGGGTCGTATCCTGGGAGTTAGTAGACTGGTGTGGGTCATATCCTGGGAGTTAGTAGACTGGTGTGGGTCGTATCCTGGGAGTTAGTGGACTGGTGTGGGTCGCATCCTGGGACAAAATTAACCTAATTTGCGGGAAATGCTCAGCATAACAAGCGGCTTTCTATATAGTAGTATGTCACTGATGTCAGCTATGGTCTGTATACCTTGTACATGTACTATTATTATTATTATTATTATTATTATTATTATTATTATTATTATTATTATTATTATTATGAGAAGAAAGAGAAGAAATAAGATCAAGGAAGCTTCACTGCAGTAGATGATATATTGTGACTTGTTTTACAATTTCTATTGTCATTTGACGTCCTTGTTTGTCACGCCAGAGATAATTTTCATGCAGTAATTACGTTGTTATTGTTGAGTAATGTCCTTGTGACTCACAGAAAGTGTTACATCACTGAAAAGTGATGTATAACTGCTATATTAACCTATATTAACACACACACACACGCACACATGGAAGAAATATAGAGGGCAAAGGACCCAGGAGAATAAGGAGAGCAGTCGTAGAGCCAGAAACGAATATGCACAGATATGAAGGGAGGCCCAAAGACAATATGAAAATGACATTGCAGCGAAAGCCAAATCTGACCCGAAACTGTTGTACAGCCACATCAGGAGGAAAACAACAGTCAAGGACCAGGTAATCAGGCTAAGGAAGGAAGGAGGAGAGACAACAAGAAATGACCGTGAAGTATGTGAGGAACTCAACAAGAGATTCAAAGAAGTGTTCACAGAGGAGACAGAAGGGGTTCCAGAAAGACGGAGAGGTGGGGCACACCACCATGTGCTGGATACAGTGCACACAACCGAGGAAGAAGTGAAGAGGCTTCTGAGTGAGCTAGATACCTCAAAGGCAATGGGGCCAGATAACATCTCCACATGGGTATTGAGAGAGGTAGCAGAGGCGCTATGTGTACCCCTAACAACAATATTCAATACATCTATCGAAACAGGGAGATTGCCTGAGGCATGGAAGACAGCAAATGAAGTCCCAATCTTTAAAAAAGGAGACAGACATGAAGCATTAAACTACAGACCAGTGTCACTGACATGTACAGTATGCAAAATCATTGAGAAGATTATCAGAAGAGTGGTGGAACACCTAGAAAGGAACGATCTCATCAACAGCAGCCAACATGGTTTCAGGGACGGGAAATCCTGTGTCACAAACCTACTGGAGTTTTATGACATGGTGACAGCAGTAAGACAAGAGAGAGAGGGGTGGGTGGATTGCATATTCTTGGACTGCAAGAAGGCGTTTTGACACAGTTCCACACAAGAGATTGGGCAAAAACTGGAGGACCAAGCAGGATAACAGGGAAGGCACTGCAATGGATCAGGGAATACTTGTCAGGAAGACAGCAGCGAGTCATGGTACGTGGCGAGGTGTCAGAGTGGGCACCTGTGACCAGCGGGGTCCCACAGGGTCAGTCCTAGGACCAGTGCTGTTTCTGGTATTTGTGAACGACATGACGGAAGGAATAGACTCTGAGGTGTCCCTGTTTGCAGATGACGTGAAGTTGATGAGAAGAATTCACTCGATCGAAGACCAGGCAGAACTACAAAGGGATCTGGACAGGCTGCAGACCTGGTCCAGCAATTGGCTCCTGGAGTTCAATCCCACCAAGTGCAAAGTCATGAAGATTGGGGAAGGGCAAAGAAGACCGCAGACGGAGTACAGTCTAGGGGGCCAGAGACTACAAACCTCACTCAAGGAAAAAGATCTTGGGTTGAGTATAACACCAGGCACATCTCCTGAAGCGCACATCAACCAAATAGCTGCTGCAGCATATGGGCGCCTAGCAAACCTCAGAACAGCAAAGGTTTGCAACAAGACTAGTCCCAGAGCTAAGAGGTATGTCCTACGAGGAGAGGTTAAGGGAAATCAACCTGACGACACTGGAGGACAGGAGAGATAGGGGGGACATGATAACGACATACAAAATACTGGGAGGAATTGACAAGGTGGACAAAGACAGGATGTTCCAGAGATTGGACACAGTAACAAGGGGACACAGTTGGAATTTGAAGACACAGATGAATCACAGGGATGTTAGGAAGTATTTCTTCAGCCACAGAGTAGTCAGTAAGTGGAATAGTTTGGGAAGCGATGTAGTGGAGGCAGGATCCATACATAGCTTTAAGCAGAGGTATGATAAAGCTCACGGTTCAGGGAGAGTGACCTAGTAGCGATCAGTGAAGAGGCGGGGCCAGGAGCTCGGACTCGACCCCCGCAACCTCAACTAGGTGACTACAACTAGGTGAGTACACACACACACACACACACACACACACACACACACACACACACACACACACACACACACACACACACACACATACACTCAAAAGAGGTTACTGCAAAAGCTAGAGGATCAGGCACACATAACAGGAAAGGCACTGCAATGGATCGGGGAATACCTGACAGGGAGGCAACAACGAGTCATGGTACGTGACGAGGTGCCAGAGTGGGCGCCTGTGAAAAGCGGGGTTCCACAGGGGCCAGTCCTAGGTCCTGTGCTGTTCTTGGTATATGTGAACGACATAACGGAAGGGATAGACTCAGAAGTGTCCTTGTTTGCAGATGATGTGAAGTTAATGAGAAGAATCAAATCGGATTAGAATCAGGCAGGACTACAAAGAGACCTGGACAGGCTACAAGCCTGGTCCAGCAACTGGCTCCTTGAGTTTAACCCTGCCAAATGCAAAGTCATGAAGATTGGGGAAGGGCAAACAAGACCGCAGACACAATATAGCTTAGATGGCCGAAGACTGCAAACCTCACTCAAGGAAAAAGATCTGGGGGTGAGTATAACACCGACCATATCTCCTGAGGCGCACATCAATCAGATAACTGCTGCAGCATACGGGCGCCTGGCAAACCTACGGATAGCGTTCCGATACCTCAGTACGGATTCGTTCAAGACTCTGTATACCATTTACGTCAGGCGTTCAAGACTCTGTATACCATTTACGTCAGGCCCATACTGGAGTATGCAGCACCAGTTTGGAATCCACACCTAGTCAAGCACCTCAAGAAACTAGAGAAAGTGCAAAGGTTTGCAACAAGACTAGTCCCAGAGCTACGGGGATTGTCCTACGAAGAAAGGTTGAGGGAAATCGGCCTGACGACACTGGAGGACAGGAGGGTCAGGGGAGACATGATAACGACATATAAAATACTGCACGGAATAGACAAGGTGGACAAAGACGGGATGTTTTAGAGAAGGGACATAGACACAAGAGGTCACAATTGGAAGTTGAAGACTCAGATGAATCAAAGGGATGTTAGGAACTCTTTCTTCAGTCATAGAGTAGTCAGGCCGTGGAATAGCCTAGAAAGTGACGTAGTGGAGGCGGGAACCATACATAGTTTTAAGGCGAGGTATGATAAAGCTCATGGGGCAGTGAGAGAGAGGACCTAGTAGCAATCAGCGAAGAGGCGGGGTCAGGAGCTATGAATCGACCCCTGCGACCACAAATAGGTTAGTACAAATAGGTGAGTACACACACACACACACACACACACACACACACATACACACACACACACACACACATACACACACACACATACTCACATGACGACATGACGGAAGGAATAGACTCTGAGGTGTCCCTGCTTGTAGATGACGTGAAGTTGATGAGAAGAATTCACTCGATCGAAGACCAGGCAGAACTACAAAGGGATCTGGACAGGCTGCAGACCTGGTCCAGCAATTGGCTCCTGGAGTTCAATCCCACCAAGTGCAAAGTCATGAAGATTGGGGAAGGGCAAAGAAGGCCGCAGACGGAGTACAGTCTAGGGGGTCATAGACTACAAACCTCACTTAAGGAAAAAGATCTTGGGGTGAGTATAACACCAAGCACATCTCCTGAAGCGCACATCAACCAAATAACTGCTGCAGCATATGGGCGCCTAGCAAACCTCAGAACAGCATTCCGACATCTTAATAAGGAATCATTCAGGACCCTGTACACCGTGTACGTTAGGCCCATATTGGAGTATGCGGCACCAGTTTGGAACCCACACCTAGCCAAGCAAGTGAAGAAACTAGAGAAAGTGCAAAGGTTTGCATCAAGACAAGTCCCAGAGCTAAGAGGTATGTCCTACGAGGAGAGGTTAAGGGAAATCAACCTGACGACACTGGAGGACAGGAGAGA
>NC_069462.1:57786-72786 GCF_026875155.1 Cherax quadricarinatus | reverse complement strand
CATCCTGGTTCTGTTTATCTCAGTACCACATCTATCATCCTGGTTCTGTATATCTCAGTACAACATCTCTCATCCTGGTTCTGTTTATCTCAGTACCACATCTCTCATCCTGGTTCTGTTTATCTCAGTAAAACATCTCTCATCCTGGCTCTGTCTATCTCAGTACCACATCTCTCATCCTGGCTCTGTCTCAGTACCACGTCTCTCATCCTGGTTCTGTCTATCTCAGTACCACATCTCTCACCCTGGTTCTGTCTATCTCAGCACAACATCTCTCATCCTGGTTCTGTCTATCTCAGTACCACATCTCTCATCCTGGTTCTGTCTACCTCACTACCTCATCTCTCATCCTGGTTCTGTCTACCTCAGTACCACATTTCTCACCCTGGTTCTGTCTATCTCAGTACCACATCTCTCATCCTGGTTCTGTCTACCTCACTACCTCATCTCCATCCTGGTTCTGCCTACCTCAGTACCACATTTCTCACCCTGGTTCTGTCTATCTCAGTACCACATCTCTCATCCTGGTTCTGTCTATCTCAGTACCACATCTCTCATCCTGGTTCTGTTTATCTCAGTACCATATCTCTCATCCTGGTTCTGTCTATCTCAGTACCACATCTCTCATCCTGGTTCTGTCTATCTCAGTGCCATGTCTCTCATCCTGGTTCTGTCTATCTCAGTATCACATCTCTCATCCTGGTTCTGTCTATCTCAGTACCACATCTCTCATCCTGGTTCTGTCTATCTCAGTGCCATGTCTCTCATCCTGGTTCTGTCTATCTCAGTATCACATCTCTCATCCTGGTTCTGTCTATCTCAGTATCACATCTCTCATCCTGGTTCTGTCTATCTCAGTATCACATCTCTCATCCTGGTTCTGACTATCTCAGTACAACATCTCTCATCCTGATTCTATCTCAATACCACATCTCTCATCCTGGTTCTGTCTATCTCAGTACCACATCTCTCACCCTGGTTTTGTCTATCTCAGTACCACATCTCTCATCCTGGTTCTGTCTATCTCAGTACCACATCTCTCATCCTGGTTCTGTCTATCTCAGTTCCACATCTCTCATCCTGGTTCTGTCTCAGTACCACGTCTCTCATCCTGGTTCTGTCTCAGTACAACATTTCTCATCATGGTTCTGTCTCAGTACCACGTCTCTCATCCTGGTTCTGTCTCAGTACAACATCTCTCATCCTGGTTCTGTCTCAGAACAACATCTCTCATCCTGGTTCTGACTATAACCAACATCTCATCCTGGTTCTGACCTCAGTAACAACATCTCTCATCCTGGTTCTGTCTCTCCAGTACAACATCTCTCATCCTGTTTCTCGTTCTATCTTTTATAGTACCAACATCTTTCATCCTGGTTCTGTCTATCTCAGTACAACATCTCTCATCCTGGTTCTGTCTATCTCAGTACCACATCTCTCATCCTGGTTCTGTCTATCTCAGTACAACATCTCTCATCCTGGTTCTGTCTATCTCAGTACAACATCTCTCATCCAGGTTCTGTCTGTCTCAGTACATCTCTCATCCTGGTTCTGTCTATCTCAGTACACATCTCTCATCTTGGTTTTGTCTTTTCAGTACCAACATCTCTCATCCCTGGTTTTATCTCAGTACAACATCTCTCATCCTGGTTCTGTCATCTCAGTACATCTCTCATCCTGGTTCTGTCTCAGTACAACATCTCTCATCCTGGTTCTGTCTCAGTACAACATCTCTCATCCTGGTTCTGTCTCAGTACAACATCTCTCATCCTGGTTCTATCTCAGTACCACATCTCTCATCCTGGTTCTGTCTGTCTCAGTACAACATCTCTCATCCTGGTTCTGTCTGTCTCAGTACAACATCTCTCATCCTGGTTCTGTCTATCTCAGTACAACATCTCTCATCCTGGTTCTGTCATCCTCAGTTCCCTCCATCCTGGTTCTGTCATCCTGTTTTCCTCATCCGGTTCTGCCTCATCTGTTCTGCCTCATCCTGGTTCTGCCTCATCCGGTCTGCTCATCCTGGTTCTGCCTCATCACTGGTCTTCTGTTCTGGGTTCAGCCTATCCGTTCTCCCCATCCTGGTTCTGCCTCACCTGGTCACAACTGGTTCTCCCCATCCTGGGTCTGGTCTCAACAACTTTTTCTCATCCTGGTTCTGCCTCATACCGTTCTCTCATCCTGTTCTGTCTCAGAACCGTCTCCCCATCCTGGTTCTGCCTCAGGGTTCCGTCTCATCCTCTCCTCATCCTGGTTCTGCCTCAGTCCGGTTCCTCATCCTGGTTCTGCCTCAGTCCCATCTCCTCATCCTGGTTCTGCCTATCCTGTCTGTCTCATCCCGGTTCTGCCTCATTCTCTGCGTCATCCTGGGTTTTGTCTCAGTACCATCGCCTCATCCTGGTCCTGTCTCATCCTGTCTCTCTCATCCTGGTTCTGCCTATCCCCAGTACACATCCTCATCCTGGTTCTGTTCCCTGTCTCATGCCTGTCTCCTCATCCTGGTTCTGCCTATCCCCAGTACTATCCTCATCCTGGTTCTGTCCTATCCGGTACTGACCTCATCCTGGTTCTGTCTATCCTCAGTACACTCCTCATCCTGGTTCTGCCTCATCCTGGGTTTTTTTCCTACATCCGTCTCCCCATCCTGGTTCTGCCTCATCCTGGTACAACACCTCATCCTGGTTCTGCACTCATCCTCTCCTCATCCTGGTTCTGCCTCATCCTGGGTTCTGCTCATCCTGGTTCAGCCTCATCCCGGTCTCTGCCTCCATCCTGGTTCTGCCTCATCCTGTTTCTGCCTCATCCTGTTCTGCCTCATCCTGGTCTGCCTCATCCTTGTTCTGCCTCATCCTGGTTCTGCCTCATCCTGTTTCTGCCTCATCCTGGTTCTGCCTCATCCTGGTTCTGCCTCATCCTGGTTCTGCCTCATCCTGGTTCTGCCTCATCCTGGTTCTGCCTCATCCTGGTTCTGCCTCATCCTGGTTCTGCCTCATCCTGTTCTGCCTCATCCTGTTTCTGCCTCTCATCCTGGTTCTGCCTCATCCTGGTTCTGCCTCATCCTGGTTCTGCCTCATCCTGGTTCTGCCTCATCCTGTTTCTGCCTCATCCTGGTTCTGCCTCATCCTGGTTCTGCCTCATCCTGGTTCTGCCTCATCCTGGTTCTGCCTCATCCTGTTTCTTGCTGCCTCATCCTGGTTCTGCCTCATCCTGGTTCTGCCTCATCCTGGTTCTGCCTCATCCTGGTTCTGCCTCATCCTGGTTCTGCCTCATCCTGGTTCTGCCTCATCCTGGTTTCTGCCTCATCCTGGTTCTGCCTCATCCTGGTTCTGTCTCATCCTGGTTCTGCCTCATCCTGGTTCTGCCTCATCCTTGTTCTGCCTCATCCTGGTTCTGCCTCATCCTGGTTCTGCCTCTTCCTGGTTCTGTCTCATCCTGGTTCTGTCTCATCCTGGTTCTGTCTCATCCTGGTTCTGTCTCATCCTGGTTCTGTCTCATCCTGGTTCTGCCTCATCCTGGTTCTGTCTCATCCTGGTTCTGCCTCATCCTGGTTCTGCCTCATCCTGGTTCTGTCTCATCCTGGTTCTGTCCTCAATTCCTTTCTGCCTCATCCTTTTTGTATTCCTAGTTTTTGTCATCCATTTTGGGTTTCTCCCTCATCCT
Source organism: Cherax quadricarinatus (assembly GCF_026875155.1). Taxonomy (NCBI): domain Eukaryota; kingdom Metazoa; phylum Arthropoda; class Malacostraca; order Decapoda; family Parastacidae; genus Cherax; species Cherax quadricarinatus. The sequence continues at coordinate 69,126 of NC_069462.1, read as the reverse complement.
TAATTTTCATCCTGGTTCTTCCCTCAACCTATGTCTCCTCATCCTGTCACCTCACCTCCACCTCACCTCCACCTCATCCTCCACCTCACCGTCCCTCATCCAGGTCTGCCTCCACCATCACCTCCCCCAGTTCACCTCCCCCGGGCACCTCCACAGTCTGCCTCCCCCATTCGCCTCCCCCGATCCCTCACCATCACCTCCCCCGTTCACCTCACCATCTCTCCTCATCCTTCCCTCACCTCTCACCTCACCTCCCCATCCTTCTCCTCACCTTTCCTCCACTGTTCACCTCCATCCGTTCCCTCCCCCATCACCTCCCCCATCCCTCCACCATGGCTCCTCCATCCGTTCTCCATCCTTCGCCTCATCCTTCTCCACCATCACTCCACATCACCTCCCCATCACCTCCCCATCACCTCCATCCGCTCATCCTGTCCTCCACCTCACTCCACGCGTTCACCTCCTCCGTTCCTCTCATCACATTTTTTCTCCACCATCACCTCCCCTGCACCTCCACCATCACCTGTCCACCATCACCTCCACCATCACCTCCACCATCACCTCCAGCCATCACCTCCACCATCACCTCCATCTCACCTCCACCATCACCTCCACCATCACCTCCACCATCACCTCCACCATCACCTCCACCATCACCTCCACTATCACCTCCACCATCACCTCCACCATCCACCTCCCATCACCTCCACCATCACTCCACCATCATCCAACCATCACCTCCACCATCACCTCCACCATCACCTCCACCATCACCTCCACCATCACCTCCACCATCACCCTCCACCATCCTTCACCTCCCCATCACCTCCACCCACCCACCCCCCCACCATCACCTACTCACCACCATCACCTCCACCATCCACCTCCACCATCACCTCCCCACCATCACCTCCCACTCACCCCACCATCCCCACCTCCCCACATCACCTCCACCATCACCTCCCACCATCACCTCCACCATCACCTCCCCACCCCCATCACCCCACCACACCTCCACCCCTCACCATCCCACCATCACCTCCCCCCACCACCATCCCCCACCACCCCACATCACCTCCACCATCACCTCCACCATACACCCCACCATCACCTCCACCATCACCTCCACCATCACCTCCACCATCACCTCCACCATCACCTCCACCACACCTCCACCATCACCTCCACCATCACCTCACCATCCAACACCTCCACCCTCAATCACCTCCACCATCACCTCCACCGCAACACCTCCACCTCACCCTCCACCATCACCTCCACCATCACCTCCACCATCACCTCCACCATCACCTCCACCATCACCTCCACCATCACCTCCACCATCACCTCCACCATCACCTCCACCATCACCCTCCACCATCACCTCCACCATCACCTCCACCATCACCTCCACCATCACACCTCCACCATCACCTCCACCATCACCTCCACCATCACCTCCACCATCACCTCCACCATCACCTCCACCATCACCTCCACCATCACCTCCACCACACCTCCACCATCACCTCCACCATCACCTCCACCATCACCTCCACCCACCTCCACCATCACACCTCCCACCAGTCACCTCCACCATCACCTCCACCATCACCTCCACCATCACCTCCACCATCACCTCCACCATCACCTCCCACCATCACCTCCACCAATCACCTCCACCATCACCTCCACCATCACCTCCACCATCACCTCCACCATCACCTCCACCATCACCTCCACCATCACCTCCCCCACACCTCACATCACCTCCACCATCACCTCCACCATCACCTCCACCAAACCACCTCCACCATCACCTCCACCATCACCTCCACCATCACCTCCACCATCACCTCCACCATCACCCACCACCATCACCCCCACCATCACCTCCACCATCACCTCCACCACCTCCACCCATCACCTCCACCATCACCTCCACCATCACCACCACCATCACCTCCACCATCACCACCACCTCCCCCACCACACCTCCACATCACCTCCACCATCACCTCCACCATCACCTCCACCATCACCTCCACCATCCCCCCCTCCACCATCACCTCCACCACCCTCCACCACTCACCTCCACCATCACCCTCCACCATCACCTCCACCATCACCTCCACCATCCCCTCCACCATCACCCCACCACACCTCCACCATCACCTCCACCATCACCTCCACCATCACCTCCACCATCACCTCCACCATCACCTCCACCATCACCTCCACCATCACCACCCCCATCACCTCCACCATCACCTCCACCAAATACACCTCCACCATCACCTCCACCATCACCTCCACCATCACCTCCACCATCACCTCCACCATCACCTCCAAACCATCACCTCCACACACCCCCCCTCCACCAAACACCTCCACCATCCACCCCACCATCACCTCCACCCATCCACCCACCTCCCATCCCCCCCATCACCTCCACCACACCTCCACTCCACCTCACCTCCACATCACCTCCACCATCACCACCACCCATCACCCCACCATCACCTCCACCATCACCTCCCCCACCTCCACCACACCTCCACCACACCTCCCCACCCTCCACCACACCCACCACCATCCCCCTCACCCCACCACACCTCCACCATCACCCCACCCCCCCAACCTCCACCATCACCTCCACCCCATCACCTCCACCATCACCTCCACCACCCCCACCTCCCCACCATCCCCCTCCACCTATCACCTCCACCATCACCTCCACCATCACCTCCACCATCACCTCCCCCCATCACCTCCACCTACCTCCACACCCCCTCCCTCCACCACCTCCACCATCACCCCAACCACATCACCTCCACCCACCTCCACCACACCTCCACCATCCACCCCAAACCCACCTCCACCATCACCTCCACCATCACCTCCACCATCACCTCCACCATCACCTCCACCATCCCCCCACACCCCCCACACCTCCACCATCCTCCACCACACCACCACCATCACCTCCACCACACCTCCACCATCACCTCCACCATCACCTCCACCCACCTCCACCATCACCTCCACCCATCACCCCTCCACCATCACCTCCCACCTATCACCTCCACCATCACCTCACCCACATCACCTCCACCATCACCACCCACCATCACCTCCACCATCACCTCCACTATCCAACCTCCACCATCACCTCCACCATCACCCTCCACCATCACACCCCTCCCCACACCTCCACCATCACCTCCACCCATCACCTCCACCATCACCTCCACCATCACCTCCACCATCACCTCCACCATCACCTCCACCATCACCTCCACCACCATCACCTACCACACATAACCTCCACCCACCTCCACCTCACTCCCCACCATCACCTCCACTACCCTCCACCATCACCACCACCTATCACCTCACTCCACCTCCAACCTCCATACACCTCACATAAACCCCCACCACACCTCACCCACTACACCTCACCCCATATCAACCTCCACCATCACACCATCACCTCCACCAATCACTCCACACATCACCTCACTACATTATCATCACCTCCACACCACCACCATCACCTCCACCACACACCCCACCACTATCACCTCCACTCCAACCCCACCTCCCTACCATCATCACTCACTACCACACCATCACCCACTACCACTACATCACCTCCACTACCACTACCAACCCATCCCCTACCCCACCATCCTCCACTAACCCCATCACCTCCACTACCACCACCATCACCTCCACCACCACTATCATCACTCCACTACCCCACCCATCACACCATCCACCATCACCTCCACCACCATCACCTCACTACCACTATCATCACCTCCACTACCACTATAGTCACCTCCACTACCACCCACCATCCCCCTCCACTACCACTATCATCACCTCCACTACCATCACCTCCCCTACCACATCATCACCTCCACTACCACCACCATCACCTCACTACCACTACATCACCTCCACTACCACATCAATCACCCCACTCCACCACCACATCACCTCCACTACCACTATCATCACCTCCACTACCACCACCATCACCTCCACTACCACTATCATCACCTCCACTACCACTATCATCACCTCCACTACCACCACCATCACCTCCATCACCACATCATCCCCCACTACCCACCTATCACCTCCACTCCACCACAATCCCCCCACTACCGCTACCATCACCTCCATACCACCCATCACCTCCACTACCACTATCATCACCTCCACTACCACGTCATCACCTCCACTACCACTATCATCACCTCCCACATAACACACACTCACCATCCACATCCACCATCACCTCCACTCACCATCACCTCACTACCACATCACACCTCCACCACTCACCACTATCACCCTCCACTCACCACTACATCACCTCCACTACCACTATCATCACCTCCACTACCAACCATCACCTTCACTACCAATCATCACCACTACCACTATCATCACCTCCACTACCACCACACTCTCCCCCACCCACTACCATCACCTCCACTACACCACCCATCACCTCCACTACCACTATCATCCCCAACCTCCACTACCACACATCAACCTCCACTACCACCACACATCCCTCCACTACCCATCATCACCACACTACCACATACCCATCACCTCCACAACCACTATCATCACCTCCACTACCACCACCATCACCCTCCACTACCACACCATCACCTCCACTACACTATCATCATCCACTACCCACTATCATCACCTCCACTACCACCCATCCTCCACCAACACTATCATCACCTCCACTACCCATCATACCACTACACCAACATCACCTCCACTACCACTATCATCACCCTCCACTACCATCACCCAATCCACTACACACATCACCATACCACTATCATACCTCCAACTAACCACCAAAACCCTCACTCCACACTACCACTATCATCACCACACTACCACAACATCACCTCCACTACCATACATCACCTCCACTACCACCACCATCACCTCCACTACCACTATCATCACCACTACCACTATCATCACCTCCACTACCAATCATCACCTCCACTACCACTATCATCACCTCCACTACCACACACACCTCCACTACCCCACCATCACCTCCCACCACTATCATCACCACTACCCACACATCTACCTCCACTACCACCACCATCACCTCCACCACACCACTATCATCACCTCCACTACCACCACCATCACCTCCAATACCACTATCATCACCTCCACTACCACCACCATCACTCCACTACCACTATCCATCACCACTACCCACTATCATCACCTCCCCCTACCACCACCAACACCTCCACTACCACTATCATCACCATCACTACTACATCCACCTTCCCCTACCACACATCACCTCCACTACCACATCATCCCTCCACTACACCACCATCATCACCCCTACCACTATCATCACCTCACTAATCATCATCCACACCACCACCATCACCTCCACTACCACTATCACAAACCTCCACTACCACCACACATCACCTCCACTACCACTATCCACTCACCACTAACCACTATCAACACCTCCCTAAACCCCCACCATCCACCACTACCACTATCATCACCACATACCACTTCATCACCTCCACTACCACTATCATCACCTCACTACCACATACCACCCACCTCCACTCTTCCACCACTACCACTATCATCACCCCACACCACCACCATCACCTCCACTACCACACTATCATCACCCCACTACCACTATCATCACCTCCACAACCACTCATCATCACCTCCACATACCACTAACATCACCTCCACTACCACTATCATCACCTCCACTACACCACTCATCTCCACCTCCACTACCACTTCCACACCACCTCTACCACTACATATCATCACCTTCCACTAACCCACCACCATCACCTTCCACTACCACTATCATCACCTCCAGCTAACCACACATACTACACCACCAACACACTATCATATCACTACCACTAACCACACATCACCTTCCAACCAATACACACCATTCACACACAATCTCACCTCCACTACCTACACAACTCCAACCACTACATATCATCACTCCACAACCAATTTTCCACCATCTCCACCACTAACCACTATCATACTCTCTACTACCACATCATCACTCTCCACACTTTCACTAATCATCACCTCCACTACCAATACATCACCTTTAACATTCATACATACCCTACCACTACGCACTCACTCATCATACCTCCATACTACCACCTATCCACTCACACCTAGCTGGACCATACATCACCTCCACTAACACATCTCACCACTTACCACTTTCACCTCCACTACCAACCACCATCTTCCACCCTACGACTAATCTCCATCAACAACCCTATATTGCATCACCACTAACCTTACCACCTCTTGCTAATACCAACTATCATCACCTCCACTACTACCTTCATGAACTCCATTAGTCCATCATTATTTACAGTTTTGCTCCAACAACCAATTTTTACCTCCATTAATAACTGCTTCATGACTCGTCGTAACTTTACCTCCATCATCATGCACTGTTCCCAGGACAACTTGTTTCTAATCTCATCCCCTCCTTCATAAAAGTCTTTTGGTAAATTCTACGATAGGTGTCCCGTAGCTGGGTTACTAGCGCACTCACCTCACATACCTCCATACCTTAGGACGTGTTTCCATAACACACCTGCTGGCCATGTTCACCCATCGGTAAAATTGGTACCTGGGTGTTAGTGGACTGGTGTGGGTCGCATCCTGGGACAAAATTAAACAAATTTGCCCGAAATGCTCTGCTTAACAAGCGGCTTTCTATATAGTGGTGTGTCGTGATGAGAGATAGGCCTGTGTACCATGTACTTGTAAAAATATATACAAAAAAAAAATATTTCTTAAAAATATCTGGAAATTCCTGAAGGTGATCCCAGCATCAACCACAAGTCATTACCACAGCCATAAGTCATCAGCAGAGCCACCTTGCTTGAGGTCACCTTGGACGAGAACACTTGTAACTCTCTCACTCATCTGGGGACCTACACACCGGTCGCACACTTCCACACAGCACCCACCTTCCCTCCAGGAACATCGTTACCCAACACCTGGTGTGCAGAAACCACGATGAAGTTCCTTCTTTATGCTGTGTTGTGTGGGGTGAGTCACTCTACTCTTTTTTATGCTGTGTTGTGTTGGGTGAGTCACTCTACTCTTCTTTATGCTGTGTTGTGTTGGGTGAGTCACTCTACTCTTCTTTATGCTGTGTTGTGTTGGGTGAGTCACTCTACTCTTATTGGGCTTCCAAATCAGACCAAAACATTTGACCCCATGTCCACTGTTTACGTTTTAGTGGAAAGTTGATTAGGTACTCTTCAAGCAGTGTTTGACCTTAGTATAATGTAACTAGTTAGGAGGGAATGGTGCTAGGGCAATGTTTGACCTTAGTGTGATATAACCAGCTAGGAGGGAATGGTGCTAGGGCAATGTTTGACCCTAGCATGATATAACCAGCTAGGAGGGAATGGTGCTAGGGCAATGTTTGACCCTAGCATGATATAACCAGCAAGGAGGGAATGGTGCTAGGGCAATGTTTGACCCTAGCATGATATAACCGGCTAGGAGGGAATGGTGTTAGAGCAATATTTGACCTTAGCATGATATAACCGGCTAGGAGGGAAAGGTGCTAGGGCAATGTTTTATTAAGTATCTTTTAAGGGATATCTTTTAGTAGCTGTGTCGTTTTATCCTCCATTGATGTTTTTAACTTAAGAATGTCTCACCCGATCAGCTTCAAATTTTATATGTTGGTGTATAGTAAGTGTTGGCTTGTATAGTTGCCCTCCGGTCCCTGTATAAGTTTTCTTGCTGGATCAAACTTGCCAATTTTGTATATAAAAATGGCGTAGTATTTGTTCACGAAACATCCTGACTAAGCGTTATGCGAATGGCTTCACTCGTTTATTAACTTATACAGGAGTGGAACGAATACTTTCAGATTTGATGGGAGCCGCAAAATGACACTCGTCACCTCCCAGCGGGTGCAGAAGAAGGGGTGAGTGGGGGATAGCGGGAACTATTTACTCACCCTAACTGAACAAGCATACCGCCCAACAGACTACCATTACCATTCATTCATACTTCTACCTCTCGTATCTAATGAACTTTTCCCTCACACTGTGTGACTCCTTGTGCTTATGTTCGATATTTTCTATTTCTCTGGCCAGTGCCTCTTTCCGTATTTCAGATAGCCTGGCCCCTTCAGTAGCTCTGCGAGTCTTCGCCTTCGCCTGCAGAGGGAGCATCTCTCTTTCTAGTTTACACCTCTTTAATCTTAGGGAAATGTGCCTTGAGAATACATTAGGTGTCACAGCTTTAATTCTTTCTGGTCACCGGTTTATATTCCTGTCGTTTAGAATATCTTCCCATTGTGTTTTGTTTAGGACATAGTTGATTTGATCCCACTGAATGCTTCTGTTATTGAAGTTGGATTTGGTTAAAGCACCCTCATAACTGATCTCATCTTGCTGGTCAGGAGACCTGGGCATACATGTCCGAGTGTCTCGTACAGTGTATTTTCCAGTCTTGTTGGATTCACTGTTTGCTGGTTTAAGGTGAATTTGTTGCAGATATTTAATAGTTCACGAGGTGTGTGTGAATTCTCGTCCGAGCTGCCTCCTGGGGTTATCGCCGCTATAACATTATTTGCCCCATACCTGGAGTTTACCTGGAGAGGGTTTCGGGGGTCAACGCCCCCGCGGCCCGGTCTGAGACCAGGCCTCATGGGGGATCAGGGTCTGATCAACAAGGCTGTTACTGCTGGCTGCACGCAAACTGACGCACGAACCACAGCTCGGTTGGTCAGGTACTGACTTTCGGTGCCTGTCCAGAGACTTCTTGAAGACAGCCAGGTGTCTATTGGTAATCCCCATTATGTATGCTGGGAGGCTCCGGGCACTTATTGTGTTGTCTTTCAGTGTACTCGTGGCACCCCTGCTTTTCATCAGGGGAATGTTGCATCTCCAGCCGAATCTTTTGCTTTCATAAGGAGTTATTTTCGTGTGCAGGTTTGGTACCAATCCCTCCAGGACCTTCCAAGTGTATATTATCATGTATCTCTCTCGTCTGCATTCGAGGGAATGATAAATTAGACACATGTGCAACTCTTGGGTATCTTTATTGAGGAAACGTTTCGCCACACAGTGGCTTCATCAGTCCATACAAAGGAGAATCTTGAAGAACAGGAGGAGAATGAGGTAATCAGTCCCTCAACCTTGAGTCGATGTGGTCAGTCCATCAATCTTGAATAGAATACGGCATACGTGCTGAGAAGGAGCTTATAAACCGGTGGCAGGAGAGGTGCAGCAGTCATAGGTGGTGTAACATTTGTTCAATGTTGAAGTTTGGTCGTTTCCCAAGAATTGGCAAGCGAGAATTCCCAAGTATTAAGATCCCAGAAGTTGCAGTGTCTGACAGGTTGTAGATGAATGGTTCAGAGAACCGACATGTTGATAAAATTTGACACATGTGCAACTCTTGGGGATCTTTATTGAGGAAAACGTTTCGCCACACAGTGGCTTCATCAGTCCATAAAAGGAGAATCTTGAAGAAAAAGGAGGAGAATGAGGTTTAAACAGTCCTCAACCTTGAGTCGATGTGGTCAGTCATCAAACTTGAATAGAATACGGCATACGTGCTGAGAAGGAGCTTATAAACCGGTGGCAGGAGAGGTGCAGCAGTCATAGGTGGTGTAACATTTGTTCAATGTGAAGTAGGTCGTGCCAAGAAAATTTGCAAGCGAAGAATTCCCAAGTATTAAGATCCCCAAAAAGTTGCGTGTCTGACAGGTTTGTAGATGAATGGTTCAGAGAACCGACATGTTGATAAATTAGGACACATGTGCAACTCTTGGGTATCTTTATTGAGGAAACGTTTCGCCACACAGTGGCTTCATCAGTCCATACAAAGGAGAATCTTGAAGAACAGGAGGAGAATGAGGTAATCAGTCCCTCAACCTTAGTCGATGTGGTCAGTCCATCAATCTTGAATAGAATACGGCTTACGTGCTGAGAAGGAGTTATAAACGTGGCAGGAGAGTGCAGCAGTCATAGGTGGTGTAAATTTGTTCATGTTGAAGTAGGTCGTGCCAAGAATTAGGGCAGCGAAGATTCCCAAGTATTAAGATCCCAAGAAATTGCAAGTGTCTGACAGGTTTGTAGATGATGGTTCGAGAACCGACATGTTGATAAATTAGGGCACATGTGCAACTCTTGGGTATCTTTATTGAGGAAACGTTTCGCCCACAGTGGCTTCATCAGTCCTTACAAGGAGAAATTTTAAGAACAGGAGGAGAATGAGGTAATCAGTCCTCCAACCTTGAGTCGATTGGTCAGTCCATCAATTTTTGAAGAATACGGATACGTGCTGAGAAGGAGTTATAACGGGGGCGGAGAGGTGCAGCAGTCATAGGTGTGTAAATTTTTTTTAATGTTAAGTAGGTCGTGCCCCGATTAGGCAAGCGAAGATTTCCCAAGTATTAAGATCCCAAGAAGTTGCAGTGTCGACAGGTTTTGATGAATGGTCGAGAAACCCACATGTTTATAATTAGACACATGTGCAACTCTTGGGTATCTTTATTGGGAAAAGTTTCGCCACCAGTGGCTCATCAGTCCATTTCAAGGGGTATTCCTTGAAAAGAAACAGGGGATTTTAGGTTAATAAATCCCTCAACCTGAGTCGATTTTGGTCACCAATCAATTCTTTATTTTAAATACCGGCTTAAAATTTTTTTGGGAAGGACTTATAAACCGGTGGCGGGGAAAATTTTTCCTCAAAAAGGTGGGGTTAACATTGTTAATTTTAAAGGGCGGGCCTGAAAATTAAAAACGAAAACCCAATTTTGGGGTCCAAATTTTGGGGGTTTTTCGTTTGTAATTTGGGGCACCTAAACATTCAAAGACACCCAGACAAATTTGATAAATTAAGACACATGTGGGAACTCTGGTATCTTTTATTGAGGGCGTTTCGCCACCGTGGCTTCATATATACAAAGGAGTCTTAAACAAGGGGAATATAACGTTCCCCCCAAACCCTTGGGGTCATTGGTTTGTCCATCAATCTTTAATTGATCGGCTAGTGCTGAGAAGGTGCCCCTTTAACGGTGGCAGGGGAGGTGCACATCAAGGTGGTGTACATTTGTTCAATTTGGGAGGGTGAAGATTGGGGAAAATTCCAAATTAGATCCCCAAAAAGGGTTTCGTGTCTATTTTAAAAAGAGGTTCAGGGAACCACATTTAAAATTAGACACTGGCAATTTTTGGGATCTTTATTTGGGGAAATTTAACCCTG
>NC_069462.1:33851-57286 GCF_026875155.1 Cherax quadricarinatus | reverse complement strand
TCACTCGAAGGGGGGGAAAGTGGTTCCATTTGAAGGGGAAGTCGTGTAACACACGAAGTGGGAAAACAGTGTCCACTCTGAAGAGGGAGGTACAGGGGAACTTGGTGGGTTTTCTGCACTCTGAAGGAGGGAAGTTACATGTCCCTACACTCGAAGGGGGGAAGTACAGTGTCTGACACTCGAAGGGGGAAGTAAGTGTCTCATCTGAAGGGGAAAGTACAGTGTCTCACCTGAAGGAGGAGTACAGTGCTGCACCTAAGGGGGAAGTACATTTGCGGGCTGAGGTGGAAGACAGTGTCCCTGAAGGGGAAGTACAGTTTCAACCCTCGAAGGAGGGAAGTACGTGTCTGCATTTCTAAAGGGTGGGAAGACATTGTCTTGCACTCTGAAGGAGGGAAGACGTTTGCATTTGAGGAGGAAGGGGAAAGTGTCACCTCTGGGGAAGGGACAGTGTTTCACCTGGAAGAGGCGTGTTCTCTGAAGGGGGAAACGTGTCAGACTCTGAAGGAGGGAAGTACAGTGCTACACTCTGAAGGAGAAGTACAGTGTGTTGCATTTGAAGGAGGAAAGGTGTGCATCTAAAGGGAAGGGAAGAAGTGTCTGCACTCTGAAGGAGGGAAAATGTCCTGCTCCTGAAGGAGGAAGTACAGGTCTCACTCGAAGGAGGGAAGTAGTCTGCACTCTTGAAGGAGGGAAGTACAGTGTCACCAAGGAGGATAGTACGTGCATTATGGGAAGTAGGGGATAGTGTTTTGCTATCTGAAGGGGGGAGTCTGACTCTGGGGGGGGAAAATGTCTCACTCTGAAGAGGAAGTATGTGGTGACTCTGAAGTTGGGAAGTACAGTTGTTGACTCTGAAGGAGGAAGTACAGGTCTGCACTCTGAAGGGTGGGAAGTACAGTGTCTGACTCTGAAGAGGAAGTACAGTGTCTGACTCTGAAGTGGGAAAAGTACAGTGTCTGCACTCTGAAAGGAGGGAAGTACAGTGCCTGACAGCTCTGAGAGGAAAGTACAGTGTCTGCACTCTGAAAGGTGGATACAGTGTCAGGATTTGAAGGGAGGTAAGTAGGCCCCAAACTCTGAAGGTGGGAAGTTACAGTGTCGACTCTGAAAGAAGTGGGCATCTGAAGAGGGAATACAGTGTCTGCACTCTGAAGGAAGGGAGACGGTCTCACTTGAAGGAGGGAATACAGTGTCTCACCTGAAGGGAGTAGTTCTCACTCTAAGGGAAGGAGTACAGTGTCGCCTAGGATCTTGGCAGAGGAAGTACAGATGGTCTCACTCTGAAGGAGGGAAGACAGTGTTGTTGAAGGGATACTGTTTTCATGAAGGGAGGAAGTACAGGGGTCTGCACTCTGAGAGGGAGTACAGTGTCTGCACTCTGAAGGGAGGGGAAGTACGTGTCGCATGAAGGAGGAAGTAGTGTCTGCACTCTGAAGGAGGAAAGAGTCTACTGAAGGGGAGTAAGTGTCTCCTCTGAAGGAGGGAAGTACAGTGTCTCACTCTGAAGGAGGAAGTAGTTCGCACTCTGAAGGAGGGAGAGTATGCACTCTGAAGAGGGAAGACGTGTTGCACTCTGAAGGAGGGGAAAGTGTTGCACTCTGAAGGAAGGAAGTACAGTTTGTCACTGAAGGAGGGATAAGCGTTCTGCACTCTGAAGGGGGAAGTACAGTGTCTCACTCTGAAGGAGGGAAAAGTACTGGTCTAACTGCTAAGGGAGACAGTGTGTGCACTCTGAAGGAGGAAGTGCAGTGTCTGCACGAGGAGAGAAGTACATTGTTGCACTCTAAGGAGGAACGGGACGTGTTCATCTAGAGAGAGTGTCTCTGAAGGGGAAGTAACAGATGCTCACTCTGAAGGAGGGAAGTACAGTGTCTCACTCTGAAGGAGGGAAGTACAGTGTCTGACTCTGAAGGGAATGACAAGTCCCTCACTCTGAAGGGAGTACAGTGTCTGCACTCTGAAGGAGGGAAGTAATCAGTTCTCACTCTGAAAGGGAAGTACAGTGTCGCACTCTGACATATGGAAGGACAGTGTCTACACTCTGAAGGTGGGAAGTACAGTGTCGCACTTCGGGGGAAAGAGTAGGCGAACTTCAAAGGATGGGAAGTACAGTGGGTCCGTACTCCGAAGAGGGAAGTAAGTGTGCTCCCGGAAGGTGGAAGAAGAAGTTGCCTCTGAGTGGAAAGTACAGTGATTCTGCATCTGGAAGGGGACAGTGTGTCACTCTGAAGGAGGGGAAGTACGTGTCTTCACTCTAAGGAGGGAAGTACAGTGTACTCTACTTAGGTGGGAAGAGTCAGTGCTGCCCGAGGAGGAGACAGTGGCTGCACTCTGAAGAGGGAATACAGTGTTGCACTCATGGAGGAAGACAGGTCTACACTTAAAGGAGGGAAGTACAGTGTCTGCACCTGAAGAAGGGTACAGTGTCTCACTTTGAAAAGAGATAGGAAAGTACAGTGTCTGACTACTCCTTAAGAAGGAAAATACAGTGTCCCGCATACTGTGGGAGAAAGTCTCACTGCTAAGGAGGGAAGTACAGTGTCGATTGAAGGGGAAGTACGTTGACGAAGGGGGATAGTGTGCTGCACTCTGAGGAGGAAGCACAGTGTCTGCACTCTGAAGGAGGAGGACGTTTGACTAAGAGTACAGTGTCTGCACCTGAAGGAGGGAGACAGTTCACTCTGAAGAGGGAAGCAGGTCGATCTGAGTAGGGAGTAAGTGTTGTATCTGAAGGGAAGTAGTGCCACTTGAAGGGGTACAGTTGTGCACTGGGAGGGGTAATGTTGCATCTGAAGGAGGGAATCGTGTCCACTGAAGGGGAATACAGTGTTGCACCTGAAGGAGGGAAGAATGTGTTGCATCTGAAGGAGGGAAGCAGTCTCACTGAGGGGGAACTGTGCTAAATTTCTCTGTCATCTGAGGGAAATGTCATCTGAAGGTTTTTCTGAAGAGGGAAGTACAGTGTTCCTGGGAGATGTCAGAAGGAGTCATTCAATGGGGAAGTTTTAAGGTCATGAATAGGTATCTGACAAGGGTCATCTATAGGGAGAGTGTCTACTCTGAAGAAGTACATGTCTCACTCTGAAGAGGAAGTACAGTGTTGCATGAAGGGGAGACGTGTGCACTTGAAGAGGGAGTACGTTGCATTGAGGGGAAGTTTTGAGGATTCTCTAGAGGGAGTAGGTGCCTTGAAGGGAAGTACGTGCTCCTGAGGGAACGTTCTCACTTGAGGGAAAGTGGAAGGAGTACGTCTCATTGAGGGAACGTGTTACCTGATGGAAGTACAGTTCTACTCTAGGGGAAGAAGTACAGGGTTACAGGGGAAAACAGAGGACCTAGGGAAGCAGTGTCGGGGAGCAGGTCTGCCTGAGAGGAGTCAGTGTTACTGGGAAGGTGTTCATCTAGGGAAGGTTCTGAGAGGTCTTGAGAGGGAAGTACATTCCGAGGAAGTGTGCATCTGAAGAGGGAGTACGTGTCGCCTTGAGGGGAAGTAAGGTTCATCTGAAGGGAGGTGTTTGAAGGGAACAGTTGCTCTAGAGGGAATTGTCCTGGAGAAGTTAACCGAAGGGACCCCAAAGGTCTCTAGAAAGAAGTGTTACTTAAGGGGAATAAGTTGCTCGGAGGGAATTGTGCCTGGGGAAGTGTGTGACTCTGGAGGAAGAGTGTTCATTGAAGGAAGGTGCAGGGGGTCTTCACTCAAGGGAGAGTTCACTCTAGGGGATACTCCTCTGAGGGAGAGTGTGCACTTGAAGAGGAAGTACGTTCACTCTGGAGGGAAAAGGTTGCACTCTGAAGGGGAGTACGTTATCTTAGGGGGTACAGTTTCTGAGGAATAAGGTCCAAGGGGAAAGTTTTTATAGGTGGGGACGTGTCTGACTCTGAGGAGGGAAACAGTACTTGAGGGGAAAGTGCGTTAAAAGTAGAGAAGGGAACATTCGTAGAGGAGTAGGTAAGAGGGAACTATGAGGAATCGAGAGCATCTATCTGAAGTCATAAGGGAAGGACTGGGGAAGTACATTCTACACTCTGAAAGGGAATACTGCACTGGAGGAAATGTCCTAAGGGGAAATCAGGATTGAGGGAGAACAGTCTACTTGAAGAGGAGAAGTGTGACTGAAGAGGGAAGTACATGTCTCACTCTGAAGGAGTAATTTACTGGGAATTCACGAGGAAAGGTTTGAGAGTTCCTTCGGAGGAAGGAAGGGAATCAGTGTCCAGGATACAGTTGTAAAGGAAAAGGACGAGAGTATGTAAGGGAGGGGAAGTTATCTGGCAGAAGAGAGTGTTCATGAAGGGGAAGTACAGGTTCCTGGGAGGGAGTAGTGTTTGGGGAAGGGGGGAACTGGAAGGGAAGTCATCCTTGAAGGAGGAATACGTTTTGGAGGGAGGGGGCTTGCACTTGAGGGGACATGTGGGCGAAGGAGAATAAGTCTCCTGAAGGGAAACATTGAGAGAGAGTTACTGAGTGGGGAAGTGTCTCCTGAGGGAAGGTTGATGAGGGACTGTCTGAGAGGGAAGTACTGACCTGAAAGGGCATTTCGAGTGGGTGTCTCCCTAAGGGAAACAGTGTTCTCAAGGGAACTGTCTGCTTGAGGGAACAGTTGCACGAAGAGGATAGTTACCAGAGGAAGTACAGGTACTGAAGGGACGGCTGCACTAGGAGGGAAGTAATGTCACCTAGGGGGAGTCTTCACTCGAGGGAAGAGTTCATTGGTAGGTATCCTGAAGGGAATACAGTTTGCATTAAAGGAAATTCTGCACTAGGGGAAGTACGTGTTCTGCATTGAAGAGGGAGTACAGTGTGCGTCTAAGAGAGGAAGTACGTTACTTGGAGGGAAGTACAGTGTGCATCTGAAGGAGGAAAAGGATCATTGGGGATTTATGAGGAAAGTTAAGGGGAATACAGTGTGTACTTGAAGGGGGAGACAGTGTCCCTGAAGGAGGAAGTACAGTGTCTGCACTCTGAAGGAGGGAAAAGTGTCTACACTCTGAAGAGGGAGGTAAGGTCTGCACTCTGAAGGGGGAAGTTAATTAGGACTGGGGGAAGTACGGTTGCCTCTGAAGGGGAAGTACATGTCTGCATCTGAAGGGGAATACAGTGTCTGCATCTGAGAGGAAAGTACAGTGTCTCACTCTGAAGGGGGAAGTACAGTTGACCTAAGGGAGTATTCGACCTAGGGGAAGATGCTCTTGGGATGTATGGAAGAGGACTAGGAGTGTTACTTGAGGGGGAGAGTGCATGAGGACTCTGTAGAAGGGAGAAGTACAGTTAATGAAGAGGGAAGTAAGTGTCTGATCTGAAGGGGGAAAGTGTCTCACTTGAAGAGGAAGTACATGTCCACTCTGAAGGAGGGAATGACAGGGCATCTGAAGGAGGAAGTACAGTGTCTGCACTCTGAAGGAGAAGGTCCATGGGAAGCATTGGATTGAAAGGTCTGTCTGCACGAGGGGAAGTCAGTCTCCTGAGAGGAAAGAGGTTCCTCTCTGAAGGAGGAAGTACGTGTCTCTAAGAGGGAAGACAGTGTTCATCTGAAGGAGGAAAGTCATGTCTAACTTGAAGGAGGGGAGTAGAGGTGTCGCACTAGGAGGGAAGACAGTGTCTGCCTTGAGGAGGGAAGTCAGGGTTCACTTGAAGGAGGGAGACGGTCATAGGGAACGTTCACTCTGAAGGGGTAAAGTACCAGAGTTACCTAGGGAATAGTGTCTACTAGAGGGGAAGTCAGGCTGCTGAAGGAGGGAAGTAGTGTGTGCACTAGAAAGGGGAGACTCTGAGGAAGAGGAAGAGGTGTCTGCATTGAAGAGGAATACAGTCACTTGAAGGGGAGAGTATGTCTGCATCTGAAGGAGGGAGTACAGCATCGAAGAGGGAGTACGTGTGACATGGAGGAAGTGGGATAAGGTCTGCCTCTGAAGGAGGAAGTATGTTCACTCTAAGGAGGGAAGTAAGTGTTCATCTGAAGGGGAAGACGTCTCCCAGGGGAAGTACAGTGTCTACTCGAAGGAGGAAGACAGTGTCTACCAGAGGGAATACAGTGTGACTAAGAGAAGTACATGTCTCACTCTGAAGGGGGAAGCAGTGTCTGCACTCTGAAGGAGGGAAGTGTTTGCTGAGGAGGAAGACGTTTGCAATGAAGGAGGGAAGTGTGTCTCTGAAGGAGGAAGTAGTGTGTCATGTAGAGGGGAAGTTATCTGAAGGAGGAGATATGTCCACTCGAAGGAGAAGTCGTCTCATGAAGGGGAAAGTACAGTGTCTCACTCTGAAGGGGGAAGTACAGTGTCTCACTCTGAGGGAGGAAGTAAGGTCTCACTTGAGAGGTGAGGAAGTAGTGCTACCAGAGGGTAAGTCTCACTCTGAGAGGAAGTACGTTCTGCACTTGGGAGGGAGTACAGTGGATCTCTGAGGAGGTGAAATACAGTGTTCTCTGAAGGGAAGTACTGTGTTACCGAGGGATCTTCTGACTTGAAGGGGGAAGTAAGTGTCTGACTCGGGGAGAAACGTGCTGCACTCTGAGAGGGAAGTACAGTGTCTGCACTTAGGGGAGACAGTGTCTGACTCGAAGGAGGGAAGTACAGTTGCACTAAGGGGGAGACAGTGTCTGCATGAAGGAGGGAGTACAGTGTCTGCACTCTGAGGGGGAAGTACAGTGTCTGCACTCTGAAGGAGGGTTTAAAAGTGTGTACTCTGAAGGGGAAGAGTTGCACTTAGGAGGGATACAGTTTTCATTTGGAAGGAGAGTACTGTCTCTTGAGGAGGGAAACAGGTTCAATGAAGGGGAAAATGTTCACTTGAAGGAGGGAAGTACATGTGTGCATCGGGAGGGAAACAGTGTTCATTGAAGGAGGGAAGAATTCACTGAGGAGGAGTACAGTGTCTGCACTCTGAAGAGGGAAGTACAGTGTTCTTGAGGGGAAGAGGTGAAAGGGTATGCACTCTGAGGGGAAGTAGTTGCACTCTGAAGGGGGAAGACGTGTGACCTGAAGAGGGTAAGTGTCTGTACTTGAAGGAGGGAAGTACAGTGTCTACTAAGGAGGGAAGTACAGTGTTGCACTCTGAAGGAGGGAAGTACGTGTGACTCTGAAGGAGGGAAGTACGGCTGACTTGAAGAGAGAAGTTCATGGGTACTTTTCTGAGGAGGAAGTACAGTGTCTGCACTCTGAAGGAGGGAAGTACAGTGTCGCATCTGAAGGAGGGAAGTACAGTGTTCATTGAAGGGGAAGTAAGTGTCTGCACCTGAAGGGGAAGTACAGTGTCTGCACTCTGAAGGAGGGACAGGTCACTCTGAAGGGGAAGTACGTGTCTCACTCTGAAGAGGGAAGTACAGTGCTAAGAAAGGAGAGGAGTACAGTGTCTCACTCTGAAGGAGGGAAGTAAGTCTACAGGGGTTACATTCCCTGAAGGAGGAAGTACAGTGTCCACTGAAGGTGGAAGAAAGGTCGTTCTGAGAAGGAGAGTGTCCACTCTGAAGGGGGGAAGGAAGGGAAGTGTCTACTCAGGGGAATACAGTGTCTGACTGAAGGGGAGAGGATGAAGAAGTGTTCATCGAAGGGGGAAGTACAGGTCTGCCTGAAGGGGAGTACAGTGTCTGCATCTGAAGGGGGAAGTACGTTGCACTCTAAAAAAGAATAGTTAACTGAAGGGGGAAGTAAGTTCATCTGAAGGGGGTAACGTGCTCCTCTGAAGGGGGAAGGGGGGTAGGGAGTCTCACTCTGAAGGGGAGTACAGTGTCACTCTGAAGGGAAAGTAAGTGTCACTCTGAGGGGGAAGACAGTGTCTCACTTAAGAAGAGTTATGAAGGGGGTAGGTTGCACTTGAAGGAGGGAAGTACAGTGTTGCACTCTAAAGGAAGTACGGTCTGCACTGAAGGGAGTACAGTGTCTCATCTGAAGGGAGTGTCTGCAAGGGAAGTACAGTGCTGACTCTAAGAGAGTACTTCTGAGGAAGAGTGGATCAAGGGTTGCTTGAGAGGAAACAGTGTCATCGGAAGGAGGTCTGTCCTGAGGAGGAAGTTAGTGTCTCATCTGAAGGGGGAAGTACAGTGTCTGATCGAAGAGGAAAGAGTGTCTGCACTCTGAAGGAGGGAGCAGTGTCTGCACTGAAGGAGGGAAGTACAGTTTCTCAAGGAGGGAAACAGTGTCGCATCTGAAGGAGGGAATACGTGTCGAAGACGGAAGAATACAGGTCTGACTCTGAGAGGAATACAGTTGGACTGAGGAGAAGTGGATGAGAGAGTACAGTGTCTCACTCTGAAAGGGAAGACTGTTCTAAGGAGGGAAGACAGTTCTACTTGAAGGGGGAGTACAGTGTCTCACTCTGAAGGAGGGAAGTACAGTGTCTGCACTTGAAGGGGAAGTACAGTGTTCACTTGAAGGGGGAAGTACAGTGTCTGCTTGAAGGGAGGTATACAGGGACATCTGAGGGAAGATGTACTCTGAAGGAGGAGTACGTGTCCATGAAGGAGGGAAGACATGCTGCACTTAGGGAGACAGTGTCTATCTGAAGGAGGAAGTAGTGTCGACAAATCTGATGAGGGAAGACAGTGTCTGCACTCTGAAGGGGAGACATAAGGTACGTCTGAATTGAAGGGGGAATACAGGTCGCACTCTGAAGGAGGGACATGTCTACTCTGAAGGGGAAGACAGGTCTGCACTGAGGGGGAAGTACAGTGCTGCACTGGAAGGAGGATACAGTGTCTCATCTGAAGGGGAAGACATGTCTCACTCTGAAGGGGGAAGTAGTGTCACTCTGAAGGAGGGAAGAGTACTAGGGTCCGTTGCTTGAAGGGGAAGTACAGTTCTTGAGGAGGGAAGTACAGTGTCTGCTCTGAGGGGGAATACAGTGTCTGCTCTGAGAGGGGAAGTACAGTGTCTGATGGAGGGGAAGTACTGTCACTTGAAGGAGGGAGTCAGTGTCTACATCGGAGGGAAAGTGTCTCACTTGAAGGGGAAGTACAGTGTCTGACTCTGAAGGAGGGAAGTACAGTGGCATCTGAAGGGGAATACAGTGTCGATTAGGGAAGAAGTTTGCCTTGAGGAGGGAAGTACAGTGCTACTTAGAGGGAAGTACAGTGTTGCACTCTGAAGGAGGGAAGTACAGTGTCTGCACTTGAAGGAGGAAGTACATCTGCACTCTGAAAGGAAATGTTCACTCTGAGAGGGAAGCAGTTCCCTGAAGAGGGAAGTACGTGTCTCACTCTGAGAGGGAAGACAGTGTCTCTGAGGGGGAAGTAGGTGACTTAAGGAGGAAGTACGTGCCTCTGAAGGATGGAAGTATGTCTGCTCTGAAGGAGGGAAGTACATGTTCACTCTGAAGGGGGAAGTACAGTGTCTGCACTCTGAAGGTGGAAGTACAGTTCTATCTGAAGTGGGAAGTCAGTTGTCTAGAGGAAGTAAGGCTACATCTGAAGAGAATAAGTGTCTCATCGAAGGGGGAAGTTTTCATGAAGGAGGGTGTCACTCTGAAGGAGGGAATAATGTCTGTCTAAGAGAAGACATGCTACTCTGAAGGGGAATACGTGTTCACTCGAAGGAGAAAGTACATGTCTAACTTGAAGGAGGGAAGTACAGTGCTGCACTCTGAAGGAGGGAATACAGTGTCTCACTCTGAAGGAGGAAGTACAGTGTCTCACTAGGAGGGAAGTAAGTGTTGCATCTGAAGGAGGGAAGTACAGTGCCATCTAGGGGAAGTACAGTGTCTACTCTGAGGGGAACAGTGGTAAGAGGGAGTACATGCTGCGAAGGAGGAAGTACAGTGCCCTCTGAGGGAAGTACAGTGTTGCTTAAGGGGGAAAATGTCTCACTCTGAAGGAGGAGTACAGTGTCTGCATCTGAAGGAGGGAAGTACAGTGTCTCACTCTGAAGGGGAAGTACATGTCTGCACTCTGAAGGAGGGAAATACAGTGTCTCACTCTAAGGAGGGAAGTACAGTGTGTCACTGAAGGAGGAAGTACAGTGTGCACCTGAGGGAAGTACAGTGTCATCTGAAGGAGGGAACTGTCACTCTGAAGGGGAAGTACAGTTCTACTCTGAAGGAGGGAAGTACAGTGTTGACCTTAAGGAGGGAAGTACAGTTGTTCTTGAAGGAAGTCTTCTCTAAGGAGGGAAGTACAGTGTCTCACTCTGAAGAGGGAAGTACAGTGTCACTGAAGGAGGGAAGTACGTGTCTCACTCTGAAGGAGGGAAGTACGGTCTGCACTTAAGGGAAGTACAGTGTCTCACTCTGAAGGAGGGAAGACAGTTGTCTACTTGAAGGGGGAGTACAGTGTTGGCTCTAAGGGGGAAGTACGTGTCCCTAGAGGAAGTACAGTGTGCACTTGAAGGAGGAGGAGTGTCTCACTTGAGGGGGAGTCGTGTCTGCCTGAAGGGGGGTCATGCTGCATCGAAGGAGGAAACAGTGTTGCCTCGTGAAGTAGTGCCTGAACGAAGGGAGGTGAATGTTGACGAGGGAGAACATGCTCACTCTGAGGGAGAACAGTGTCCCTCTGAAGAGGAAGGTACTTGATTGAAGAGGGAGCTACTGTGAGGGAGGAGTACAGTCTAGGGAAGTAGTGCTACAGGTGCGTCTAGGAGGGAAGACAGTGTGCATAAGGAGTAAACAGTTTCACTCTGAAGGAGGGAGACAGTTCTGCACTGAAGGGAAGTACAGGTCTCACTCTGAAGGAGGGAACAGTGTCACTCTGAGAGGGAAGCAGTGTCTCACTCTAGGGGGATACAGTGTTCACTCTGAGAGGGAAGTACTTTCACTCTGAAGGAGGGAATTACAGTGTTCACTCTGAAGGAGAGTCAGTGTTGCATCTGAAGGGGAAGTACAGTGTCTCACTCTGAAGGAAGGGAAGTAAGTTTGCACTTAGGGGATACAGTGTACTTAAGAGGGAAGTACGTGTACTCGAAGATGGGAAGTACAGTGTCTCCACTTGAAGGGGAAGTACGTGCTGACTGAAGGAGGGGTGAATAGTGTACTTGAAGGGGGAAGTACAGTGTCACTCGAAGGGAGTACAGTGTTCTGAAGGAGGGAGTCAGTGTTCACTCTGAGGAGGAAGTACAGTGTCTCCTTGAAGGGGAAGTACAGGTTGCACTCTGAAGAGGGAAGTACAGTGTCTCACTCTGAAGGAGGAAGTACAGTGTCTCACTCTGAAGGAGGGAAGTACAGTGTCTACACTCTGAAGGAGGGAAGTACAGTGTCTACACTCTGAAGGAGGGAAGTACAGTGTCTACACTCTGAAGGTGGGAAGTACAGTGTCTGCACTCTGAAGGAGGGAAGTACAGTGTCTGCACTCTGAAAGGAAGGTGTTATGAGAGGAGTGGTCTTCTGAAGGAGGGAAGTACAGTGTCGCACTCTGAAGGGAGCAGTCTCACTCTGAGGAGGAGATGTCTCATCTGAAGGAGGAAGTACAGTGTCTGCACTCGAAGGGGGAAGTACAGTGTCTGCACTCTGAAGGAGGGAAGTACAGTGTCTACACTCTGAAGGAGGGAAGTACAGTGTCTACACTCTGAAGGAGGGAAGTACAGTGCTGCACTTGAAGAGGGAAGTACAGTGCTGCACTCTGAAGGAGGGAAGTACAGTGCTCACTCTGAAGGAGGGAAGTACAGTGTCTGCCTCTGAAGAAGGAAGAAGGCTGCAAAAGGAATACAGTGTTCACTTAAGGAGGAAGACAGTGTCTCACTCTGAAGGGGGAAGTACAGTGGTGCATTTAAGAGGAAAAGTCATGTTGCCTCGAAGGAGGGAATACGTTCCATCTGAAGGAGGGAGTCAGTGTTCATCTGAAGGGGGAAGTACAGGCTGCATCTAAGGAGGGAAGTACAGTGTCTGCACTCTGAAGGGGGAAGTACAGTGTTGCACTCTGAAGGAGGGAAGACAGTGTTGCACTCTGAAGGAGGAAGACAGTGTCTGCACTCTGAAGGAGGAAGTACAGTTTATCTGAGGGGGAAGAAGTGTTCATCTGAAGGAGGGAAAGTGTTGCCTCTGAAGGAGGGAAGTACAGTGTCTCACTCTGAAGGGGGAAGTACAGTGTTGCACTCTGAAGGAGGGAAGTACAGTGCTGCACTCTGAGGGGGAAGCAGTGTCTCACTCTGAAGGAGGGAAGTACAGTGCTCACTCTGAAGAGGAAGTACAGTTTTCACCTGAAGGAGGGAAGACAGTGTCTGCACTCTGAAGGAGGAAGTACAGTGTTGCACTCTGAAGGGGGAAGTACAGTTGTTGCATTGAGGGGGGAAGTACAGTTGTGCATGAAGGAGGATACATCGATGAGGAGAAGGTGTCTAATCTGAAGAGGAGTCAGTGTCTGCACTCTGAAGGAGGGAAGTACTGTCTCCTTGAGGGGGAAGACAGTGTTCACTCTGAAGGAGGGAAGTACTGTTCATCTGAAGGGGGAAGTCAGTGCTGCACTGAAGGAGGAAGTACAGTGTCTCACTTGAAGGAGGGAAGTACAGTGTCTCACTCTGAAGGAGGGAAGTACAGTGTCTCACTCTGAAGGAGGGAAGTACAGTGTCTGCACTTGAAGGAGGGAATACAGTGTTCCTTGAAGGAGGGAAGTACAGTGTTACTCTGAAGGGGGAAGTACGTGTCTGACCTAAGTAGGGAAGTACAGTGTCTCACTTGAAGGAGGGAAGTACAGTGTCTCACTCTGAAGGAGGAAGTACAGTGTCTCACTCTGAAGGAGGGAAGTACAGTGTCTGACTTGAGGGGAAGACATGTTGCACTCTGAAGGGGAATACAGTGTTGCCTCTGAGAGGAAGTACAGTGTCTCACTCTGAAGGAGGAAGTAAGTGTCTGCACTTGAAGGGGAAGACGTGTCTCACTCTGAAGGAGAAGTACGTGTTCACTCTGAAGGAGGGAAGTACAGTGTCTGCACTCTGAAGGGGGAAGTACAGTGTCTGCACTCTGAGGAGGAAGTACAGTGTCTCACTTGAAGGGGAAGTACAGTGTCTGCATCTGAAGGAGGGAGTACAGTGTCTCACTCTGAAGGAGGGAAGTACAGTGTTGCATCTGAAGGAGGAAGTACAGTGTTCATCTGAAGGGGAGAAGGTGCACTCTGAAGGAGGAAGTACAGTGTCCATCTGAAGGAGAAGACAGTGTCACTCTGAAGGGGGAAGTACAGTGTTGCACTCTGAAGGAGGAATACAGGTTACCTGAAGGGGAGACAGTGTCTGCACTCTGAAGGAGGGAAGTACAGTGTCTCACTCTGAAGGAGGGAAGACAGTGTCTCACTCTGAAGGGGAAGTACAGTGTCTCACTTGAAGGGGGAAGTACAGTGTTCACCTAGGGAAGTACAGTGTCATCGAAGAGGATACAGTGTTCACTTAGGAGGGAAGTACATGTTACTTGAAGGAGGGAAGTACAGTGTCTGCCTTGAGAGGAAGTACAGTGTCTCACTTGAAGGAGGAGTACAGTGTCTCACTCTGAAGGAGGGAAGTACAGTGTCCACTCGAAGAGGGAAGTACAGTGTCTGCACTCTGAGGGGAAGTACAGTGTCTGACTTAAGGGGGAATACGTGTGCATCGAAGAGGAAACGTGTCTCACTCTGAAGGGGAAGTACAGTGTCTGCACTCTGAAGGGGGAAGTACAGTGTCTCACTCTGAAGGGGGAAGTACAGTGTCTGATCTGAAGGGAAGTACAGTGTCGCACTCTGAAGAGGGAATACAGTGTCTGCACTCTGAAGGAGGGGAAGTACAGTGTCCACTCTGAAGGAGGGAAGTAAGTGTCTGCACTCTGAAGAGGGAAGTCGTGTTACTCTGAAGGAGGAAGTACAGTGTCTCACTCTGAAGGAAAGAGGTCATGGGGTACAGTGTCTCACTCTGAAGGGGAAGTACAGTGTCTCACTCTGAAGGGGAAGTACAGTGTCTGCACTTTAAAAAGGGAAGTACAGTGTCTGCTCTGAAGGAGGGAAGTACAGTGTCTGCACTCTGAAGGGGGAAGTACAGTGTGTGCATCTAAGAGGAAGTACAGGTTAACTCTGAGGAGGGAAGTACAGTGTCTCATCTGAAGGAGGAATACATGTCTCACTCTAGGAAGGGAAGTACAGTGTTACTCTGAAGGAGGGAAGTACAGTGTCGCACTTGAAGGAGGAAGACAGTGTCTGCATCTTAGGGGGAAGTCAGTGTCTCACTCTGAAGAGGGAGTACAGTGTCTGCACCTGAAGGGGGAAGTACAGTGTCTCACTCTGAAGGAGGGAAGACAGTGTTCACTCGAAGGAGGGAAGTACAGTGTCTGATCGAAGGGGAGTACGTGTCTACTCTGAAGGAGGAAGACAGTGTCTCACTCTGAAGGAGGGAAGTACAGTGTCTCACTGAAGAGGGAAGTACAGTGTTCACTCTGAAGGAGGGAAGTACAGTGTTCACTCTGAAGGGGGAAGTACAGTGTCTGCACTTGAGGAGGGAAGTACAGTGTCTGCACTCTGAAGGGGGAAGTACAGTGTCTGCACTCTGAAGAGGAAGTACAGTGTCTACACTCTGAGGAGGAAGTACAGTGTCTGACTCTGAAGGAGGGAATACAGTGCTGCACTGAGAGGGAAGTACAGTGTCTCACTCGAAGGAGGGAAGTACGTGTTCACTCTAAGAGGGAAACTGTCTCACTCTGAAGGGGAAGTACAGTGTCTCACTCTGAAGAGGGAAGTACAGTGTCTGCACTCTAAGAGGGAAGTCAGTGTCTGCACTCTGAAGGGGGAAGTACGTGTCTGCACTCTGAAGAGGGAATACAGGTTGCATCTGAAAGAGGGAAGTACAGTGTCTACTCGAAGGGGGAGTCAGTGTTGCATCTGAAGAGGGAAGTACAGTGTCTAACTCTGAGGGGAAGTACAGTGTCTGTACTCTGAAGGAGGAAAGTACAGTGTCTGCACTCTGAAGGAGGGAAGTACAGTGTCTGCACTCTGAAGGAGGGAAGCACAGTGTCTACACTCTGAATGAGGGAGGTACAGTGTCTGCACTCTGAAGGAGGGAAGTACAGTGTCTGCACTCTGAAGGAGGGAAGTACAGTGTCTGCACTCTGAAGGAGGGAAGTACAGTGTCTGCACTCTGAAGGGGGAAGTACAGTGTCTGCACTCTGAAGGAGGGAGTACAGTGTCTGACTTGAAGGAGGGAAGTACAGTTTGCCTCTGAAGGAGGGAAGTACAGTGTCTGCACTTGAAGGGGAAGTACGTGTCTCACTCTAAGGGAAAGTGTCTCATTGAAGGAGGGAAGTACAGTGTCTCACTTGAAGGTGGGAAGTACAGTGTCTCACCTAGGAGGGAAGTACTGTTTCTCTGAAGAGGGAGTACAGTGTTGACTCTGAAGAGGAAGTAGTACGTGTCTACACTACTGAAGGAGGGAAGTACAGTGTCTGCACTCTGAAGGAGGGAAGTACAGTGTCTGCACTCTGAAGGAGGGAAGTACAGTGTCTACACTCTGAAGGAGGGAAGTACAGTGTCTGCACTCTGAAGGAGGGAAGTGCAGTGTCTGCACTCTGGAGGAGGGAAGCACAGTGTCTGCACTCTGAAGGAGGGAAGTACAGTGTGTGCATTCTGAAGGAGGGAAGTACAGTGTCTGCACTCTGAAGGAGGGAATTTACAGGGGTGTGCTGCACTCTGAAGGAGGGAAGTACGTGTCTACTCTGAAGGAGGGAAGTACAGTGTCTCACTCTGAAGAGGGAAGTACAGTTCGACTCTGAAGTGGGAAGACAGTGTCTACACTCTGAAGGGGGAAGTACAGTGTCTGCACTCTGAAGGAGGGAAGTACAGTGTCTGATCTGAAGGGGAAGTACAGTGTCTACTCGAAGGGGAAGTACAGTGTCTGCACTCTGAAGGAGGGAAGTACAGTGTCTGCACTCTGAAGGAGGGAAGTACAGTGTGTGCACTCTGAAGGAGGGAAGTACAGTGTCTGCACTCTGAAGGAGGGAAGTACAGTGTCTACACTCTGAAGGAGGGAAGTACAGTGTTCACTCGAGGAGGAGTAGGTCTCATCTGAGAGGAAGTACAGTTGCTTGAAGGAGGGAAGTTTCAAAGGGTCGGGCACTCTGAAGGGGAAGACATGTCTACACTCTGAAGGGGGAAGTACATGTCTGCACTCTGAAGGAGGAAGTACAGTGTCTACTTGAAGGGGAAGTACAGTGTCTGACTGAAGAGGAAGTACAGTGTGTGCACTCTGAAGAGGGAAGTACAGTGTCTGATCTGAAGGGGGAAGTACAGTGTCTGCACTCTGAAGAGGGAAGTACATGTTCATCTGAAGGAGGAAAGGTACTGGTCCACTCTGAGAGGGAAGTACAGTGTCTACACTCTAAGGTGGAGTACAGTGTCTGCACTCTGAGGGGAAGTACAGTGCTGCACTTGAAAGAGGAATACAGTTTCACTCGAAGGAGGGAAACAGTGTCTCACCGAAGGAGGAAGTCAGTGTTGCATTGAAAGGGGAGTACAGGTCTCACTTGAGAGGAAGTCGTGTCTTACTCTGAAGGAGGGAAGTACAGTGTGCACTTAATAGGAGTACAGTGTCTGACCTGAGGGGGAAGTACAGTGTCTACTCTGAAGGGGAAGTACAGTGTTCATCTGAAGGGGGAAGTACAGTGTCTCCTCTGAGGGGGAGTAAGTGTTGCACTCTGAAGAGGAAGTACAGTGTCTGCACTCTGAAGAGGAATACAGTTCTGCACTTGAAGGAGGGAAGTACAGTGTTGCTCTGAGGAGGGAAGTACATGTCTGCACTTGAAGAGGGAATACAGTGTCTGCACTTGAGGAGGGAAGAGTGTGCACTGAGGAGGGAGTACGTGTCTCACTCTGAAGGAGGGAAGACAGGTTCACTTGAAGGGGAAGACAGTGTCTGCACTCGAAGGAGGGAAGTACAGTTTGCACTCTGAAGGGAAGTAAGTGTGTGCACTCTGAGGGGGAATACAGTGTCTCACTCGAAGGGGGAAGTACAGTGTGTGACTCTGAAGGAGGAAGTACAGTGTGCACTTGAGGTGAAGTACAGTGTTGCACTTGAAGGAAATACAGTGTCTGCACTCTGAAGAGGGAAGTACAGTTTGCACTCTAAGGGGATACAGTGCGCATCTGAAGGGGGAAGACAGTGTCTGCACTCTGAAGGAGGGAAGTACAGTGTGCACTCTAGGAAAAGAAGGGGAAGAATGTTCACTCAGAGGAAGTACGTGTTCACTCTGAAGGAAGTACAGTGTCTCACTCGAAGGGGAGTACAGTTCACTCTGAGGAGGAAGTACAGTGCTCACTCTGAAAAGGGATCAGTGTTGCTCGAGGGGATAGTGTTCATCTAGGAGGGAGTCAGTGTCTCACTTGAGAGGAAGTACAGTGTCTCCTTTGAGGAAGTACAGGTTCCTCTGAAGGGAGTCAGTGTTCATTAGAGGGAATACAGTGTTCATCTGAGGAGGGATACAGTGTCTGCCACTGAAGGGAATCAGTGTGCTTGAGGAGGGAATACATGTGCCTAAGGAGGGAAGGTGTTGCACTCTGAAGGAATCAGTGTTGCTCTGAAGGGAAGTACAGTGTTCACTCAAGGAGAAGACAGTGTCGCATCTGAAGGGGAAGTACAGTGTCTGCACTCTAGAAAGTCAGTTCTCACTCGAAGGAGGAAGTACAGTGTCCTTGAAGGAGAAGTACAGTGTTCACTGAGGAGGGAATACAGGTCTGCATGAAGGAGGAATAGTTACTGAAAGAGGAACGTGTTCATTAGGGGGAACAGTGTTCTAGGGGTACATGTTCACTTGAAGGAGGAAGTACAGTGTCATAAGGGGAAGACAGTTCTGCATTGAAGGTGGGAAGAAGTGTTTCACTCTGAAGGTGGAATACAGTTCTGAGGGGAAGTTGACTGAGAGGAATACGTTTTACTTAGGGAAAAGGTCTGCCTGGGGAGAGTGCCGGAAGGATGAAAGGTACATGGGAGGAACGCCGAGGGACTGGAAGGGATCAGGGATGGACGGATAAGAGGTCGTCTATAGGGAAGTCATTGGATGGAAGGATAGGGATGGGATGGATAGGCATTAAAGGAATGCTCGAAGGGAAGTTCTCACCGAAAGGGATACCCTGAAGGGGAGGGTCATAGAAGAGTCAGTTACGAGAGTACGTTAGAAGGAGCGTCTAAGGGAAGTCAGTGTCTGAAGAGGGAAGTACAGTGTCTCACTGAAGGGAGTTTTGGGGAGATTTCTAGGGGAGTACGTTCCTAAGGGGAATAGACTGAAGGGATTTCCTTGGGAGAAATGTTCGGGAGAAATTCTGAGAGGGCATTAGAGAGGGCATTAGAGAGAATTCAGGGGTGTATCTAAAGAGAGTACGTTGATTAGGAGAAGTTCCTAAGAGGAAGTACAGTGTCTCACTCTGAAGGGAGTACAGTGTTGCACTGAGGAGTTGTCGAGGGAAGCTTCTCTGGGGGAGTACGTGTCTACCTAGGGAAGTAGTTGACTTAGGGAAGTACAGTGTACTGAAGGAGGGAACGTTTTCTGAAGAGGGATGAAGGTGACTTGGGGAATCATCCTCTGAAGGAAGACAGGCCACTTGAGAGGGAATCAGTGTCTCACTCTGAAGGGAGTTCTCTAGAGGAAGTAAGTCCGAAGGAAAAGGTCTCATGAAGAAGTAGTGTCTCACTCTAGGGAAGACTAAAGGTCTTTCACTCTGAAGGAGGAGACGTGTTCCCGGAGGAGTACAGTGTGCATCTAGGGGAAGACAGGTCTACTCGAGGGAGTAGTGTTGCATTGAGAGAAGGGCCTATGAAGGGTTCTGAGAAAAGGGCTGCCCTGAAGAGGAAGTTTCAGGAGGGAAACAGTGTCTCACTTAAGGGGTAAAGTCCGAGGAGAAGTGCCCTGGGGGAAGTTCACTAGGGAAGAAGTGTTCATCTGGAGGGAACGTGTCTCATTGAGGAGGGAAGTCAGGTCTGCCTGAGGGGGAGTACGTGTAGAGGGGAATGTGCACTGAGAGGGAAGTACAGGTCTACACTTGAAGGAAGTATGTCTGCCTAAGAGGAGACAGTGTTGCTCTGAGGGGAATACATGTCTGCACTAAAGGAACTGTCTCACTGAAGGAGGAAGTGTGTCTCCTTGAAGGGAGCTTCTCATAAGGAGGAAGTACAGTGTTGACTGAAGGAGGGAACAGTCTGCCTGAGAGGGAATGTCTAGAAGGGGAAGACAGTGTGCATCTGAGGGAGTACATGTCTACTTGAAGTAACGCTTGAGAAGAGTCGTCTGGGAGTCTCTAGAAGCAGTTTGAGGACGTTAGAGGTTTTTGAAAGGCGTCTTGAGGGGAAGCATTCTGAAGGGGGAATACGTGTTCACTCAGGGATCGTGAGGGGGTTAAGGATGGGATAGGATAGGGAATAGTATAGTGGACTGGGAGACATGTACACTCTGAAGGGAAGTCAGTGTCCACAGGGGAACAGTGACTCTGAGGGGAAGTCGTTCAGAAGAGAGTTGCCGAGAGAATTTCTTTAAAGAATAGTGTTGCCTTGAAGGGGAAGTCAGTGTTGCACTCAGGGATGTCAGGTACTTGAAGGGGAAGTGTATGAGGGGGAAGTACAGTGTCTCACTTAAAGGGTTTAAAAAGGAAACAGTGTCTGCATTTCTGAGGTGGGGAAATACAGGGGCCGCACCTAAAAGGGGGAATACAGTGTTCCTTTTGGAAGGGGGGGAAAAAGTACAGTGTTTTCACTTTTGAAGGGGGGGAATTTACAGTGTCTACTCTAAAGGGTGGGAAAATTTAAGGTTTTCACTTTAAAGGGGGGGGAAAGTACAGTGTTTTCACTCAAGGGGGAAGTACATTTGGCTCACTTTTAAGGGAAAATTTTCAGTGTCTCACTTAAAGGAGGGAAGTACAGTGTTAAAATCTAAAGGGGGGAAAATTTACATTTGTTCCCTTTGAAGGGGGAAAGTACAGTGTCCCCCTTTTAAAGGGGGGGAAGTAAATGTTTCAAATAAAGGAAAGGGAAGCCCGTGTCTGCTTTTTCTGAAGGGGGAAAGTACGTGTTTCACTTTTAAAAGGGGGGAATTTAAGGTCTCCCACTCTGAAGGAGGGAAAATACGGGTGCCTCATTTTTTTTTTTAAGGAAAAAAAGACAGGTTTTTCACTCGAAGGGGGAAATTTAAGTTTTCTGCACTCTGAAGGGGGATTTAAGTGTCTGCACTTGAAGGAGGGAAAGTACAGTGCCTAATCTGAAAGGGAAGATGTCTGCCCCTCTAAAGGGGGGAAAAGTACGGGGCTCACTTTGAAGGGGAAAAAGACAGTGTTGCATTTTAAGGGGGGGAAATACGTGTTGCACTCTAAAAGGGGGGAAAAATCAGTGGTCACTCGAAGGGGGGAAAAGGTACAGGGTTGCTTGGGGGGGGAGGGAAGTACAGTTTTTGGGAAATTTTAAAAGGAAGGGAAAACAGTGTCTCACTTTAAAGGGGGAATACAGTGTCTGAACTCTGAAATTGGGAAGTAAAATGTCTGACTCTAAAGGGAGGGAAGCCAGTTCTGCACTTGAAGGGGGGAAAATTTACAGGGTTTTCCACTTGAAGGGGGAAGTACGGTGTTTTCACTTTGAAGGGGGAAAAGTCGTGTTTTATTTTCTAAATGGGAGGGAAGACAGGGGTTTTCACTCTTAAAGGTGGGAGGTACAGTGTCTGCACTTAAAGGAGGGAAGAAATTTTGGGGAAAAAGGGGGGAAAGGAAAAACAGTGCCTGCCCCTCGAAGGGGGAAGTACAGTGCTTCTCTAAAGGGGGGAAAAGTACAGTGCCCTGAACTTGAAGGGGGAAAAGTACAGTGCTCCACTTAAGGGGGGAAAATTTACGTGTTTTGCATCTAAAAGAGGGAAGACATGTCTCCACTCTGAAGGGGGAAGGGTTACATTTGTCTGCATTTTTAAAGGGAGGGAAGTACAGTGTTTTCCTCTGAAGGGGGAAAGAAAACAGTTTTTGCACTCTGGGGAGGGAATTTAGTGTCTAACTCTGAAGGAGGGAATTACAGTGTCTGACTCTAAAAAAGGGAAGTACAGTGCCCTTCCTCTAAAGGGAAAGGGAAGTAAATTGTTTTCACTTTTGAAGGGGGAATTACAGTGTCGGGCCCCCTTTAAAAAGGGAAGTCAGTTTTTCCAACACTTAAAGGGAAAGGGAAGTACAGTGTTTTCATTTGGAAGGGGGGGAAAGAAAGTGTTCCCATTGAAGGAAAGGGAAAAATTACAGTGTCTGAATTCTAAAGGGAAAGGAAGTACGGGTGTTTCATCTAAAGGGGGGAAAAAGTACAGTGTTGGCACTTAAGGGGGGAAATACAGTGTCTCATTCTGAAGGAGGGAAAGTACAGTGCTGCACTTGAAGGGGGATTAATTTACAGTGTTGCATTGAAAAAAGGGAAAGAAAATGTTTACTTTGAAGGAGGGAAATTTACATTGTTCCCAATTCTAAAGGGAAAAAAAGAACGGTGCTCCCCCTGAAGGGGGAAGTACAGTGTCTGACTCTGAAGGGGGGGAAAAAGACAGTTTTCATTTCTAAAGGGAAAAAAAGTACAGTTGTCTGCACTCTGAAGGGGGGGAAGACAGTGTTTTCACTTGAAGGGGGAAAAGTACAGTGTCTGACTCGGGAAGGAGGGAAGTACATTTGTTTTCTTGAAGGGGGGGGAAGGGGAACGTGTTTTGCACTCTGGGGGGGGAAAGGGGTACAGGTTTGTACTTTGGGGGTAAAAATTTTACAGTTCTGTATTGAAGAGAGGGAAGAAACAGTTTTCTTACTTTTAAAGGAGGGGAAACATTTGTTGCACTTGAAGGAGGGAAGTAAAATGTTGCATCTGAAGTGGGGAATTTACAGGGGTTTTCACTCGGGAAGGGGGGAATTTACAGTGTTTTTCCCCTCTAAAGTAGGGAAGTACGTGTTTGCACTCTGAAGGGGGGAAAATACAGGTCTCCCACTCTAAAGGAGGGAAGTACGGTGTCTACACTTGAAGGAGGGAAGTACAGTGTCTGCACTCTAAAGGAGGAAAAGTGTCTCACTCTAAAGAGGGAGGTCGGTCTCATTTTAAAAAGGGGGGAAGACAGTGTTCACCTGAAGAGGGGGTAATTTGTCTGCACTCGAAGGAGGGAAGTACATGCTCACTCTGAAGGGGAAGAAAGTGCGATTTGAAGAAGGAAGTACGTGTTTTTCACTCTGAAGGGGGAAGTACATGTCTGTTTCCGAAGGGAGGGAAGTAAGTGAAAGGGCACTCTGAAGGAGGGAAGTACAGTGTCTGCACTCTGAAGGGGGGGGTACGTGCTCCTCTGGAGGGGAAGTACAGGTCCACTCTGAAGGGGAAACAGTGTCTGATCTGAAGGGGGAAAGTACAGTGTTGGCTCTAAAATGGGAAGTACAGTGTCTCATTTCAAAGGAGGGAAAACATTGGTCTAACTCTGAAGGGGAAAAGTACAGTTTTTAATCTAAAGGGAGGGGAAAGTGTCTGACTCTGAAGGGGGGAAACGTGTCTTTACTCGAAGGGGGGGAGGTACAGTGTTGACTTAAAGAGGGAAGTACAGTGCTTACTTGAGGAGGGAAGTACAGTGTCTGCACTCTAAGGAGGAAGCCCGTGTCCACTCTGAAAAAGGGAAAAACGTGCTGCACTCTAAAGGGGAAAACCATGTCTCCCCTTGAAGGGGGGAAGTACATTGTCTCCTCTGAAGGGGGAAGTGCAGTGTCTGCCTCTGGGAGGGAAGACAGTGTTGCACCTGAAGGAGGGGAAGTACAGTGTGTGCATTCTAAAGGAGGGAAGCAGTTTGCACCGAAGGGGGGAATACAGTTTCATTCGAAGAGGGAAGTACAGTGTTGCATCTGAAGGGGGAAGTACAGTGTCTAAAACTCTGAAAAAGGGGGAAAAGGGGTCAGGTCCATCTGAAGGGAGGGAAACAGTGTCTCACCTGAAGAAGGAAGTACAGTCTGACTTTTTGAGGGAAGTACAGTGTCTGACCCGAAGATGGAAGTCGTGTTGCACCAAAGGGAGGGAAAAGTCATGTTGCACTCGAAGGGGGAAAGTAACCGTGTCTGCCCTGAGGGGGGAAAGTACAGTGTCTGCACTCTAAAGGGGGAATTACAGTGTCCTGCACCTAAAAGGAGGGAAGTACTGTCTACCCTCGAAGGGGGAAGTACGTGTCTCATTGGGTGGGAAGTACAGTGCTGCACTCTAAAGGGAAAAGGAAGACAGGGGCTGCACTCTAAAAGAGGGAAAACTACGTGTTCACCTGAAGGGGGGAATACAGTGTTTCACTCAAAGGGAAAGGAATACGTGTCTGCACTCTAAAGAAAAAAGTACAGTGTCTACATTTTTGAAGGGGAGTACATGTTTTACTTTTAAGGGAAGTACATGTGCCCTTGAAGGGGGGGAAAAGTACGGTCTCCTCTGAAGGAGGGAAAGGAAAAAACAGTGTCGCACCGAGGGAGGGAAGTACGTGTTTGCCTCAAAGGAGGGAAGTAAGTGTCTGCCCTGAAGGAGGAAGACAGGTCTGCACTTAAGGAGGGGACGTGCTGCACTCTGAAAGGGGA
>NC_069462.1:16919-33351 GCF_026875155.1 Cherax quadricarinatus | reverse complement strand
TGGGAAATGTTGTTTTCCCCTGGATGCTTCTGTTATTGAAGTTGGATTTGGTTAAAGCACCCTCATAACTGATCTCATCTTGCTGGTCAGGAGACCTGGGCATACATGTCCGAGTGTCTCGTACAGTGTATTTTCCAGTCTTGTTGGATTCACTGTTTGCTGGTTTAAGGTGAATTTGTTGCAGATATTTAATAGTTCACGAGGTGTGTGTGAATTCTCGTCCGAGCTGCCTCCTGGGGTTATCGCCGCTATAACATTATTTGCCCCATACCTGGAGTTTACCTGGAGAGGGTTTCGGGGGTCAACGCCCCCGCGGCCCGGTCTGAGACCAGGCCTCATGGGGGATCAGGGTCTGATCAACAAGGCTGTTACTGAACATTAAAATGGTATAAAATACCGACAGGTTGTTAGGTAAGACACATATGCAACAGTTAGGTATCTTTATTTTGAAACGTTTCGCCTACACAGTAGGCTTCTTCAGTCGAGTACAGAAAAGTTGATAGAAGCAGAAGATACTTGAAGACGATGTAATCAGTCCATCACCCTTAAAGTTTTGAGGTGGTCAGTCCCTCAGTCTGGAGAAGAGCATTGTTCCATAGAATGAAACAATATGGAGATGAAGTGACAGGATGGAGCCTATTTATAGCGCCAACAGGTGAGACGTAGGTCACTAAGAGAGGTAAGAACTCAGATGTTGGGAGGTCAGGTCCCTCTCAAATCCAGCCGTTCTCACTAGTAGAGGTTGTAAAAGTTGATTGTAGGTCTGTACCAAGATACCCTTGTGTTGCAGTGTCTGACAGGTTGAACATTAAAATGGTATAAAATACCGACAGGTTGTTAGGTAAGACACATATGCAAACAGTTAGGTACTTTATTTTGAAACGTTTCGCCTACACAGTAGGCTTCTTCAGTCGAGTACAGAAAAGTTGATAGAAGCAGAAGATACTTGAAGACGATGTAATCAGTCCATCACCCTTAAAGTTTTGAGGTGGTCAGTCCCTCAGTCTGGAGAGCATTGTTCCATAGAATGAAACAATATGGAGATGAAGTGACAGGATGGAGCCTATTTAGGCTCCATCCTGTCACTTCACTGGATTTGAGAGGGACCTGACCTCCCAACATCTGAGTTCTTACCTCTCTTAGTGACCTACGTCTCACCTGTTGGCGCTATAAATAGGCTCCATCCTGTCACTTCATCTCCATATTGTTTCATTCTATGGAAACAATGCTCTCCAGACTGAGGGACTGACCACCTCAAAACTTTAAGGGTGATGGACTGATTACATCGTCTTCAAGTATCTTCTGCTTCTATCAACTTTTCTGTACTCGACTGAAGAAGCCTACTGTGTAGGCGAAACGTTTTCAAAATAAAGATACCTAACTGTTGCATATGTGTCTTACCTAACAAGGCTGTTACTGCTGGCTGCACGCAAACTGACGCACGAACCACAGCTCGGTTGGTCAGGTACTGACTTTCGGTGCCTGTCCAGAGACTTCTTGAAGACAGCCAGGTGTCTATTG
Organism: Cherax quadricarinatus; assembly: GCF_026875155.1. NCBI lineage: Eukaryota > Metazoa > Arthropoda > Malacostraca > Decapoda > Parastacidae > Cherax > Cherax quadricarinatus. The sequence continues at coordinate 31,830 of NC_069462.1, read as the reverse complement.
GTAATCCCCATTATGTATGCTGGGAGGCTCCGTGCACTTATTGTGTTGTCTCTCAGTGTACTCGTGGCGCCCCTGCTTTTCATCAGGGGAATGTTGCATCTCCAGCCGAATCTTTTGCTTTCATAAGGAGTTATTTTCGTGTGCAGGTTTGGTACCAATCCCTCCAGGACCTTCCAAGTGTATATTATCATGTATCTCTCTCGTCTGCATTCGAGGGAATACAGATCAAGGACCTTCAACCGTTCCCAGTAGTTTTGCTGCCTTATTGCACTTATGTGTGCCGTGAAAGTTCTTTGTACACTCTCCAGGTCTGCAATGTCCCCAGCCTTGAAGGGGGCCGTTAGTGTACAACAGTATTCCAGCCTCGAGAGCACAAGCGATTTGAAGAGAATTATCATGGGCTTGGCGTCCCTAGTTTTGAATGTTCTCATTATCCATCCTATCATTTTCCTAGAGGATGAGGTAGATACATTTTTGTGGTCTTTGAAAGCGAGATCCTCTGACATTATCACTCCCAGGTCCCTCACATTACTTTTCCCCTCTATTGTATGGTTAGAATTTGTCGTATACCCTGACACATTTTTAATTTCTTCAGATTCTCCATATCTGAGTAGTTGAAATTTCTCTTCGTTGAACTTCATATTGTTTTGAGTGGCCCATTCGAAGATTTGGCTGATGTCCGCTTGGAGTCTCGCAGTGTCTTCGATGGAGGTCACTGCTATGGTGATCAGGGTGTCATCCACAAAGGAAGACACGGAGCTATGGCTCACGTCTCTGTCTATGTCAGAAATGAGGATGAGGAATAGAATGGGAGCGAGTTCTGTGCCTTGTGGAACAGAGCTTTTTACTATGGCTACCTGGGACTTTACTCTGTTTACTATTACTCTTTGTGTTCTGTTTGTCAAGAAGTTGTAGATCCATCTACCAACTTTTCCTGTTATTCCTTTATCCCGCATTTTGTGTGCTATTACACCATGGTCACACTTGTCGAAAGCTTTTGCAAAGTCTGTGTGTACTACATCTGTATTTTGTTTATCCTCTACAGCATCCAGGACCTTGTCATAGTGGTCCAGTAGCTGGGACAGGCAGGAGCGACCTGCTCTCACCCGTGTTGCCCTGGGTTGTGTAACTGATGGGTATCTAGGTGGTTGGCGATCTTGCTTCTTAGAACCCTCTCAAAGATTTTTATGATATGGGATGTTAGTGCTATCGGTCTGCAGTTGTTTGCAATTGCTTTACTGCCGCCTTTATGGAGTGGGGCTATGTCTGTTGTTTTTAGTGTGTGTGGAATGACCTCTGTGTCCATGCTCCCTCTCCATTCTTCCATTTTAGGTGTCCTAAGCTGAAATTACCCAGCAACAAGATATCTAGGACTGGGGAAAAAACATTTTCCAGGTTGTAGTCTATTTTCAAAACCTCTTCCTTAAATTGCTGGGAAGTTGCATAAGATTTTGGGTTTCAGTCTTTACTCCCAAAACCTTTACTGCACCAGTTGTGGTGTTCAGAAATTCTAAGCAAATAAACGGCTCAGTGACATACAGGCCAACCTGTCTTGTTACTGTTCTTTCTGTCGCATCTGAATAAGTTGTACCCTGAGAATCACATTTTGGAGTTCGCGGCTTTCACAGAGCCGCAAATAATGCAAGGTTTGCAGCTCTGTGAAAGCCGCAAACACTGCATTGGACTGAGGAAAGATATTTTGTTGTTGATGTCTTTAGACCCCTGTATATTTGACGATACAATTATATTCGTATTGATTATTTGTTGCCACTAATATCTGTTGTTCTGGAGTAGAAGCTACTATGCCTCCACTCTAGTGTTGTTCTGGAGTAGAAGCTACTATGCCTCCACTCTAGTGTTGTTCTGGAGTGGAAGCTACTATGCCTCCACTCTAGTGTTGTTCTGGAGTAGAAGCTACTATGCCTCCACTCTAGTGTTGTTCTGAGTGGAAGCTACTATGCCTCCACTCTAGTGTTGTTCTGGAGTAGAAGCTACTATGCCTCCACTCTAGTGTTGTTCTGGAGTAGAAGCTACTATGCCTCCACTCTAGTGTTGTTCTGGAGTAGAAGCTACTATGCCTCCACTCTAGTGTTGTTCTGGAGTAGAAGCTACTATGCCTCCACTCTAGTGTTGTTCTGGAGTAGAAGCTACTATGCCTCCACTCTAGTGTTGTTCTGGAGTAGAAGCTACTATGCCTCCACTCTAGTGTTGTTCTGGAGTAGAAGCTACTATGCCTCCGCTCTAGTGTTGTTCTGGAGGAGAAGCTACTATGCCTCCACTCTAGTGTTGTTCTGGAGTAGAAGCTACTATGCCTCCACTCTAGTGTTGTTCTGGAGTAGAAGCTACTATGCCTCCACTCTAGTGTTGTTCTGGAGTGGAAGCTACTATGCCTCCACTCTAGTGTTGTTCTGGAGTAGAAGCTACTATGCCTCCGCTCTAGTGTTGTTCTGGAGTAGAAGCTACTATGCCTCCGCTCTAGTGTTGTTCTGGAGTAAAAGCTACTATGCCTCCACTCTAGTGTTGTTCTGGAGTAGAAGCTACTATGCCTCCACTCTAGTGTTGTTCTGGAGTAGAAGCTACTATGCCTCCACTCTAGTGTTGTTCTGGAGTAGAAGCTACTATGCCTCCGCTCTAGTGTTGTTCTGGAGTAAAAGCTACTATGCCTCACTCTAGTGTTGTTCTGGAGTAGAAGCTACTATGCCTCCACTCTAGTGTTGTTCTGGAGTAGAAGCTACTATGCCTCCACTCTAGTGTTGTTCTGGAGTAGAAGCTGCTATGCCTCCACTCTAGTGTTGTTCTGGAGTAGAAGCTACTATGCCTCCGCTCTAGTGTTGTTCTGGAGTAGAAGCTACTATGCCTCCGCTCTAGTGTTGTTCTGGAGTAGAAGCTGCTATGCCTCCGCTCTAGTGTTGTTCTGGAGTAGAAGCTACTATGCCTCCACTCTAGTGTTGTTCTGGATTAGAAGCTACTATGCCTCCACTCTAGTGTTGTTCTGGAGTAGAAGCTACTATGCCTCCACTCTAGTGTTGTTCTGGAGTAGAAGCTACTAACTGTACCTTCCCTCCAGCAATGATTCGAGTTGGTTTAAAATTTTTGTCATTTCCTACCAGTTTTTTTTCTTCCTGACGAAAACAAAAAAAATCTCTGTGCAGTGGTTTTTATCCACCTGGTTTGTTTACCAAGGTTTGGTTACCAAGGTTTGTTTACCAAGGTTTGTTTTACCAAGGTTTGTTTACCAAGGTTTGTTTGCCGAGGTTTGTTTTACCAAGGTTTGTTTACCAAGGTTTGTTTACCAAGGTTTGTTTGCCGAGGTTTGTTTACCAAGGTTTGTTTACCAAGGTTTGTTTACCAAGGTTTGTTTACCAAGGTTTGTTTGCCGAGGTTTGTTTACCAAGGTTTGTTTACCAAGGTTTGTTTACCAAGGTTTGTTTACCAAGGTTTGTTTACCAAGGTTTGTTTACCAAGGTTTGTTTGCCGAGGTTTGTTTACCAAGGTTTGTTTACCAAGGTTTGTTTACCAAGGTTTGTTTACCAAGGTTTGTTTACCAAGGTTTTGTTTACCAAGGTTTGTTTACCAAGGTTTGTTTGCCAAGGTTTGTTTACCAAGGTTTGTTTACCAAGGTTTGTTTACCAAGGTTTGTTTACCAAGGTTTGTTTACCAAGGTTTGTTTGCCAAGGTTTGTTTACCAAGGTTTGTTTACCAAGGTTTGTTTACCAAGGTTTGTTTACCAAGGTTTGTTTACCAAGGTTTGTTTACCAAGGTTTGTTTACCAAGGTTTGTTTACCAAGGTTTGTTTACCAAGGTTTGTTTACCAAGGTTTGTTTGCCAAGGTTTGTTTACCAAGGTTTGTTTACCAAGGTTTGTTTACCAAGGTTTGTTTACCAAGGTTTGTTTGCCAAGGTTTGTTTACCAAGGTTTGTTTACCAAGGTTTGTTTACCAAGGTTTGTTTACCAAGGTTTGTTTACCAAGGTTTGTTTGCCAAGGTTTGTTTACCAAGGTTTGTTTACCAAGGTTTGTTTACCAAGGTTTGTTTACCAAGGTTTTTTTACCAAGGTTTGTTTACCAAGGTTTGTTTACCAAGGTTTGTTTGCCGAGGTTTGTTTACCAAGGTTTGTTTACCAAGGTTTGTTTACCAAGGTTTGTTTACCAAGGTTTGTTTACCAAGGTTTGTTTACCAAGGTTTGTGGGCTGCACAAGCTTCTAGTTTCGCTTCATCAGACACACGTGTACATATGCATATGAGAATGCATTTATAATGAGACGCACACATATATATGCAAAAAACAAGCACATTGGCACTCATACTACTATGAATATATAAATAAGAACATACGTACATACGCATATGCATATACAGTATACATTTGGAAACACTCGCGCATATTCATATAAACATACACATATGCTTATGTATTCTCCTGTATCAGCAGTCATTCACTCACGCACATATAACATTCTTATTTGATTATATAATTATTTATGTATTTTGACCCTTCAAGCGAGGCTCCTTGATGCTGGTGAGGGGCTCTTGATCTAGGGAATTGGATCTGTGCTCCAGTTCCCTGAATTAAACCTGAATACCTTCCATTGTTCCATCCCCATATGCGATGTATAATTCTGCGGGTTTAGCGCTTCCCCATACTTATAATAATAATATACTATATATAATATACTATATAATATACTATATTTTGAAGTATTACAACTTCCTGACGACCTTTTTTATTAACATCGCTGCGTGTTGGAACGTACAGGTGAGTACACTAATTATATAGTGTTGGAACGTACAGGTGAGTACACTAATTATATAGTGTTGGAACGTACAGGTGAGTACACTAATTATATAGTGTTGGAACGTACAGGTGAGTACACTAATTATATTGTGTTGGAACGTACAGGTGAGTACACTAATTATATTGTGTTGGAAGGTACAGGTGAGTACACTAATTATATTGTGTTGGAACGTACAGGTGAGTACACTAATTATATTGTATTGGAAGGTACAGGTGAGTACACTAATTATATTGTGTTGGAACGTACAGGTGAGTACACTAATTATATTGTGTTGGAACGTACAGGTGAGTACACTAATTATATTGTGTTGGAACGTACAGGTGAGTACACTAATTATATTGTGTTGGAACGTACAGGTGAGTACACTAATTATATTGTGTTGGAACGTACAGGTGAGTACACTAATTATATTGTGTTGGAAGGTACAGGTGAGTACACTAATTATATTGTGTTGGAACGTACAGGTGAGTACACTAATTATATTGTGTTGGAACGTACAGGTGAGTACACTAATTATATTGTGTTGGAACGTACAGGTGAGTACACTAATTATATTGTGTTGGAAGGTACAGGTGAGTACACTAATTATATTGTGTTGGAACGTACAGGTGAGTACACTAATTATATTGTGTTGGAACGTACAGGTGAGTACACTAATTATATTGTGTTGGAAGGTACAGGTGAGTACACTAATTATATAGTGTTGGAAGGTACAGGTGAACACACTAATTATATTGTGTTGGAAGGTACAGGTGAGTACACTAATTATTTAATGTTGGAAGGTACAGGTGAGTACACTAATTATTTAATGTTGGAAGGTACAGGTGAGTATACTAATAAGATAATGTTGGAAGGTACAGGTGAGTATACTAATAAGATAATGTTGGAAGGTACAGGTGAGCACACTAATTATATAGTGATGGAAGGAACAGGTGAGTATACTAATAAGTTAATGTTGGAAGGTACAGGTGAGCACACTAATTATATAGTGTTGGAAGGTACAGGTGAGTATACTAATAAGATAATGTTGGAAGGTACAGGTGAATACACTAATTATGTAGTGTTGGAAGGTACAATAATTGTTTAGTGCTGGAAGGTACAGGTGACTACACTAATAAGATAATGCTGGAAGGTACAGGTGACTACACTGTTATGTAGTGTTGGAAGGGTACAATAATTGTTTTATTGTGGAAGGTACAGGTGACTACAACTAATAAGAAATGCGGGAAAGGGTACAGGTGACTACACTAATAAGATAATGCTGGAAGGTAGAGGTGACTACACTAATAAGATAATGCTGGAAGGTACAGGTGACTACACTAATAAGATAATGCGGGAAAGGGTTTACGGGTACTCCCACTAATAAGATAATGCTGGAAGGTACAGGTGACTACACTAATAAGATAATGCTGGAAGGTACAGGTGACTACACTAATAAGATAATGCTGGAAGGTACAGGTGACTACACTAATAAGATAATGCTGGAAGGTACACGTGGCTCCACTAATGAGATAATGTTGGAAGATACAGGTGACTACACTAATAAGATACAGAGATACGTTACCTGGATCTCTCAATAATTGTAACAGGTTATTACTGCGACGCCTCTCACCGAATTCTGATTAAAAAATAATTTGAAAACCCTCATATACGTTCATAATTAGGACATAAAATTTGAAAACTAATATTCTTAGTTAATTTCGAAGATTTCTACACCATTTATATAATAAAAGCTTAGAATCCCAAGACTTAATGAGCAGTACGCATATTAATACATACCAAAACCAGCGTTTTTTTAAGTAAGTAACAATATTGCGACTACCCAGGATCAAACTCGCGATATTTCAGCACGATCCCGAGAACCCCCACCAAAACCATCATTGCTAGAAACATCTGACCCTGTCCACCTTTTTTGTTTTTCTCAGCATTTTTATACGCGTTATCATGTCCCAATTTATACTCCTGCCCCCCAGGATCATCAGCTTGCGTTCCTATAATATCTCATCATAGGTTTATACCCTTTAGCTCCGGGACTAGTCTTGTTTGAAACTTTTGCGCTTTCTCCAATTTCTTGATGTGTTTGACCAGATGTGGGTTCCATACTGGTGCTACATACTCCAATATGGTGTTGATGTACACGGAGTACTGTGCTATTTTGGATTCCCACCAAGGCAGGGTGGCCCGAAAAAGAAAAACTTTCACGATCATTCACCCCATCACTGTCTTGCCAGAAGGGGTGCTTTACACTACAGTTTTTAAACTGCAACATTAACACCCCTCCTTCAGAGTGCAGGCACTGTACTTCCCATCTCCAGGACTCAAGTCCGGCCTGCCGGTTTCCCTGAATCCCTTCATAAATGTTACTTTGCTCACACTCCAACAGCACGTCAAGTAGTAAAAACTATTTGTCTCCATTCACTCCTATCAAAAACGCTCACGCATGCCTGCTGGAAGTCCCCAAACCCCTCGCACACAAAACCTCCTTTACCCCTCCCTCCAACCTTCCTAGGGCCCACCCCTACCCCGCCTTCCTTCCACTACAGACTGATTTCACTCTTTAAGTCATTCTGTTTCGCTCCATTTCTACATGTCCGAACCACCTCAACAACCTTCCTCAGCCCTCTGGACAACAGTTTTGGTAACCCCGCACCTCCTCCTAACTTCCAAACTACAATTCTCTGCATTATATTTACACCACACATTGCCCTCAGACATGACATCTCCACTGCCTCCAGCCTTCTCCTCGCTGCAACATTCAAACACCCATGCTTCACACCCATAAAAAGGCATTGGTAAAACTATACTTCATACATTCCCCTCTTTGCCTCCAAGACAAAGTTCTTTTTCTCCAAAACTCCTAAGTGCACCACTCACTCTTTTTCCTCATCAATTCTATGATTCACCTTTATCTTTCATAGACCCATCCGCTGACACGTCCACCCAAAATCTGAAAGTTCACCCCTCCATTATATATATATATAATTATTTTATAAAATTTATATTTTATATTATATTTTTATATATATTATATATTTTATAAATAAAATGTCATGTTTCACATGATTTACCCGTGATTTTGTTTTAAAAACATTGTCACTAAAGTCCTGTCCGATTTTTTTTACGTTATTGAACTGATTAAATTTTGGGTTTATGACGGAATTTTGTTTAAAGGGCAACAAGTACGTGCTCCTAAAAAGTCAGGGCTGCTGGAAACCCCCCGCCCCTACTCGCAACCTGAAAAAGGAAATTTTATGAGACCAGATTCTTAAAGATTTCTTCCAAATAAAGCGGGGGGTTCAGATATGTTAAAGAGTTCTTTCCCTTCGGCTAGGGGTAAAAAATTTTGAGAATTCCCCAAAACCCCTACACTCTTTGGTCTGCCCCTTCATAAAGTTCACCCCGAAAATGCAATATAAAACACCTACCTTTCCTAGTGTTTTAACCAGCGTTTGCAGAAGATTCGTTTCACAGTTTACAGGGTTTAAAACCAATGAAAACCATCCCCCCGGGCCCGGGATAAACCCGGGGTTAGGTCCAAAACTCCAGCCCGTCGCGCTAACCATAACCAGTACCACAAAAAAGATTCACCAAATAGGTAATTTTTTTAAACCTAGGGAAGGGTTTGCAAGGGACCTCTGTACCACAAATGCAAGTTTTTCAGACGAAATTCCAGCTAGCGTGGCCGTGCGAACTCTAGCTCAAATCCCTTCACTGCCCTTTAAAATGACTTAAAAATGTAATACACGATTTCAAAAAACCTTTCCCCGGCCGGGATTGAACCCGCGGGCAAAGATCTCAAAACTCCAGCCCCTGCCAAAACCCTGACCATACCACATAAGATTATCCCAAATGGGTTTTTTTCTACACCATGGGAAAGGGTTTGCCAGGGACCTCTGGACCACAAAGCAAGTTTTTACAGACGATCTCCCGCTAGCGTGGGGCCCCGGGTTCAATCCCCGGCCGGGGGGATGGTTTATTTGCAATCGTGTCATTACGATTTTTAAGTCATGTTGAGGCAGGAGGGGCTTTAGCTAGAGTTCGTCCGGCCCCGTATGGGGATTCGTCTGTAAAAAAATTGATTTGTGGTCACAGAGGGCCTGTGCTAAACCTTTTTAGGTGTAGAAAATACCTAGTTTTATAATCTTTTTGGGCTAGTGGTATGGTTAGCGCGACGGGGTGGAGTTTTGGCTCTATACCCCGGGGTTCAATCCCCGGCCGGGGGGATGGGGTTTTTTCAAAGTGTCATTACGATTTCGTAAGTCATGTTGACGGCAGTGAAGGGACTTGACTAGAGTTCGTCACGGCCACGCTAGCTGGAGATTCGCTTGAAAAAACTTGCATTTGTGGTCACAGAGGTGCCTGTGCTAACCTTCCTATGGTGTAGAAATATACCTATTTGGGGATAAATCTTATTGTGGCTAGCGGGTTCTAGTGGTTGGGCGCGACGGGCTGGAGTTTTGAGACTCTATGACCGCGGGTTCAACCCCGGGCCGGGGGTATGGTTTATTTGCAATCGTGTCATTACGATTTCTTAAGTCATTCAACCAATGTGTTGTCATACATTCACTATTATTACGGTGCCCCGTGGCTAATTCGCTAAAGCTTTCGTCACACGACGAGGTCTGCGTTCGATTCCCAGCGCGGGTAGAAACATTGGGAGTGTTTCTTTACACGGTTTGTCTATGTTTATCCATCAGTAAATGGGTACCTGGGTGTTAGTCGACTGGTGTGGGTCGCATCCTGGGACAAGGACCTAATTTGGGGGAAATGCTCAGCATAACAAGCGGCTTTCTATTTAGTAGTATGTCATTGATGTCAGCTATGGTCTGTTTACCTTGTACAGTACCTGTAGTAAATTAAGATATTATTATTATTATTATTATTATTTATTATTATTATTATTATTATTATTATTATTTTATTATTATTACTTTATTATATTATTTTTATTTTTATTAATATTTTTATTAATTATTATTATTTTTATTTTTATTATTATTATTTTTATATTATTATTATTTTTATTATTGTTTTTATTATTATTATTATTATTATTTTATTATATTATTATTATTATTATTATTATTATTATTTTTATTATTATTATTATTATTATTATAATCTTGATTCTAGGATGAAAAGGAGTGTTTTCCTTACAATGTTCCTGAGTGCCTTGCGTGTCTGCAGCCGAGAATACTAATGTTCCTGAGTGCCTTGCGTGTCTGCAGCCCAGAATATTAATGTTCCTGAGTGCCTTGCGTGTCTGCAGCCAGAATACTAATGTTCCTGAGTGCCTTGCGTGTCTGCAGCCCAGAATATTAATGTTCCTGAGTGCCTTGCGTGTCTGCAGCCCAGAATATTAATGTTCCTGAGTGCCTTGCGTGTCTGCAGCCCAGAATATTCAGAAGATATCAATAAAATAGCCACAAACCTGAGATATCAAAGCGATTTTATTGAGAACGCTCCATTGTCAGCAAGGAAGGCTTTCTACAGAACTGAACCAAAAGAAATGTCTACCATGAAAAATGTACTGATATTACCCTACAATGAGAATTTGGTCAGCCTGCCTGAGACACTAAAAAGCTCAATATAAACATTGCCTTTAAAAAACACTGGGACAGAGAAACAGAGATTGATTAAGAACACATAATGGACCAGAAGTCGAATGTTATCTTCAATCATTTCAGTTCTTGCAGTCACCCGATGGGGTGGGTTGATGCTCACATTATTGTAGCAACTAGTTCCATCATGGAAAGAAACATAGCTGAATCCTCACTCTTGAAACATGAGAGGAATTCCTTATATAATTTAGGTTATGGGTTATAGAAACTCGATAGCAATTTGGTCTAGTCTGTAGTGCATAGCCTTGAGCAACAGTGCTATATAAACTCACAGGATTGTTCATTACGACACGGAGCCTTGTGAGGATCTAGTAATGCAAGACCATTGTTCTCTGCACTTATCTTCATGTTTCGTCTGTCGTCAATGTGCCCTACCAGTCGGTATAATAATATATACCATTAAAGGTTTATTATTATACCACACCATTAACTGCACTGTACCATAAAAGGTACAGTACAGACACTGGTGTGGGTCGCGTCCTGGGACAAAACTGACTTAATTTTCCCGATATGCTCAGCATAACAAGCGACTTTCTATATAGAAGAATGTCACTGACGTTACCTATGGAATGTATACCTCGTACATATTCAAATAAAGATATTATTTAATATTATTCAAGCGGCTGCTTTCATTGATTGCAACATTGACAATTTAATATAAACCATTAGTAGTAAACCCGCTTAGGTACAAGCTGAACTTAACATGAAAAAAAAAACACGTTCATTATCACTCCATCACTATTTTGCCAGAGGAGTACCTTCACTACAGTTCATAAATTACAATATATCAACACCCCTCCTTCAGAGTGCACACACTGTACTTCCCTCCTTCAGAGTGCAGACACTGTACTTCCCTCCTTCAGAGTGTAGACACTGTACTTCCCTCCTTCAGAGTGCAGACACTGTACTTCCCTCCTTCAGAGTGCAGACACTGTACTTCCCTCCTTCAGAGTGCAGACACTGTACTTCCCTCCTTCAGAGTGCGGACACTGTACTTCCCTCCTTCAGAGTACACACACTGTACTTCCCTCCTTCAGAGTGTAGACTCTGTACTTCCCTCCTTCAGAGTGCAGACACTGTACTTCCCTCCTTCAGAGTGCAGACACTGTACTTCCCTCCTTCAGAGTGCAGACACTGTACTTCCCTCCTTCAGAGTGCAGACACTGTACTTCATTCCTTCAGAGTGCAGACACTGTACTTCCCTCCTTCAGAGTGTAGACACTGTACTTCCCTCCTTCAGAGTGCAGACACTGTACTTCCCTCCTTCAGAGTGCAGACACTGTACTTCCCTCCTTCAGAGTGCAGACACTGTACTTCCTCCTTCAGAGTGCAGACACTGTACTTCCCTCCTTCAGAGTGCAGACACTGTACTTCCCTCCTTTAGAGTGCAGACACTGTACTTCCCTCCTTCAGAGTGCAGACACTGTACATCCCTCCTTCAGAGTGTAGACACTGTACTTCCCTCCTTCAGAGTGCAGACACTGTACTTCCCTCCTTCAGAGTGTAGACACTGTACTTCCCTCCTTCATAGTGCAGACACTGTACTTCCCTCCTTCAGAGTGCAGACACTGTACTTCCCTCCTTCAGATTGCAGACACTGTATTTCCCTCCTTCAGAGTTCAGACACTGTACTTCCCTCCTTCATAGTGCAGACACTGTACTTCCCTCCTTCAGAGTGCAGACACTGTACTTCCCTCCTTCAGAGTGCAGACACTGTACTTCCCTCCTTCAGAGTGCAGACACTGTACTTCCCTCCTTCAGAGTGCAGACACTGTACTTCCCTCCTTTAGAGTGCAGACACTGTACTTCCCTCCTTCAGAGTGCAGACACTGTACTTCCCTCCTTCAGAGTGCAGACACTGTACTTCCCTCTTCAGAGTGTAGACACTGACTTCCCTCCTTCAGAGTTGCAGAAAACTGTACTTCCCTCCTTCAGAGTGCAGACACTGTACTTCCCTCCTTCAGAGTGCAGACACTGTACTTCCCTCCTTCAGAGTGCAGACACTGTACTTCCCTCCTTCAGAGTGCAGACACTGTACTTCCCTCCTTCAGAGTGCAGACACTGTACTTCCCTCCTTCAGATTGCAGACACTGTACTTCCCTCCTTCATAGTGCAGACTCTGTAATTCCCTCCTTCAGAGTGCAGACACTGTATTTCCCTCCTTCAGATTGCAGACACTGTACTTCCCTCCTTCAGAGTGCAGACACTGTACTTCCCTCCTTCAGAGTGCAGACTCTGTACTTCCCTCCTTCAGAGTGCAGACACTGTACTTCCCTCCTTCAGAGTGTAGACACTGTACTTCCCAACTTCAGAGTGCAGACACTGTACTTCCCTCCTTAAAGTGCAGACACTGTACTTCCCTCCTTCAGAGTGCAGACACTGTACTTCCCTCCTTCAGAGTGCAGACACTGTACTTCCCTCCTTCAGAGTGCAGACACTGTACTTCCCTCCTTCAGAGTGCACACACTGTACTTCCCTCCTTCAGAGTGCAGACACTGTACTTCCCTCCTTCAGAGTGCAGACACTGTACTTCCCTCCTTCAAGTGCAAAACATTTGTCTTCCCTCCTTCAGAGTGCAGACACTGTACTTCCCTCCTTCAGAGTGCAGACACTGTGCTTCCCACCTTCAGAGTGCAGACACTGTACTTCCCTCCTTCAGAGTGTAGACACTGTACTTCCCTCCTTCAGAGTGCAGACACTGTACTTCCCTCCTTCAGAGTGTAGACACTGTACTTCCCTCCTTCAGAGTGTAGACACTGTACTTCCCTTCTTCAGAGTGCACACACTGTACTTCCCTCCTTCAGAGTGTAGACACTGTACTTCCCTCCTTCAGAGTGTAGACATTGTACTTCCCTCCTTCAGAGTGCAGACACTGTACTTCCCACCTTCAGAGTGCAGACACTGTACTTCCCTCCTTCAGAGTGCACACACTGTACTTCCCTCCTTCAGAGTGTAGACACTGTACTTCCCACCTTCAGAGAGCAGACACTGTAATTCCCTCCTTCGGAGTGCAGACTCTGTACTTCCCTCCTTCAGAGTGTAGACACTGTACTTCCCTCCTTCAGAGTGCAGACACTGTACTTCCCTCCTTCAGAGTGTAGACACTGTACTTCCCTCCTTCAGAGTGTAGACACTGTACTTCCCTCCTTCAGAGTGCAGACACTGTACTTCCCTCCTTCAGAGTGTAGACACTGTACTTCCCTCCTTCAGAGTGCAGACACTGTGCTTCCCACCTTCAGAGTGCAGACACTGTACTTCCCTCCTTCAGAGTGTTTACCTGGAGTTTACCGGGAAAGAGAGTTCGGGGGCCCAACGCCCCCGCGGCCCGGTCTGTGACCAGCCTCCTGCTGGTTCAGCGCCTGATCAACCTGGCTGTTGCTGCTGGCTGCACGCAAACCAACTTTAAGCCACAGCCCGGCTGATCAGGAACTGACTTTTGGTGCTTGTCCAGTGCCAGCTTGAAGACTGCCAGGGGGCTGTTGGGAATCCCCCTTTATGTGTGCTGGGAGGGAGTTGAACAGTCTCGGGCCCCTGACACTTATTGTATGGTCCTTAACGTGCTAGTGACACCCTGCTTTTCATTGGGGGGGATGGTGCATCGCTGCCAAGCCTTTTGCTTTCGTATTGAGTGATTTTCGTGTGCAAGTTCGGTACTAGTCCCTCTAGGATTTCCAGGTGTATATAATGATGCATCTCTCCCTCCCGCTTCCAGGGAATACAGGGTTTTGAAACCTCAAGCGCTCCATAATTGAGGTGTTTTATCTCCGTTATGCGCGCCGTGAAAGTTCTCTGTACATTTTCTAGGTCGGGAATTTCACCTGCCTTGAAAGGTGCTGTTAGAGTGTTTCAATATTCCAGCCTGGATAGAAACAAGTGACCTGAAGAGTGTCATCTGGGCTTGGCCTCCCTATTTTGAAGTTTCCATTATCCATCCTGTCAATTTTTCTAGCAGATGCGATTTATACAATGTTATGGGGCCTTGAAGGGGAGATCCTCCCCACATAATCATCCCAGGTCTTTGACGTTGGTGTTTCGCTCTATTTTGTGGCCACAATTTGTTTTGTACTCTGATGAAGATTTAATTTCCTCTGTTTTCCATATCTGAGAATTGAAATTTCTCATCGTTGAACTTTATATTGTTTTCTGCAGCCCACTGAAAAAATTGGTTTATGTCCCCCCTGGAAACCCTTGCAGTGTCTGCAATGGAAGACACTGTCATGCAGATTCGGTGTCATCGCAAAGGAAGACACGGTGCTGTGGCTGACATCCTTGTCTATGTCGGATATGAGGATGAGGAACAAGATGGGAGCTAGTACTGTGCTTGTGAAAGACTTTTCACCGTACTCCCGGACTTTCCGTTGAAAAAAAACCTCTGGTTTTTTTAGTGAGGGAAAATTTTAAGATCCATGACCCACTTTTCCCTTTTTTCCTTTAGCGCGCATTTTGCGCTATTAGGGCCCCGGTCACACTTTCGAAGGCTTTTTCAAATCTGTAT
>NC_069462.1:0-16419 GCF_026875155.1 Cherax quadricarinatus | reverse complement strand
GTCGCTTTTTTATCTACATTCGGAAAATTAGGTCTTTTTGTCCCAGGATGCACCCACACCAGTGACTGTACTGTACCTTTAATGGTACAGTGCAGTTACTGGTGTGGTATAATATATAACCTTTAATGGTTATATATTATTATACCGACTGGTAGGGCACATTGACGACAGACGAAACATGAAGATAAGTGCAGAGAACAATCTTCTTGCATTACTAGATCCTCACAAGGCTCCGTGTGGTAATGAACAATCCTGTGATTTTATATAGCACTGTTGCTCAAGGCTATGCACTACAGACTAGACCAAATTGCTATCGAGTTTCTATAACCCATAACCTAAATTATATAAGGAATTCCTATCATGTTTCAAGAGTGAGGATTCAGCAATGTTTCTTTCCATGATGGAACTAGTTGCTACAATAATGTGAGCAACAACCCACCCCATCGGGTGACTGCAAGAACTGAGATGATTGAAGATAACAATTCGACTTCTGGTCCATTATGTGTTCTTAATCAATCTCTGTTTCTCTGTCCCAGTGTTTTTAAAGGCAATGTTTATATTGAGCTTTTTAGTGTCTCAGGCAGGCTGACCAAATTCTCATTGTAGGGTAATATCAGTACATTTTTCATGGTAGACATTTCTTTTGGTTCAGTTCTGTAGAAAGCCTTCCTTGCTGAAAAATGGAGCCTTCTCAAAAAAAATCGCTTTGATATCTCAGTTTGTGGCTATTTTATGATATCTTCTGAATATTCTGGCTGCAGACACGCAAGCACTCAGGAACATTAATATTCTGGCTGCAGACACGCAAGGCACTCAGGAACATTAATATCTGGGCTGCAGACACGCAAGGCACTCAGGAACATTGTAAGGAAAACACTCCTTTTCATCCTAGAATCAAGATTATAATAATAATAATAATAATAATAATAATAATAATAATAATAATAAAATAATAATAATAACAATAACAATAACAATAATAATAATAATAATAATAATAATAATAATAATAATAATAATAATAATAATAATAATATCTTTATTTACTACAAGTACATGTACAAGGTATACAGACCATAGCTGACATCAATGACTTACTACTAAATAGAAAGCCGCTTGTTATGCTGAGCATTTCCCGCAAATTAGGTCCTTGTCCCAGGATGCGACCCACACCAGTCGACTAACACCCAGGTACCCATTTTACTGATGGATAAACATAGACAACCGGTGTAAAGAAACACGCCCAATGTTTCTACCCGCGCTGGGAATCGAACGCAGACCTCGTCGTGTGAAGCGAGAGCTTTAGCGATTAGGCCACGGGGCACCGTAATAATAGTGAATGTATGACAACACATTGGTTGAATCCCTGTAAAGTTGTAAACTGTGAATCTGAATCTTCTGTCAACACGCTGGATTAAAACATCTAGGAAAGGTAGAGTGTTTAATATTGCATTTTCTGGTGTGAACTTTATAGAAGGTGCTAGACCAATGAGTCTAGGTAGGAATTCATCAATATTGTGATCTCTAGGCCGAAGGTAAAGGACATCTTCAACATATCTGAACCACCCAGCTTTATTTGGAAGAATATCTTTAAGAAGTCTGGTCTCATAAAATTCCATTAACAGGTTGCTGAGTATGGGGCTGAGGGGGTTTCCAGCAGCCATGACTTGTTTAGGAGCACAGTATTTGTTGCCTTCAAACACAAACTTCCTGTCAGTAACGCAATTTTAATCAGTTCAATAACGTAAACAAATCAGGGACAGGGACTCTAGTAGACAATGTTTTGATATCAAAACTCACGAGAGTAAAGTCATGTGAAACATGACTACATATATATATAAAATAACACAGTACTCCGTGTACATCAAGACCATATTGGAGTATGTAGCACCAGTATGGAACCCACATCTGGTCAAACACATCAAGAAATTGGAGAAAGCGCAAAAGTTTCAAACAAGACTAGTCCCGGAGCTAAAGGGTATATCCTATGATGAGATATTAAAGGAACGCAAGCTGATGATCCTGGAGGGCAGGAGGTATAATTGGGACATGATAACGCGTATAAAATGCTGAGAAGAACAAACAAGGTGGACAGGGTCAGATGTTTTTAGCAATGATGGTTTAGTGGTGGGATTCTCGGGATCGTGCTGAAATATCGCGAGTTTGATCCCTGGCTTGTCGCAATATTGTTACTTACTTAAAAACGCTGGTTTTGGGATGTATTAGTATGCGTACTGCTCATTAAGACTGGTATTCTAAGCTTTTATTATATAAATGGTGTAGAAATCTTCGAAATTAACTAAGAATATTAGTTTTCACTTTTATGTCCTAATTATGAACGTATATGAGGGTTTTCAAATTATTTTTTAATCAGAATTCGGTGGAGGCGTCGCAGTAATAACCTGTTACAATTATTGAGAGATCCAGGTAACGTATCTCTGTATCTTATTAGTGTAGTCACCTGTATCTTCCAACATTATCTCATTAGTGGAGCCCCCCTGTACCTTCAGCATTATCTTTTGTTATCCCCTTACCTTCCACATTATCTTTTTTGGTGTCCCCGACCTTCCGCATTATCTTATTAGTGTAGGGGCCGTACCTTCCGCATTTTTTTTAGTGTAGTCCCCTTTTACCTTCCGCTTTTCTTATTAGGTAGTCACTGCCCTTTCCCCAGCATAAACAATTATTGACCTTCCAACATACAAAAAAGTGTAGTCACCTGTCCCTTCCCAGCACTAAAAAAAATTATTGTACCTTCCAACATACAAATTAGTGGTCACCGTACCTAAAACCTATAAATAGTGTGCTCACTGTACCTTCAAATTTAAATTTTTTGTTACCCACCTTTTCTTCCACACAATAATTGTTTGTCACCTGTAACCTTCCCAACACTATAAAATTAGTAAGTCCCAACCCTTTTCCAAACATTATCTTATCAAATACTCCCTGTCCCCTTCCAACATTTTTAAAATTTTATGTATCACCTGTACCTCCATCAAATATAATTGTGTGCTCCCCTGTCCCTTTCCCAAACTTTAATTATTAGTTTCAAAAACCTGCCCCTTCCATCACTTTTAAATTTACTCCCATCTGCTTTCCCAACACTGTAAAAATTAGTAACCCCCCCTGTACCTTCCCAACCTATATAATTGTATAGTCACCTGTCCCTTCCAAAAAATATAATTGGGTGTAGTCCCCTGTCCCTTCCAACACTATAAAATTAGTATAGTCACCTGTACCTTCCAAAACAATATAATTAGTGAAAGTCCCCTGTCCCCTTTCCAAAAACACATAAATTTTATAGTCCCTGTACCTCCAACACTAATAATTAGATAGTCACCAGTACCCTTCCAACACTTTTAAAATTAAAAAACCGTACTTCCAACACAATTTAAAATTAGATAGTCCCCTGTCCCTTCCAAAACCCAATAAATTAGTTAGTCACCGTCCCTAAACACAATTAATTAGTGTAGTCACCTTACCTTCCAAAATTTTATTTTTTTTTTAGTGAGTCCCCTGTCCCTTTCCCACACTATTTTAATTAGTAACTCCCCTGACCTTTCCCAACACTATAAAATTTATATAGTAAATTTATTTTTCCAACATTATTTATTAGTATACTCACCTGTACCTTCCAACACTTAAAATTAGTGTGCCCCCTTCCCTTCCAACACTATATAATTAGGTGCTCACCTGTACTTCCCAACTTATTTTAAAATTTTAACTCCCCTGTACTTTCCCAACATATAAATTTGGTGCTCCCGTCCCTTCCAACTTTTTATTAGTATATCATCTACCTTCCAACATATATAATATTGAGTCACCTGACCTTCCAACACTTAAAATTTTGGGGACTACCGTACTTTCCCAACACTATTAATTAGTGTACTCACCTGTACGTTCCCAATATATAATTAGTGTACTCACCTGTACTTTCCCCAAACTTAAAAATTAGTGTACTCACCTGTACTTTCCCAACACATATAATTAGTGTACTCCCCTGTACTTCCAACATATATTTAGTGTACCCCCTGTCGTTCCAAACATAAAATAGTGTACTCACCTGTCTTTCCCAACACAATAAATTATTTGTATCCATGTACGTTCCAACACTTATAATTGTGTACTCACTGTACTTTCCCAAACAATTAATTAGTGTACTCCATGTACGTCCCCTATAAAATTAGTGTACTCACCTTTTCGTTCCAACACATATAATTAGTGTAACCGGTTTTTCCAAAAAATATAATTAGTGACTCCCCTGTCTTTAAAAACCTAATTTAATTAGTGTATCACCTGTACGTTCCAAACAAATATAATTAGTGTGCTACCTGTACGTTCCAAATAAAATTTTAGTGTGCTCACCTGTACTTTCCAACAAAAATATAATTGGTACTCACCTGGGGTTCCAACACTATATAATTAGGTTCACCTTAGTTCCAACACTTTTAAAATTTTGTGTGCTCACCTGTAGTTCCAACAAAATATAATTGTGTACTCCCTGTCGTTCCAACATATATAATTGTGTATCACCTGTAGTTCCAACACTTTATAATTTGTACTCCCCTGTATTTCCCAAACATATAATTATTTTACTCACCGTACGTTCCAAACCTATATAATTGTATGCTCCCCGTACGTTCCAACACTATATAATTAGTTTGCTCACCTTATTTCCCAACACAATAAATTAGTGTACTTGTACGTTCCAAACACTTATAATTTAGTGTACTCCCCTGTATTTCCAAACACTAATAATTGTGGCTCCCGTACGTTCCAAAAAATTTTTTAGTTTTCTCCCCGTAGTTCCAACACTTTTAAAATTGTGTACTACTGTACGTTCCAAACTAATAATTATGTCTCCCCTTTACGTTCCAACATTTTAAAATTATGTATCACCTGTACTTTCCCAACCTTTTAAATTTGTGTACTCCCCCTGATTTCCAACACTATATTTAGTTACCCCCTTACTTTCCCAACACTTTTAAAATTAGTTGCTACCTGTACTTTCCCAAATTTAAATAATTTGTGTGCCCCCTGTACGTTCCAACAAAAATAAAATTAGTTACTCCCCTGGTTCCAACACTAAAATTATGTACTCACCTGTACTTCCCAAACATATAATTAGTGTGTCACCTGTACGTTCCAACACAATAAAATTTTGGTACCACCTGTCGTTCCAACATATAAATTAGTTACTCCCCCTGTACGTTCAACACTTATATTAGTGTACTCCCTGTACGTTCAACACAATAAAAATTAGTGACCCCCTGACGTTCCAACACTTTTAAAATTAGGTACTCCCCCGGTACTTTCCACTATAAAAATTAGTGTACTCACCTGTACTTTTCCAACACTTATAATTAGGTACTCCCCTGTCGTTCCAACACATATTTAGTGTATCACCTGTACTTTCCCCAACCTTTTAAAATTTAGTGTACCTGTGTCCAACAAAATTAATTGTTTTTCCCCTGTACGTTCCAACACTATAAATTAGTGTACTCACCTGTACGTTCCCAACCCCAATAAATTGTGTACTCCCCTTATTTCCAACACTTTATAATTGTATGTCACCTGTCCCTTTCCCAACCTTTTAAAAATTAGTGTAGTCACCTGTACCTTCCAACACTATTTTAATTGTATAGTCCCTGTACTTCCCAACAAATATATTATGTAGTCATGTCCTTCCAAAAATATAATTATATAGTACCGACCTTCCAACACTTAAAATTTAGTGTAGTCACCTGTATTTCCCAACCATTTAATTATTAGTCCCCTTGCCCTTCCAACAAAATATAATTAGTTATCCCCTGTACCTTCCCAACTAAAAAAAATTGTATAGTCCCTGTCCCTTTCCAACCAAATTTTTAATTAGGTACTCACGTACTTCCAACACTATTAATTAGTTATCACCTGTCCCTTCCAACACATTAATTAGTAAGTACCTTCCCTTTTCCAACACTATAAATTAGTGTCTCCTGTACGTTCCAACACGCAGCGATTTAATAAAAAAGGGCGTCGGAAGTTGTAATACTTCAAAATAAGTATATTATATGTATTTTAAAATTTATGTATTTTATTATTATAATAGGGGGGAGCGCAAACCCCCAGAATTAACATCGCAATGGGATGGAACAAGGGAAAGTATTCATTTTAAATTCAGGGAACTGGGCACTGACCCAATTCCCTAGCAAGAGCCCTACCAGCATCAAGGAACCTCGCTTGAGGGGTCAAAATACTTAATAATTATAAATCAAATAAGAATGTTATATGTGGGAGTGAAGACTGCGAAAGGAGAATCATAAGCCTATGTGTATGTTTATATAAATATGCGCGAGTTTTTTCCAAATGATACTGTATATGCATATGCGTATGTACGTATGTTCTTATTTTTAATTCTAGTAGTATGATGCCAATGTGCCCCGTTTTTTTCATTATATGTGTGCGTTTATAATTATGCATTCTCATATGCTAATTTCACGTGTGTCTGTGAAGCGAAAAGAAGCTTGTGCGCCAAAACCCCGGCAAACAACCTTGGGAAACAAACCTTGGTAAAAAAACCTTGGAAACAAACCTTGGTAAACAAACCCTTGGTAAAAAAACCTTGGTAAACAAACCTTGGAAACCCCAAACCTTTGGGAAACAAACCAGGTGGATAAAAACCACTGCCAGAGACTTTTTTTTTTTCCTAGGAAAAAAAAAATGGGGAAAAAGACAAAATTTTAAACCAACCGAATCATTTGTGAAGGGAAGGTACAGTTAGTAGCTTCTATCCCGGACAAAACTAGGTGGAGGCATAGTAGCTTCTACTCCCGAACAAAAACTAGAGTGGGGCCCTAGTAGCTTCACTCCGAAAAACACTAGAGCGGAGGCATAGTAGCTTCTCTCCCGAACCATAAATGGAGGCTAGTGCTTTACTCCATAAAAACATAGAGTGGAGGGCATAGTATTCTACCCAGAACAACATAGAGTGGAGGATATCCTTTTACTCCCGAACAAAAATAATGGGGGCATAGTAGCTTCTCTCCAGAACAAATAGAGTGGGGGCATATAGCTTCTACTCCGAACCACACTAGAGGGAGGCATAGTAGCTTCTACCCAGAAAACACTAGAGCGGGGCATGTAGCTTCTACTCCAAACAACATAGAGGGAGGCAAGAGCTTTTATCCCAGCAAACCCCCAAGTGGAGGATGTAGTTCTATCCCGAACAACACTAGAGTGGAGGCATGTAAACTTCTACTCCAGAACAAAAATAAGTGGGGGCTAGTGTTCTTTTCTCCAGAAAAACTAGAGTGGAGGGTAGTAGCTTCTACTCCAGAAAACACTAAGGGGGGGGGATAGACTTCTACCCAGAACAAAAATAGAGCGGGGCATAGTAGTTTATTTAAAAACAAACAAGGTGGAGGCCAATAACTTTCCCAGAACAACATAGAGTGGAGGCTAGAGCTTTTTACTCCGAACAACCTAGAGCGGAGGGATAGAGCCTCCTACTCCGAACCAAAACTAGGTGGAGGATAGTAGCCCCTCCCAGAAAAACTAGAGTGGGGCATAGTGCTTTCTCCAAACAACACAGAGGGAGGCTAGTGCTTCTACTCCCGAACAACACTGGTGGAGGCTAGTGCTTTTTCCGAACAACACTAGAGGGGGATGTACTTCTACCCCCCACTAGGTGGAGGGTAGTAGTTTACTCCAAAACATAGGGGTGGGGGGATAGTAGCTTTACTCCAGAAAACACTGAGGGAGGCTAGTCTTTACTCCAGAAAAAACCAAAAGGAGGCATAGTCCCCTACTCCAGAAAAAACACTAGGCGGAGGGATGTAGCTTCTACTCCAGAACAACATAGGGGGAGGCATAGAGCTTCTCTCCGGGGCAAAACTAGAGCGGAGGCAAGTAGCTTCTATCCAGGACAACATAAGGGGGAGGCATAGTAGCTTTCCCAGCAACACTAGATGGAGGTAAGTACTTCACTCCAAACAACACTAGATTTTGGGGGCTATTGTTTACTCCAAACAAAAACTGGGGGGAGGCCCCTAGTCTTTTCCAACAAATAGAGTGGGCATAGTACTTCTATTTAGAACAACCTAGAGTGGGGGTATAGCCTATCCAGAACAAAACTAGAGCGGAGGATAGTAGTTCTACTCCCGGCAAACTAACGGGGGCATAGTAGCTTTTACTCCGAACAACACTAGAGTTGGGGGATAGTAGCTTTTACTCCAAAAAACTGACGGAGGCATAGTAGTTCTATCCCGAACCACTAGGCGGGGGCAAGTGCTTTACTCCCGAACAACACTAGGTGGGGCATAGTAGCTTTACTCCGAACAACACTAGGCGGAGGCATAGTAGCTTCACTCCAGAAAACATAAACGGAGGATAGTAGCCCTACTCCAAACAAACTAGAGCGGAGGCATAGTAGTTCTATCCAGAAAAACACTAGAGGGAGGGATAGTAGCCTTTCTCCCGGAACAAAAACTAGAGGGGGCATAGTGCTTCTACTCCAGAACAACACTGAGCGGAGGCATAGTAGTTTACTTTCCGAAAACACTAGGGGGAGGCATAGAGGCCCCTTTCTCCGAAAACACTAGAGTGGAGGCATAGTAGCTTTAATCCAGAAAAACACTGGGGCGGAGGATGAGCCCCTACTCCCAAACAACACTAGAGTGGGGGGCATAGTGTTCACCCAGACACACAGAGCGGGGCATAGTAGCTTCTACTCCAACAACCTAGAGCGGGGTATAGGCTTTACTCCCGAAAAACACTGGTGGGGGCTTAGCTTCTACCCAGAAAACCTAGAGGGAGGGATGTAGCTTCTACTCCAGAAAAAACTAGAGTGGAGGCCATATAGCTTCACTCCAGAACAACACTAAGTGGAGCATAGTAGCTTTTACTCCAAACAAAAACTAAGCGGAGGATAGTGCTTCTATCCCGAACAACATAGATGGAGGCATAGTAGCTTTTACTCCCGAAAACACTAGGTGGAGGCTAGTAGCTTCTACCCAGAAAACACTAGGTGGGGGCAAGTGCTTCATCCAAACAACATAGGGGAGGCATGTAGCTTTACTCCAGAAAACATGGTGGAGGCATAGTCCCTTTTCTCCAGAACAAAATAGAGCGGAGGCATAGTAGCTTTACTCCCGAAAAAATAAGGGGAGGCCTAGTGTTCTACCCCGGACAACACTAGAGCGGGGGATAGTAGCTTTACTCCAGAACAACACAGATGGAGGTGTGCTTCATCCCGAAAAAACCCAGAGGGAGGTATAGTCTTTACTCCAAAAACACTAGAGTGGGGCATGTAGTTTTATCCCCAAACAACACTGAGCGAGGCAAGTGCTTCTACCCAGAACAACCTAGAGGGGGCATAAATACTTTTTACCCGAAAAACATAGATGGAGGCATAGTGTTAACTCCCGAACAAAAACTAGAGGGGGGCATAGTAACTTCACTCCCGAACAACACTAAATGGAGGCATATATTTTTACTCCAGATCACACTGAGTGGAGGGTGTAGCTTTATCCAGAAACTCATAGAGCGGAAGCAGTAGCCCTACTCAAGAAAACCAAAATGGAGGGTGTAGTTCTACTCCCGAACAACACGAGGGAGGGATAGTAGCTTCTACCAGAACAACATAGAGTGGGGCATAGTATTTTTATCCAAAACAACACTAGAGCGGGGCAAGTAGCTTTACTCCAAACAACACAGAGTGGAGGCATAGTAGCTTTTACTCCAGAAAACACTAGAGTGGGGGGCATGTGTTCTCTCCAGAAAAACCTGAGCGGAGGCATAGAGCTTTACTCCCGAACAACATTGAGTGGAGGCATAGAGCTTCTACTCCAGAACAAAAACTAAATGGAGGCATAGTAGCTTTACCGAACATCCTAGAGCGGAAGCTAGTACCCCTACCCAAAACAACATAGGTGGAGGCATGTAGCTTTACTCCAAACACACTAGAGCGGAAGCATGTAGCCTCTATAAGAACAAAACTAGAGTGGGGCATAGAGCTTCTACTCCAAACAACACTAGGTGGAGGATAGTAGTTTTACTCCAGAAAACAATTTTGAGTGGGGCATAGTACTTCCCACTCCGAAAAAACATAGAGTGAGGCATAGAGCTTCTACTCCAGAAAAAACATGAGTGGGGTAGTCTTCTACCCAGAACAACACTGGCGGAGGCTAGTGTTTATCCAGAAAAACCTAGGTGGAGGATGTTTCTATCCGAACATCACTAAGTGGAGGATAGTAGTTTACTCCAGAAAAAACAAATAGAGTGGGGCCCATGTAGCTTTACTCCAAAAAAACCAGAGTGGAGGCATAGTAGCTTTACTCCAGAACAACCTAAGGGAGGCATAGAGCTTCTAACCCCAAAAATCACTAGAGTGGGGGCATAGTGCTTTTACTCCAGAACAAACCCAGAGCGAAGGCATATTAGCTTTTATCCAGGAACACAAAATGGAGGCTAGTAGCTTCTACTCCCCAAAAAACATAGGTAAAGGGTAGTACCTTCTACTTCGAACAACACTAAATGGAGGAAGTTTTTTACTCCCGAAAAAACCTGGTGGGGGGCATAGTAGTTCTACTCCAGAAAAACACTAGAGTGGAGGATAGTAGCTCTTCCCGAACAAAACCTAGAGTGGAAGCATGTGCTTCTACCCAGAACAACCTAGAGCGGGGGGATAGAGCTCTCTCCAAAAAACTAAGCGGGGATGTGCTTCTACTCCAGAAAAACACTAGGGGAGGCATGTAGCCTACTCCCGCAACCAAGTGGGGCAATATCTTCTACTCCAGAAAAAACTAAGGGGGAGGCATAGTAGCTTTATCCAGAAAAAACATAGAGGGAGGGTGTAGCCTCTTTTCCAGAAAAAACAAGAGCGGGGCTAGTAGCTTTACTCCCGAACAACACTAGAGCGGAGGCATGTATTCTATCCCGAACAAAACTAGGCGGAGGATAGTAGCCTTCCAGAACAACTAGAGGGGGCATATTTCTACTCCAGAAAACACTAAGCGGAGCAATAGCTTCACTCCCGAACAAACTAGGGGGGAGGAAGTAGCCCACCCAGAAAAACACTAAAACGGAGGCTAGACTTTACTCCAAAAACACTGAAGCGGAGGGATGTTTTTACTCCCGAACAACACGAGTGGGGCTGAGCTTCTACTCCAGAACAACACTAGGCGGAGGCATAGTAGCTTTTCCCGAACAAAAACTGAGCGGAGGATAGTAGTTCTACTCCAGAACAACACTAGAGCGGAGGCATAGTAGCTTCTACTCCAGAACAACACTAGAGCGGAGGCATAGTAGCTTCTACTCCAGAACAACACTAGAGTGGAGGCATAGTAGCTTCTACTCCAGAACAACACTAGAGCGGAGGCATAGTAGCTTCTACTCCAGAACAACAGATATTTGTGGCAACAAATAATCAATACGAATATAATTGTATCGTCAAATATACATGGGTCTAAAGACATCAACAACAAAATATCTTTCCTCAGTCCAATGTAGTGTTTGCGGCTTTCACAGAGCTGCAAACTTTGCATTATTTGCGGCTCTGTGAAAGCCGCGAACTCCAGAATGTGAATCTCAGGGTACAACTTATTCAGATGCGACAGAAAGAACAGGTAACAAGAGAGGTTGGCCTGTATGTCACTGAGCCGTTTATTTGCTTAGAATTTCTGAACACCACAACTGGTGTAGTAAAGGTTTTGCCAGTAAAGACTGAAACCCAAAATCTTATGCAACTTCCCAGCAATTTAAGGAAGAGGTTTTGAAAATAGACTACTGCCTGGAAAATGTTTTTTCCCCAGTCCTAGATATCTTGTTGCTGGGTAATTTCAGCTTAGGACACCTAAAATGGAAGAATGGAGAGGGAGCATGGACACAGAGGTCATCCCACACACACTAAAAACAACAGACATAGCCCCACTCCATAAAGGCGGCAGTAAAGCAATTGCAAACAACTGCAGACCGATAGCTCTAACATCCCATATCATAAAAATCTTTGAGAGGGTTCTAAGAAGCAAGATCGCCAACCACCTAGATACCCATCAGTTACATAACCCAGGGCAACACGGGTGAGAGCAGGTCGCTCCTGCCTGTCCCAGCTACTGGACCACTATGACAAGGTCCTGGATGCTGTAGAGGATAAACAAAATACAGATGTAGTACACACAGACTTTGCAAAAGCTTTCGACAAGTGTGACCATGGTGTAATAGCACACAAAATGCGGGATAAAGGAATAACAGGAAAAGTTGGTAGATGGATCTACAACTTCTTGACAAACAGAACACAAAGAGTAATAGTAAACAGAGTAAAGTCCCAGGCAGCCATAGTAAAAAGCTCTGTTCCACAAGGCACAATACTCGCTCCCATTCTATTCCTCATCCTCATTTCTGACATAGACAGAGACGTGAGCCATAGCTCCGTGTCTTCCTTTGTGGATGACACACTGATCACCATAGCAGTGACTTCCATCGAAGACACTGCGAGACTCCAAGCGGACATCAACCAAATCTTCGAATGGGCCACTCAAAACAATATGAAGTTCAACGAAGAGAAATTTCAACTACTCAGATATGGAGAATCTGAAGAAATTAAAAATGTGTCAGGGTATACGACAAATTCTAACCATACAATAGAGGGGAAAAGTAATGTGAAGGACCTGAGAGTGATAATGTCAGAGGATCTCGCTTTCAAAGACCACAAAAATGTATCTACCTCATCCTCTAGGAAAATGATAGGATGGATAATGAGAACCTTCAAAACTAGGGACGCCAAGCCCATGATAATTCTCTTCAAATCGCTTGTGCTCTCGAGGCTGGAATACTGCTGTACACTAACGGCCCCCTTCAAGGCTGGGGACATTGCAGACCTGGAGAGTGTACAAAGAACTTTCACGGCACACATAAGTGCAATAAGGCAGCAAAACTACTGGGAACGGTTGAAGGTCCTTGATCTGTATTCCCTCGAATGTAGATGAATGGTTCAGAGAACCGACATGTTGATAAATTAGACACATGTGCAACTCTTGGGTATCTTTATTGAGGAAACGTTTCGCCACACAGTGGCTTCATCAGTCCATACAAAGGAGAATCTTGAAGAACAGGAGGAGAATGAGGTAATCAGTCCCTCAACCTTGAGTCGATGTGGTCAGTCCATCAATCTTGAATAGAATACGGCATACGTGCTGAGAAGGAGCTTATAAACCGGTGGCAGGAGAGGTGCAGCAGTCATAGGTGGTGTAACATTTGTTCAATGTTGAAGTAGGTCGTGCCCAAGAATTAGGCAAGCGAAGAATTCCCAAGTATTAAGATCCCAAGAAGTTGCAGTGTCTGACAGGTTTGTAGATGAATGGTTCAGAGAAACCGACATGTTGATAAATTAGACACATGTGCAAAAATCTTGGTACTTTATTGAGGAAACTTTCGCACACAGTGCTCACAGTCCATACAAAGGAGAATCTGAAGAAAGAGGAGAATTAGGTAATCAGTCCCTCAACTTGAGTCGTGGGCAGTCCATCAATCTTGAAATAGAATACGGCCATAACGTGCTGAGAAGGAGCTTATAACCGGTGGCAGGAGAGGTGCAGCAGTCATAGGTGGTGTAACATTTGTTAAATGTTGAAGTAGGTCGTCCCCAAAAATTAGGAAAGGGCGAAGAATTCCCAAGTATTAAGACCCCAAAAGTTGCGTGTTGAAGTTTGTAAGAAGGTTCAGAGAACCGACTGTTGAAAATTAGACACTGGCAACTTTTGGGGTATCTTTATTAGGAAACTTTTCGCCACACGTGGCTTCATCATCCATAAAAGGAGAATCTGAAGAACAGGGGGAAATGGGGAAACAGTCCCCCAACCTTGAGTCGATGGGGTCAGCCCCATCAATCTGAATAAATTCGGCATACGTGCTAAAGGGGAGCTTAAAAAACCGGTGGGAGAGGTGCAGCGTCATAGGTGGGGAAAAATTTTGTTAAATTTTGAAGTAGGTCGTGCCCAAAATTAGGCAACGAAAATTCCAATATTAAGATCCCAAAAGTTGCAGTGCTGACAGTTTGTAGATGAAGGGTTTTCGGGAAAACCAATGTTATAAATTAACCATTGCAACTCTGGGTATCTTTATTGAGGAAACTTTTTCGCCACACAGTGGCTTATCGTCCATACAAAGGAGAACTTAAAGAAAGGAGGAAAAAGAGGTAATCACCCCTCAACCTTTGAGTCAGAGGTCAGTTTTTCAATCTTGATAGAATACGGCATACGTGCTGAGAAGGAGCTTAAAAACCGGGGGCAGGAGAGGTGCAGCAGTCAAGGGTGGGTAACATTTGTTCAATGTTGAAGTAGGTCTCCCAAAATTAGGCAAGCAAGAATTCCCAAGTATTAAGACCCCAAAAGTTGCAGTGTCTGACATTTTGAGTGAATTTTCAAGAACCGAATTTTGATAAATTAGACCATTGCAACTTTGGGGTATCTTTATTGGGGAAACTTTTTCGCCACACAGTGGTTTCATCAGTCCATACAAAAAAAAATCTTGAAGAACAGGAGGAAAAATGGGGTAATCATCCTAACCTTGAGTCGATGGGGTTCATCCATCAACTTAAAATAAATAGGGCATACTGTAGAAGGAGCTTAAAAACCCGGGGGCAGGAGGGGTGCAGCAGTCATAGGGGGTGTAACATTTTTTCAATTTTGAATAGGTCGGCCAAGAATTGGGCAAGGAAAAATTTCCCCAAGTTTTAAAGATCCCAAGAAGTTGCAGTGTCTGAGGTTTGTAGATGAATTTTTCAGAGAACCGACATTTTGATAAATTAGACACAGGTTTGGGCAAAAACTTAAAGGGTTATCTTTTTAAAGAAAAGGGGGGGTTTTCCCCAAAAACCAGTGGTTAAAATCAAAAGTCCATACAAAGGAGATCCTTGAAAAACCCCCAAAGGGGGAAATTGAAATTTAATTCGGCCAAAAAACAAACCCTTGGGGGGGAAAAAAGACCCGGGATTTTTTTGGTTCAAATTTCCCCCCACAATTTTTGGGGAAAATAGGGAATTTTGGGCCCCCCAAACGGGCCCTAAAAAACTTTTAAACCGGTGGCAGGAAAGCCCCCCAGCATTTTCTTTTTAAAGGTGGTGAACATGTCAAGTTGAAGTTATCCTTCCCCAGATTTTTGGATGATGAAGCCACTGTGGGCGAAACGTTTCCTCAATAAAAAACCCCAAGTTTTGCACATGTGCTAATTTTATCAACATTCGGTTTTTCTCTGAACCATTCATCTACAAACCTTCAGACACTGCAATTCTTGGGATTTTAAAATTTGGGGAATTCTTCGCTTGCCTAATTCTGGGGCACGCCCTACTTAAACATTGAAAAAAATTTCACCCCCTATGACTGCTGCCCCTTCCCCCCACCGGTTTAAACTCCTTCTCAGCCGTTGCCTATTCTTTTCAAGTTGAGGGACTGACCACATGACTCAATTTGGGAGGGGGATTACCTCATTCTCCTCCTTTTCTTAAGATTCCCCTTGAGGGACTATGAAGCCACTGTGTGGGCAAAACGTTTCTCAATAAAGAACCCCCAAGGTTGCACATGTGTCTAATTTTCAACATGCGGTTCTCTAAACCCATTTCACAAAACCTGCAACACTGCAACTTCTTGGGGATCTTAATACTTGGGAATTCTTCGCTTGCCTAATTTTTGGGCACGACCTACTCAACTTTTGAAAAATGTTCACCCCCTATGAGCTGCACTCTCCTCCCCCGGGGTTTAAAAGCTCCTTCTCCACGTATCCCGTATTCTATTCAGATTGTGGACTGACCCATCGCTAAAGGGTTTGGGGGGACTGATTACCTCATTCTCCTCCTTTTTTCAAAAAATCTCCTTTGAAATGGACGATGAAGCCACTGTGTGGCGAAACGTTTCCTCAAAAAAGATCCCCAAAGAGTTGCAAGTGTCTTTTTATCAACATGTCGGTTCCTGAACCTTTCTCTAAAAACCGCAGACACGCAATTTCTTGGGATCTTAATATTTGGGGAATTCTTCGCTTGCCTAATTTTGGGGCACGACCTCTTCAACTTTGAACAAATTTTCACCACCTATGACTGCTGCACTCTCCTGCCCCGGGTTTAACCCTTCTCAGCACTATGCCGTTTTCATTCAGATTGATGGACTGCCACATCGACTAAAGGGTTGGGGGGAATGATTACCTCATTCCCTCTGTTTTTAAAGATTCTCCTTTTAGGACGATAAACCACTGTGGGGCGAAACGTTTCCTCAATAAAAAACCAAAGTTGAATGTTCTTATTTACAACTTGTGGGTACTTGACTTTCATCTACAAACCCTGTCAACACGCAATTTCGGGGATCTTAAAATTTGGGTTTCTTCGCTTCCTAATTTTTTGGGCACGACCTACTTCAAATTGAAAAAATGTTACACCCCCTAGGGGGCCCCCCT
>NC_069461.1:33656225-33673000 GCF_026875155.1 Cherax quadricarinatus | reverse complement strand
TTAAAGTGTTGAAAATAAAGCTTGAACTGGCAATTGTTACATCCTACCTTACAAGTCAAATAACAATATAAAGCAACACATTTACGATTTAGCTATTATCGCAAATATAAGCAATATAAAATTAAATGAAAAAGTAATAATTATATACATAATAATCATTGCAACCCATTCAGGGGTTGCAACATAGCACTACATGTGTTGTTGCACCACATGTGTTGTAGCACCAAAGGTGTTGTAGCACCACAAGTGTTGTAGCACCACAGGTGTAGCACCACAACTGTTGTAGCATCACAACGGTTGAAGCACCACAAGTGTTGTAGCACTGCAGGTGTTGTAGCACCACAAGTGTTGCAGCACAACAAGTGTGTAGCACCACAAGTGTTGTAGCACCACAAGTGTTGTAGCACCACAAGTGTAGTAGCACTGCAGGTGTTGTAGCCCCACAAGTGTTGTAGCACCACAAGTGTTGTAGCACCACAAGTGTTGTAGCCCCACAAGTGTTGTAGCACCACAAGTGTTGTAGCACTACAGCTGTAGCACTAAAGGTGTTGTAGCACCACATGTGTTGTAGCACCACAGGTGTTGTAGCACCACAAGTGTTGTAGCACTACACATGTAGCACTAGAGGTGTTGTAGCACCACAGGTGTTGTAGCATCACAAGTGTTGTAGCACCACAGGTGTAGCACCACAAGTGTTGTAGCATCAAAAGTGTTGAAGCACCACAAGTGTTGTAGCACTACAGGTGTTGTAGCACCACAAGTGTTGTATGTTGCAACCCCTGAATGGTTGCAATGATTATTATGTATGTACGTATATAATTATTACCTTTTCATTTAATTTTATATTGCTTATATTTGCGATAATAGCTAAATCGTAAATGTATTGCTTTATATTGTTATTTGACGTAGTTATGTTGTTAGGTAGGATGTAACATATTATGTGCTCAGTTCAAGTCTTGATTGTCAAACTACTGTAATTATCGCTTGTGGCTCGTTAGACTGCCGGCTTCTGAGCTGCAGTTGTCCACGGAGCTATCACGTGATCAAGGGGGGGGTGTCCTCACCTCGCCTGAAGTATTCAGTCTGCTCTAGACTCTCTTGGTGGTCGGAAAGATTGTCTGTCTCATTATTCTTGTTAGTTCTGTAGAAATCTGTTCAGAGAACCTTGTATAGACTTAGTGATTTTCGACGTTGTACTGAGGTTGTGTGTCTCAGACACTCGAGACATCTCAGGTCCTGAGCTATAGCTTCTGATTTAATTTGTACTGGTTTCTGTGTATTGTCACAGTCGGGTATTTTCTTATGCTGAACTTAGATTCAGTATCATGGGAGTTTTGTGACTTTTGTGGAGAATCTGCTGATGGTCCCTACTTAGTGTCATTATATTATCTCCTTGTTCCTAATTCTGTGTCGCAGTTGCTTTTGGTATTGCTATTGGGTTTAGCATTCTTTTTGTTGTTCAAGCAGACTGTTCTGGTTGCCAGTCGGTCAAGAAGTTAGTTTATTTAAGGACTTTGTCAGTCACTTGTTTAAGTCTAGTCGAGTCGTGAGACATAGCGAACTACTTAGAGCACTTACACGCATACACAAACTTGTACATATTTGTAATATCTTATTAAATGTTAATGTACCAGACGGTACTTAAGAATTATAAATGTGATATGTGCTTTCAGCACAATAATACTGAACTTGAGAGAAGTGATATTATTTTGATTACTGTGATTAATTTAATTTAATTTAATTTGATAATATACCTCTAGACTTAATAAATTTATTAAATTTTAATTTCTCTAGTTAGTAGCCTACCAGTTGTAATCCTGAAGCACTATTGAATCATATTGAATTCTAATGGATAATTGGACAAGGATACTGACTAAGTGTTACGAAAACCCATTAACAGGCTGGATGCTAGAAGGGCAGTCCTTTCTAGTATATACTGGAGATCTCTAAGCTTTTAGAATCGCGTTTTTTGTAACAAATTTGGGCCTGTCCGGGATGCTCTTGATCCAAGGTGTTGGAGAAATTGTCCAGTTTGACATACTAGTAACTCTATGTTCAAACACTTTGAGTACTTTCTTAATCTGAAAAACTTTGATTTTTGTCTTGTACAACATACAAGGTGGGTGTATGTACCTGACTGAGTCTCTTGATCCAAGGAGATGGAAATACTGTTAAGGAGTTCTAGCTCTAAGACCACCAACACTAAAATTCCTATTAGGATTATAGTTTCCCATAATCACTCTCTCGTAGTACAATTATTTTTGTGATGTATGCCAAAGTGAAACAAAAATTGATACTCTGACTTGCTGAGTTAAGTACATTAAAGCTTCAGACGTGTTGGCGAGTAGCCAAATATCTTGGTGTGACGTATAACAAGAATTACACCACAGAAACTGTCAGAGCATTAATTAAAGATATATTGTTTCCTGCTCATACAGAAATGTCTGATTATGATTCAGATTCAGAAAGCCTAATGTTACAATTAGGAAGTATGCCTCTATTTGATGAAGTAGAAGAAAGAGCAACTAAGGCAGAAGTGAGCCTAGTGTCTGAGCCTAGTGTAGCTCAGTTCTCGCTCACGCCATCCCTCACTGACACATTAGTACAGAGTATAGCTGGTAGTATGACTAAGCCTCACGCTAGTACTGTGTATGCTACACCTGCATCTACTTATCCTAGACCAGATCTAGACTCTCTAGGGACGGTTGAACGAGGTGTCCGACCTAAGGAACGTCCAGACCACGTTAATTTCCCTACTCCTCCATTACCTACTGGTCCTATCTCTCAGGAACAGTTTGAGAGGTTAGAACGCCTCATAATGTTGCAGACTGCACAAATAGAGGCACAGAGGAAATTAAACGAAGAAGATTTCCAAAGAGAAAATGTTCGTCTGGGAAGACAACAGACTGATATATCACAGGACCCATTTAATGTGCAGAAAGCTGCATCAATGGTTCCTAAGTTTTTTGAGAGTGACTTAGACACCTATTTTGATGTGTTTGAGAACCAGGCTCGTGCTATGAACTGGCCATGTAAGCACTGGGCTACAGTGTTGCATAAAGCTTTGACAGGAAGAGCTCAAACTTGTACTGCTGCTTTACCATATGTCAAGTACATTAGTTATGACGCTGTCAAACAAACTATTCTAGAGACATATAATTTGTTGTCTGTAAGTTATCAAAGCGCATTTCGTACATTACAACGACGACAAGATCAAACTTGTGAAGAGTTTGCTCGTGAGAAAAAAGTTGCATTTGAGAGGTGGTGTTGGTCCGCCAAGTGTAACAACTACGACAGCCTAGTTCAGTTGTTACTACATGAAGAGTTTGACAACTGTATTTTCTGCTGACATACAAGAATATCTGATCGATCATACTACCTCGGATATTCTGGAAACTGCAGCATTAGCAGACAATTACGAGATTTCTCACAAACTTGTACGTACTAAAACACAGAGAAACAAGGTAACTAAAAATTGTCCTAGAAGTTGGGAACCTAAATCAGCTGCTCATTGCCGGCCTGATGTACCTGCTACTGTAACTTCTCGTACCTTTACCAGGAAAACTCACAATCCTGAATCTGTCCTCTGTGGCTAGACAGAAATCTGATATCGAGAAAGAAAGTTAAATGTACCTATTGTAACAGAAAAGGACATGCTAGAGAGTATTGCTATAAGTTAGAAAAAGATACGAGAGACAGTCGTGCGGCTGGAGCCCCCACACAAGTCGTATCCTCTTCCGAGTAACACAGGCACCAAAATCCTAGTAATACCTCTGATCCTTACTGTTTTAGATAATGTTACTCAGGATAGATGACTAGCGTCAGAAAGTGTATCTGACGAAAAGATTCGTTCAGCCATGAGTCCTTACTTTTCAAGAGGTAGAATAGGATTTGACGAATCACATCTAACTGAGATAATTACTTTCAGAGACACTGGCAGTTATCTCACGTTATTAAGAGAAGATGTACTGCCCATAACTGATGATCCCTTTTGGGCAAGTTTAAATGTATTGTTAGAAGCCTATGGTGGGGCTGTTATAAAAGTGCCTCTTCACAAGGTATACATTGAAAACAAGCATTATACTGGTTATATTTCAGTGGGTATATCCAATGGTGTATTTCCCATCAGGTCAGTGGACTTGTTGATAGGGAATGATGTCCTTCATGCTGGTAAAATGTAAAGAACACTTGTGATTGATAATAACACTGATGATAATTATGCCATTGAAGCTGTAGAGAGAAACCTATTTATTTCCTCTCAGCGCAATTTAAACTAGAGCTATGTCAAAGATACAACGAACATCCTTGTCTCCTGTTGAGTTAGTGGATGACAATGATTTGGGGTTGAATATGTTTTTTTAGTGACGCTCTGTGCCAGGATCATTAAAAACCAATTTCCCCCCGGTCATCAACCTAGTGAGGACAAACTGACTTTAAAATTTTTCTAACTCATGAGATTTAATCAAGGATCAGTTTGTTGATCAGTCACTGGAAAGGGACTAAGAGAATAGCAGTTACGGGAGAGTGAAGCAAAGGATCTCGATAATTGTTACTGTTATAGTAATGGGTAATGATGGAGAAAAATACATGTAAGTTGTCAGCTGTAGTTGTTTCCACCACAGTCAAGCTCTAGTAGTGTTCCCAGTTACATTTCGTGAACAAGCCATTGATTTTGCTCACAATAGTCCCATAGGAGGACATTTGGGTGTCAAGAAGACACTCGGTAAACTGGCAAAACATTTTACTTGGCCAAAGATGAAGGAAACAGTAGCCAATCATGTGGGGACTTTGCCACGTGTGTCAAGTGACAGGCAAGCCAGCAGCGCACACTCCACCTACACCTCTCACTATGTTCACTAGTAGCAAAGTTCAGTTCACCTGGACTAGAGATTGTTCAGACTCGTTCAAAAGGTTGAAGCATCTGCTTTCCTCTGCTCCGCATTGAGTCCAAATTTCAATCTTCCCTTCTTTTTTACATATAGATGCGATTGTTATGCAGTGGGTGTTGTGCTGCTCCAACAGTCAACATCCACTGATATCTCCATCCTATATGTTACTATTCATCAAAGCTCAAACGACACCAGAAAAATTATGCTCTAGCTCTTGGGGGTGTCCTTTGAACATTTTGACGAGTATTGGGCACTTCCCCATTTAAAATTTACGTAATTTTAATGCCAAATACCTTTCGTTACTTGCTATGTCAAATTCAGTAAAGTAACTTAATCCCTCCAGCCATATTAACTATATATACTTATGTCTAATTATTATTTTTATATATTCACAGTATTGATGTGTGTGAGGAGGAGACATAAGCTGAGTGTTGAGTGGGTAGTGGGGGTGGGGGCGATGTACTGTGTGTGACACAACACTGTCCTCCCGCGACCCCCCTTACTACACACCTTAACTGTTTCATACTCAGTGTCCATACTGCTTAGAAATTCCACAACCACTACTTAAGAAGTGGAATGCTGTCTCCTTTTTATAGCAAAAGACTATTATGCTGTCTACACTACTATGTTGGGAGCCCCCCCCCTCAACGTGCCCTACTTAAATCTCCGCTATCCTTTTCTCTACACTGAATGTACATACCTCGAGTAGGGCAGAGATAACATACTGTGAAACTGCCTAGTACTAAGGGGCATATCCTAGTGACAGACGCTGTGAAATTGTGAGGTGCTTGGCACAAGAGACTGATTAATTTTTATATTTATATTGTTAGTAATGTACTGAGTAATCAGAAATAAAGTAAAAGACATTAATGCAACTCCTGTGCACCTCTGTCGTGTTGGGGGGGTGTTCCCAAACCCCTGAATGTTCAATGATATTATGTTTTATATATTTATTACTTTTCATTTAATTTTATTTGCTTATATTTGCTTTATAGCTAAATTGTAATGTATTGCTTTATTGTTTTTTTGACGTTTTATGTTGTTAGGTAGGTTGTAACATATTATGTGCTCAGTTAAAGTCTTGATTGTCAAACTACTTTTAATTATCGCTTGTGGCTCGTTAGACTGCCGGCTTCTGAGCTGCAGTTGTCCACGGAGCTATCACGTGATCGACGGGGGGGGTGTCCTCACCTCACCTAAAGTATTCAGCCCTGCTCTAGACTCTCTTGGGGGTCGGACAGATTGTCTGTCTCATTTATTCTTGTTAGTTCTGTAAAATCTGTTCAGAAAACCTTGTATAGACTTAGTGATTTTCGACGTTGTACTGGGGTTGTGTGTCTCAGACACTCGAGACATCTCAGGTCCTGAGCTATAGCTTCTGATTTAATTTGTATTGGTTTCTGTGCATTGTCACAGTCGGGTATTTTCTTATGCTGAACTTAGATTCAGTATCAGGGAGTTTTGTGACTTTTGTGGAGAATCTGCTGAGGGGTCCCTACTTAGTGTCGTTTTTTATCTCCTTGTTCCTAATTCGGGTGTTGCAGTTGCTTGTGGTATTGCTATTGGGTTTAGCATTCTTTTTGCTGTTCAAGCAGACTGTTCTGGTTGCCAGTCGGTCAAGAAGTTAATTTATTTAAGGACTTTGTCAGTCACTTGTTTAAGTTAGTCGAGTCGTGAGACATAGCGAACTACTTAGAGCACTTACACGCATACACAAACTTGTACATATTTGTAATATCTTTTTAAAATGTAAATGCACCAGACGGTACTTAAGAATTATAATGTGATATGTGCTTCAGCACCAATAATATTGAACTTGAGGAAGTGATATTATTTTGATTACTGTGATTAATTTAATTTAATTTAATTTGATAATATACCACTAGACTTAATAAATTTATTAAATTTTAATTTTTCTTAGTTAGTAGCCTACCAATTGTAATCCTGAAGCACATTGAATCCTACTGAATTCTAATGGATAATTGGACAAGGAAAAGGGACTAATTGTTACGAAAACCCAGTAACAGGCGGGGTGCTAGAAGGGCATCCTTTTAGTATTCACTGGAGATCTCTAAGCTTTTAGAATCGCGTTTTTTGTAACATTGTAGCAAAAACAAATGTGTAGCACCACAAGTGTTGTAGCACCAAAGTGTTGTAGCACCAAAGTGTTGTAGCACCAAAAGTGTTGTAGCACCACAGGTGTTTTGTAGCACCACAAATGTTGTAGCACCACAAGTGTTTTAGCACCACAAGTGTTGTAGCACCACAAGTGTTGTACACCACAGGTGTTGTAGCACCAAAGTGTTGTAGCACCACAAGTGTTGTAGCACCACAAGTGTTGTAGCACGAAAAGTGTTGTAGCACCACAAGTTTTTGTAGCACCACGGGTGTTGTAGCACCACAAGTGTTGTAGCACCTCAAGTGTTGTAGCACCACAAGTGGTTAGCACAACAAGCGTTGTAGCCCCAAACAAGTGTTGTAGCACCACAGGTGTTGTAGCACTACAGGTGTTGTAGCACCACAGGTGTTGTAGCACCACAGGAGTTGTAGCACTAGAGGTGTTGTAGCACCACAGGTGTTGTATCATCACAAGTGTTGTAGCAACCGCATGTGTTGTAGCACTAAGGGGTTTTGTAGCACCACATGTGTTGTAGCACTATGGGTATTGTATCGTTAGAGGTGTTGTTGCACCACAGGTGCTGTAGCACCACAGGTGTTGTAGCACTAGAGGTGTTGTAGCATAACAGGTGTTGTAGCACTAGAGGCGGTGTAGCACCACAGGTGTTGTAGCATCACAAGTATTTTAGCACCACACGTGTTGTAGCACTATGGGTGTTGTAGCACCACAGTGTTGTAGCACCACAAGTGTTGGGGCACCACAAGTGTTGTAACGCCACAGGTGTTGTAGCACCTAAAGTGTTGTAGCACCACAAGTGTTGTACCACCACAAGTGTTGTAGCACCTCAAGTGTTGTAGCACCACAGGTGTTGCAGCACCACAGGTGTTGCAGCACCACAGGTGTTGTAGAAACCACAGGTGTTGTAGAAACCACAGGTTTTGTAGCACCACAGGTGTTTGTAGCACCACAGGAGTTGTACCCACTACAGGTGTTGTAGCACCACAGGTGTTGTAGCATCACAAGTGTTGTGGGCACCGCATGTGTTGTAGCACTACGGGTGTTGTAGCACCACAGGTGTTGTAGCACCCCAAATGTGTTGTAGCACTAGAGGTATTGTATCATTAGAGTTGTTGTTGCACCACAGGTGTTGTAGCACCACAGGTGTTGTAGCACTAGAGGTGTTTGTAGCACCACAGGTGTTGTTGCACTAGAGGCGGTGTAGCACCACAGATGTTGTAGCATCACAAGTATTGTAGCACCACAAGTGTTGTAGCACTAGGGGTGTTGTAGCACCACAGGTGTTGTAAGCACCACAAGTTTGGGGCACCACAAGTGTTGTAACGCCACAGGTGTTGTAGCACCTCAAGTGTTGTAGCACCGCAAGTTTGTACCACCACAAGTGTTGTAGCACCACAAGTGTTGTAGCACCACAGGTGTTGCAGCACCACAGGTGTTGCAGCACCACAGGTGTTGTAGAACACCACAGGTGTTGTAGCACCACAGGTTTTGTAGCACCATAGGTGTTGTAGCACTATAGGTGGTTTAGAAAGACACGTAAGCAAACACTATGACATATTTTTTAAAGAAAACGTTTCGGTCCTGGGACCTTGATCACTTTAACATACAGAGGTAGAAAGGCATTATATATATAGGCGGAGAGTGGGGTGTGACGCACGTGACCTGAGGAATGTCATAAGAACATAAGAACATAAGAATGGAGGAACACTGTAAAAGGGCCTACTGGCCCATGCGAGGCAGGTCCTTATCAAAACAACCTCTGTCTATTATAACGGCTTATTTGGTAGGCTGTAGCGGGTGTGAATGATATACGTCTTCGAGGCTTCTTACTTTATTGATAAGTAGTGGTGGTTCACAGGCTTGTTTGTTTGTGCCCATGGCCCGGGAGGGCCATGCCACGAGAGCTGGGAGGCCTTGTGTCTTGATGCCAGGCCGCTGGGGTGAGTGGGGGGCGAGGCAAGTCTGGGCATACTGAAGTGGCAAGGCCTATAGATGGCAGCACTTGAGTGGCGCGAAATAATGAACTAAGCTGGCAGACAGCATGGGCTGTCTGTGCAGACAGTTACAGGCTGTCTACATACGCTCGGGCCCCCTACCGCGCGTCGTCCCGACGCGACAATACTGGTAGTAAAAGAAACTCGGTCTCTCTTTTCGTAGGGAAAAGGGCAAAAGAACACAAAAAAAACATATATATACAAAATGGACATGGAAAAAAAAACTTCCTACAGGGAGGGAAAAAAAACATGTGGGGTGTGCTAAACTCGTGGTCATAGGCAGTGAGCGTCGATGGGCATCACTGCACGCCTTCCCGCGTCTGGACAGATACTGCAACACGGGAGACATCGCTGCGGCTGAGCTGTGACGTAACAGGGTTTCGGTCTCCTCTGGAACGGTGAAGCAGACATCGTAGGAGGGCGCTGCAGGTTTTCACTCAACCTGGGGCACGACATGCTGGTGCCCTCGAGTGAGGCGTCGACAAAACTCGGAACTGGGCAGGACTTCTGGCAAGCGACTCAGGAGGACACTTCTCGGCTGGACTGTCGCTGGCTGTCACTGCCCGGGGAGCGTGGAGCGAGTCGTGGCAGAGACGACTGGGCGAAACATCTGGGAGTCGTAACATCATACACCAGACTGCAGTGAGAGAGCTTAGCATCAAAGTGACATCTTCTTTGTGCAGGCTGCTCACTGAAGCTTGTGACACGAGGCGACACAGCGCCTGCCGACAGGCCTGGCTGCGGCTTGACGAGTATCATCTCTCGACAGTTGGAGTTATAGCAG
This sequence comes from Cherax quadricarinatus, assembly GCF_026875155.1. Classification (NCBI taxonomy): domain Eukaryota; kingdom Metazoa; phylum Arthropoda; class Malacostraca; order Decapoda; family Parastacidae; genus Cherax; species Cherax quadricarinatus. The sequence goes on along the minus strand of NC_069461.1, from coordinate 33,663,196 downwards.
AGGTTAGTCTAAGCGTCCCCAGACTTGTTTCTTACATATAACTGCACTCTGAAGGTCTGGAGGTGAAGTGAAACAAATCCGATGGGAATCGTAGCAGGGACGATTCTACGAACATCACGAGCGACGAGCATAAAGCTTTCTGTACAAGAGGGCTCGGTCACTCGGGCTGAGTAATCAGCTGTCAAACACTGGTCACGCGGGTGACAGCCAGTGGTGCAACTCAAGGGTCTGACCACAGACCTCAAATGGACACACGGAAAACTTACAAAACACACCGCTGTACATACGGGACAACATGGCTTAACTAGCAAATGATGCTTTTCTGCGCTTTAAAAATGACTAAGACATACTAAATGTGAGAACACTGCCTGAGAGGAATTAATTAACACACGACATATATCTTTCTCAAATTTCTCGACAATCCTGAAATAATTACTAGAACACTCGATGTGACATCATGTGATGTCAGGCGTGATGTCGCAAGGTGATGTCAGCAGCAGTAACGTCAAACAGACACTCGAGGTGACGTCAGGCAGACATCGTGAGGTGACGTCAACAGACATCGTGACGTGACGTTTAGCAGGGCATCGTGAGGTGATGTCAGCAGACATCGTGAGGTGACGTCAGCAGACATCTCGAGGTGACGTCAGGCAGACATCGTGAGGTGACGTCAGGCAGACATCTCGAGGTGACGTCAGGCAGACATCGTGACGTCATGAAGTTTGGGCAGCATCGTGGGTGACGTCGCAGACATCTCGAGGTGACGTCCCGGCAGACATCGTGAGGTGAAAGTCAACAGACATCGTGAAAGTCATGAAGTCGGGCAGCATCGTGGTGGCGTCGATGTGATGCGGGCAGCAGACCACAGCATGAGGCCTTGGGACATCTGGTAACTCACGTGGCTTTGTAGGTCTACGTGACATCGGCCACACCCACGTGACGTCGTAATCCACCTAGCTTCGAGTGGCCTCGGGCACTCGATCACAGCACTGGCAATGTTCATACGAAAAACAGCAGAAAACACAGCGAGGGAGTGGGCGTGGTGATGTAGTAGGGGGTGGCGAGGGCGTGCGTGAGTGATGGCAGGGGGGCTCTGGCCATTCCCCTCCCCTCCACCCACAAACACGTGGAGAATCACACTGACGCAGAAACCACCACAAAACTCACCTTGGCTTGCTGAAAGGCTGTGCTGAGCTGAACAACAACAGCAACATACAAGGACGCTGAACACGTGACTTGAGAACAGCGTGGGGTCACTGGGACGCCACTTACAATTCTCGGAATTTCGGCAAATTTCGGCTGGATCCCGCAGTACCTGTGTCCTGGATGCTCAAAAGTGCAGGGCACGACATCAGGATAAACTCGTTGAGAGATGGATGCTTCTTGTGTAGGTGATGAAGTGAAGATGACTTCATACCCTCTTTCCCCCTTCTCTCCAGGCAAACACAACTGCTGCGGAGCACCGCTGTCACCATTTATAACGGCTATTTGGTAGGCTGTAGCGGGGTGTGAAAAGATATACGTCATTCGGAGGCTTCTTACTTTAAAGATAAGTAGTGGGGGTTACACAGGCTTGTTTGTTTGTGCCCATGGCCCGGGAGGGCCATGCCCACGAGAGCTGGGAGGCCTTGTGTCTTGATGCCAGGCCGCTGGTGAGTGAGGGCGAGGCAGTCTGGGCATACGAAGTGGGGAAGGCCTATAGATGGCAGCACCGAGTGGCGCGAAATATGAACTAAGCTGGCAGACAGCATGGGGGTGTCTGTGCAGCAGTACAGGCTGTCTACACTATGAGAGGAGGGTAGACGTTGGAAATCATGTGACTCCTGTGTTGTTGGGTTGGTGGTGCTTAAGTATCATATGCCAATGTTTTTGAAATTTTGTAGTTTCCAGTGTTGCGTTCTAGAGTGTCCGGTGACGGGCGATTAGTGAGGCTTCTAGGCACCGTCGGCGTCTGAGGTCTGGTTCGGTGAACCAGACCTCAGACGCCCACGGTGCCTAGAAGCCTCACTAATCGCCGTCACCGACACTCTAGAACGCAACACTGGAAACTACAAAATTTCAAAAACATTGGCATACATGATACTTAAGCACCACCAACCCAACAACACAGGGTCACATGATTTCAACGTCTACCCGTTCCTCATCATAGACAGAGGTTGTTTTGATAAGGACCTGCCTCCCCATGGGCCAGTAGGCCTTCTACAGTGTTCCCCCATTCTTATGTTCTTATGTTCTTATGACTTTTCCTCAGTCCGTGCGTCACACCTCACTCTCCGCCTATATATTATAATGCCTTTCTACCTCTGTATGTTAGAAGTGACAAGGTCCCAGGACCGAAACGGTTCCTAATAAATATTCATAGTGTTTGCTTACGTGTCTTTCTAAACCAACTTGTCGGTATTTTTTTACCAAGGTTTATACCAGCACATAGGTGTTGTAGCACCACAAGTGTTGTAGCACCTCAGGTGGTGTAGCACCACAGGTGTTGTAGCACCATAGGTGTTTTAGCACCCAGAGGTGTTGTTGCAACACAGGTATTGTAGCACTAGAGATGTAGCACCACAGGTGTTGTAGCACCACAGGTGTTGTAGTACCACAGCTGTTGTTGCACACAGCTGTAGCACTAGAGGTGTTTTAGCCCCCAAATGTGTTGTAGCACTACAATGTTATAGCACCACAAGTGTTGTAGCACTAGAGGTGTTGTTGAACACAGGTGTTGTAGCACTAGAGATGTAGCACCACAGGTGTTGGAGCACCACAGGTGTTGCAGCGCTACAGCTGTTGTAGCACCACAGGTGTTGTAGCACAAGAGGTATTGTATCACTAGAGGTGTTGCTGTACCACAGGTGTTGTAGCACTACAGCTGTAGCACTAGAGGTGTTGTAGCACCAAATGTGTTGTAGCACCATAGGTGTTGTAGCACCACAAGTGTTTTAGCACTAGAGGTGTTGTTGCACCACAAGTGTTGTAGCACTACAGACGTAGCACAAGAGGTGTTGTAGCATCACAAGTGTTGTAGCTCCACAGGTGTTGTAGCACCACAGGAGTTGTAGCACCACAGGTGTTGTGGCACTAGAGGTACTGTAGCACTAGATGTGTTGTTGCACCACAGGTGTTGTAGCACTACTGATGTAGCACTAGAGGTGTTGTAGCACCACAGGTGTTGAAGCATCACAGGTGTTGTAGCATAACAAGTGTTGTAGCACCGCATGTGTTGTAGCACTACGGGAGTTGTAGCACCACAGGTGTTGTAGCACCACATGTGTTGTAGCACTAGAGGTATTGTATCATTAGAGGTGTTGTTGCACCACAGGTGTTGTAGCACCTCAGGTGTTGTGGCACTAGAGGTGTTGTAGCACCACAGGTGTTGTAGCACTAGAGGCGTTGTAGCACCGCAGGAGTTGTAGCATCACAAGTATTGTAGCACCACAAGTCTTGTAGCACTACGGGTGTTGTAGCACCACAGGTGTTGTAGCACCACAAGTGTTGTGGCACCACAAGTGTTGTAACGCCACAGGTGTTGTAGCACCTCAAGCGTTGTAGCACCACAAGTGTTGTACCACCACAAGTGTTGTAGCACCACAAGTGTTGTAGCACCACAGGTGTTGCAGCACCACAGGTGTTGCAGCACCACAGGCGTTGTAGCAGCACAGGTGTTGTAGCACCACAGGTTTTGTAGCACCACAGGTGTTTTAGCACCACAGGTGTTGTAGCACCACAGGTGTTGTAGCACCTCAGGTGGTGTAGCACAACAGGTGTTGTAGCACCATAGGTGTTTTAGCACTAGAGGTGTTGCACCACGAGTGTTGTAGCACCACAAGTGGTGTAGCACCACAAGTGTTGTAACACCACAAGTGTTGTAACACCTAAAATGTTGTAGCACCACAGGTGTTGTAGCACCACAGGTGTTGTAGCACCACAAGTGTTGTAGCACCACAAGTGTTGTAGCACCACAAGTGTTGTAGCACCACAAGTGTTGTAGCACCACAGGTGTTGTAGCACCACAGGTGTTGTAGCACCACAAGTGTTGCAGCACCACAGGTGTTGTAGCACCACAGGTTTTGTAGCACCACAAGTGTTGTAGCACCACAAGTGTTGTAGCACAACATTTGTTGTTGCACCACTGGTGTTGTAGCACCACATTTGTCGTAGCTCCACAAGTGTTGTAGCACCACAGGTGTTGTAGCACCATAGGTGTTGTAGTACCACAGATGTTGTAGCACTTGAGGTATTGTAGTGCTTGAGGTGTTGTTGCACCTCAAGTGTTGTAGCACTAGAGATGTAGCACTAGAGGAGTTGTAGCACCACAGGTGTTGTAGCATCACAAGTGTTGTAGCACTACATGTGTTGTAGCACTACAGGTGTTGTAGCACTAGATATCAAATAAAGTAAGCCTCCGAAGCCTTTTCATTGAACCCCGCTCTGCTGGAGTGACTAATAAATGCGTAAACAGTTGTAACAATACAGATGTAGCATCACAGGTGTTGTAACACCACAGGTGTTATAGCACTACAGATGTAGCACTGCAAGTGTTGTAGCACGACAGGTGTAGCACCACAAGTGTTGTAGCACTACAGATGTAGCACCACAAGTGTTGTAGCACTACAGATGCAGCACCACAATTGTTGCAGCACCACAAGTGTTGTAGCACCACAAGTGTTGTAGCACCATAGGTGCAGCACCACAAGTGTTGTAGCACCACAATTGTTGTAGCACCACAATTGTTGCAGCACCACAAGTGTTGTAGCATCATAAGTGTTGTAGCACCACAGGTGCAGCACCACAAGTGTTGTAGCACCACAAGTGTTGCAGTACCACAGGTGTTGTAGCACCACAAGTGTTGTAGCACCACAAGTGTTGTAACACCACAAGTGTTGTAGCACCACAAGTGTTGTAGCACCACAGGTGTTGTAGCACCACAAGTGTTGTAGCACCACAAGTGTTGTAGCACCACAAGTGTTGTAGCACCACAAGTGTTGTAGCACCACAGGTGTTGTAGCACCACAAGTGTGTAGCACCACAATGTTGTAGCACCACAAGTGTTTGTAGCACCACAAGTGTTGTACACCACAGGTGTTGTAGCACCACAAGTGTTGTAGCACCACAAGTGTTGTAGCACCACAAGTGTTGTAGCACCACAAGTGTTGTAGCACCACAGGTGTTGTATCACCTCAGGTGTTGTAGCACCACAGGTGTTGTAGCACCTCAGGTGTTGTAGCACCACAGGTGTTGTAGCACCACAGGTGTTGCAGCACCGCAGGTATTGTAACTATTAGAGTAACGGCCACAATGCAGGTGTTGTAACACTAGTAGAATAACAAACACAACACAGGCAGGGCCGGATTACCGCATAGGCAAACTAGGCATTTGCCTAGAGCCCCGCGCATTTGGGGGCCCCGCGGTCCAAGGGGTTCAGGGGCTCATTCAAGACTGCGCACATGGTGCAAGTGCAAAGGCGTCCCTACCTAAAAAGTTCAAGTGTTTGGAGAGTAAAATTGATTTTTAAAAATTAATCAAAACAAAAATAAACAATGAAATAAAATAAAATAAAAATAAATAAACCTAACCATAGATGGCAACACTCAACACGCCTTTGTTTACATCGGAACAGCTGTTTTTTCCCGCTAATGGGCGAGTATGGAGATTCCTCTCCAAATTTTTTGTCGTAATTACACGTTATCTAGGCTTGTACTGTGACAAATTAACTGAAGTGGGGTTGAAAAACATTGATGTGTTTTGGATAAATGTTTGTTTTTGCCTCTTAATGTTAAGGGAGGTACCTGATAGGGTTACTTGACCAGTAAAGGGCGCATGGACCAGTAAAGACGCATTTTTTGGGAAAAATACTAAAAAAGAAAAACCTTAAAAAAGCAAAGTGGGCTTCCGTTTGTAGGTTTTAAGAGCACTTTGTCCTGTCTTTAAGTCTTTATCATTTCAATAACAGATCTCAATTGATTGATGTTCTACATCACTTCCGTCGCAAATGCTTAGTTTTCAAGTTGCGACGGGAAATGATGTAGAACATCAATTAATTTACTACATATTTCCCCAGAAACACATAAGCCACATCAGAAAATCGTTGTTAGGTAAGACACATATGCAAAAAGTTAGGTATCTTTATTCCGAAACGTTTCGCCTACACAGTAGGCTTCTTCAGTCGGTACAGAAAAAGTTGATAGAAGCAGAAGATACTTGAAGACGATGTAATCAGTCCTCACCTTAAAGTTTTTAGGTGGTCCCGTCCCTCAGTCTGGAGAAGAGCATTGTTCCGTTTTCTGAAACAAAATGAAGTTGAAGTGACAGGATGGAGCCTTTATATAGTGCCAGGAGGGGGACGGGGTTGCTTTGGGAGGGCAGGTCCCTCTCAAACCCAGCCGTTTCACTAGTAGAGGTCGAAGTTGATGGTCTGTACCAAGATACCCCTTTTGTTGCAGTGTGACAGAATGAACATTAAAATGGTATAAAATACCGACAGATTGTTAGGTAAGACACATATGCAACAGTTAGGTATCTTTATTTTCCCAAACGTTTCGCCTACACAGTAGGGGTTCTTCAGTCGAGTACAGAAAAGTTGATAGAAGCAGAAGAACTTGAAGACGATTAATCGTCCCTCACCCTTAAAGTTTTGAGGTGGCAGCCCCCAGTCGGAGAAGACATTGTTCCGTTGTCTGAAACAAATAAGTTGAAGTGACAGGGTGGGCCTTTATATAGTGCCAGGGGGTGAGACGGGGGTTTCTTTGGGAGGGCAGGTCCCCCCTCAAACCCCGCCTTCTCACTAGTAGAGGTCGAAATTATGGTCTGTACCAAGAACCCTTGTTTGCAGGTGCAGAATGAAAAATTAAAATGGTATAAAAAAAACCGACAGTTGTTAGTAAGACACATATGCAACAGTTAGGGATTTTATTCCGAAACGTTTCGCCTACCAGTAGGCTTTTTCATCAGTACAGAAAAGTTGTAGAAGCAGAAGATAC
>NC_069461.1:33650715-33655725 GCF_026875155.1 Cherax quadricarinatus | reverse complement strand
ACAAACCAGTGTTTCCAGTTTGCACTTTAAAACCCGTGTTTCCGTGTTCACTTAAAACAGTTTTTCCGTGTTTGCACTTGATCAGTGTTTCCAGTGTTTTCACTTGACTCGTGTTTTCCCGGTTGCACTTGATCGTGTTTCCAGGTTGCACTTGACTCAGTGTTTCCAGTGTTGCATGATCAGTGTTTCCAGTGTTCCTTTACCAGTGTTTCCAGTTTGCACTTATAGTGTTTCCAGTGTTACACTTTATAGAGTGTTTTCAAGTGTTTCACTTTATAGGTGTTCCCGTGTTGCACTTGAAGAGTGTTTCCAGTGTTGCACTTTATAGAGTGTTTCAGTGTTTCACTTTTTTAAATGTTTTCCGTGTTGCACTTAACATAGTGTTTCCAGTATTACACTTGACACGTGTTTCCAGTGTTGCACTTAACATAGTGTTTCCAGTATTACACTTGATAGAGTGTTTCCAGTGTTGCACTTGATAGAGTGTTTCCAGTGTTGCACTTAACATAGTGTTTCCAGTATTACACTTGATAGAGTGTTTTCCGTGTTGCCTTGATAGGTATTTCCAGGTTGCCTTTATGAGTGTTTTGTGTTGCACAACATAGTGTTTCCCGTATTCACTTTTATAGAGTGTTTCCAGTGTTGCACTTAACATAGTGTTTCCAGTATTACACTTGATAGAGTGTTTCCAGTGTTGCACTTGATAGAGTATTTCCAGTGTTGCACTTGATAGAGTGTTTCCAGTGTTGCACTTAACATAGTGTTTCCAGTATTTTGATTGAGTGTTTCCATATTCACTTGATGGTGTTTTCCCGTATTTTACTTGAAGAGTGTTTCCAGTGTTGCATAAATGGTTTCAGTATTACATTGAGAGGTTTTCCCGTGTTGCACTTTAAAATAGTGTTTTCCCGTATTACACTTGTAGAGTGTTTCCAGTGTTGCACTTAAATATTTTTCCAGTATTACACTTTAAGGTGTTTTTCCAGTTTGCACTTTAAAACAGTGTTTTCCAGTGTTTTCACTTTAAAACAGTTTTCGTGTTGCACTTAACACAGTGTTTCCAGTGTTGCCTTAACATAGTGTTCCATATTACACTTGATAGTTTTTCCAGTGTTGCCAACTAGTGTTTCAGTATTAACTTGATAGTGTTTTCCCGTGTTGCACTTAACCAGTGTTTCGGTTGCAATTAAAACAGTGTTTCCAGTGTTGCATTTTCACAGTGTTTCCCGTGTTGCACTTAACCAGGTTTCCAGTGTTTCACTTAAAACAGTTTTCCGTGTTGCATTAACCAGTGTTTCCGGTTGCACTTAAAACAGTGTTTCCAGGTTGCATTAAACAGTGTTTCCCGGGTTGCATTAACCGTGTTTCTTCCTCAGACGTAAAATTTTTTTCTCAACAAATAAGATTCTTGCAATACGATTCTTTATTTATTGTATGCGTAAAGTTGTTTTATCTTGGATATTCCACAGTAACCATCTGATGAGTTCTGTCTGCTAGCATTTTATTGTGATATTCCGCGAGTAGACACAGCTGAGTGACTTTTGTCGTGGGCATTTTTTGTGATATTCCAGCGAGTAGACACATCGAGTGAGCTTCTTTGCTGGAGCATTTTATTGTGATATTCCCGCGAGTAAAAAACATGCTGAGTGAGTTCTGTCTGCTGGAGATTTTATTGTGATATTTTAGCGAGTAGACACATGCGGAGTGAGCTTCTGTTTTGCTGGGGCATTTTTTTGTGATTTCCAGCGAGTAGACCTGCTGAGTGGCTTCTGTCTGCTGGGGCATTTTATTTTGATATTTTCCCCGAGTAGACCTGCGATGAGCTTCTGTCTGTGGAGCATTTATTGTGATTTCCAGCAGTAACCATGCTGATGAGCTTCTGTCGCTGGGGCATTTTATTGTGTATTCCACGAGTAGACACATGTGAGTTGCCCTTTTTCTGCTGGGCATTTTTTTTGTGATATTCCAGCGAGTGACCATGCTGATGAGCTTTGTCTGCTGGGGCATTTTATTGGATATTCCAGCGAGTAACCATGTGATGAGCTTCTGTCTGCTGGAGCATTTTATTGTGATTTCCAGCAGTAGACAATGTTTAGTGGCTTCTGTCGCTGGAGCATTTTTTTGTGATATTCCGCGAGTAGACACTGTGAGTGAGCTTTTGTCTGCTGGAGCTTTTATTTTGATTTTTCCCCCGAGTAGACCATGCTGAGTGAGCTTTTTTGCTGGGGAATTTTTTTGTGAATTCCCGCGATAACCATTTTAGTAGCTTCTGTCTCTGGAGCTTTTTTTTGTGATATTCCCGCGAGTAGAACATGCTAGTGAGTTCTTCTGCTGGACATTTTTTTGTTATTTCCCGCGAGTAAAACATTTGAAAGGGGTTCTGTCGCTGGGGATTTTATTGTGATATTCCCGCGAGTAAATGCTGAGGAGCTTCTGTCGCTGGAGCATTTTATTGTGATATTTCCCCGAGTAACACAGTGATGAGCTTCTGTCTGCTGGGGCATTTTATTGTGATATTCCAGCGAGGAAAATGCTGAGTGAGTTCTGTCTGCTGAGATTTTATTGTGATATTTCCCGCGAGTAGAACATGCGATGAGCTTCTGTCTCGGGCATTTTTTGTGATATTCCAGCGAGTAAACCCCCAAAGCGAGTGACTTCTGTCTGTGGGGCATTTTATTGTATTTCCGCGGTAGACACTCTGAGTGACTTTTTGTCTGCTGGAGATTTTATTGTGATATTCCAGCGAGTAGACACAGCTGATGTCTTTTGTCTGCTGGAGCATTTTATTTTGATATTTCCCGCGAGTAGCACATGCTGAGTGAGCTTTTGTGCTGGGCATTTTTTTTGTGAATTCCCCCGAGTAGAACATGCTGAGGAGCCTTTGTAGCCCCCTTTATTTTAAAATTCCCCATAACAAGCTGAATTCTGCTCAGATTTTATTTTTGGAATTCCACATAAACACATGCTATGACTTCGTTGCTAGCATTTAATTGTGAATTCCCAGCGAGTAGCACATGCTGATGATTCTTCTGTGGAGCATTTATTGTGATTTTTCCGGAGTACACATGCTGAGTGAGCTTCTGTCTGCTGGAGCATTTTATTGTGATTTTCCCGCGGTAGACACATCTGAGTGAGTTTCTGTCTGCTGGAGCATTTATGGGGAAATTTCCAGCGAGTGACACATGCTGAGTGAGCTTCTGTCTGCTGGAGCATTTTATTGTGAATTCCCAGCGGTACATAAGAACATAAGAAAGGGGGAAACACGCGGAACCCTGTTGGCCCATAATAGGCAGGTCCTTTACAATTCACCACTAACAAAACATTTGACCAACCCAATTTTCAATGCTACCCAAGAAATAAGCTCTGATTTGAAAAGTCCATCAAATCCAACCCACCCCACCATTATTTATCCAACCAAATTTGAAACTACCCAAAGTCCTAGCCTCAAAACCCCAATAGGTAGATTTTTTCCATCATAAACACCCTATTTTAAAACCCAAATATTTTCCCTTTTCCCTTTTCAAAATCTAAACTTATCTTTTTTTAAATCCTTTACTGCGGTTCTCTCTTGGAGAGACACCTCAAACCTTATTAATATCCCCTTTTTTAAACCTATTTTTCCATTATACACTTCATAGTTTTCATTTTTTTCTTCATAAGAAGATTTCTAATGCTATTATTTTTTTGTATCCTAGCTGAATTTTTTCAAACAAATTTTATGTCCATTCTTAATTGGGAACCAAAATTTGAGGTGCATAATCTGGGTGGGGCCTTACTAATGTGTAAAAGGCAGTATGCCCTCGGACTTCTGTTGCTTTACACTTCTGATAAAAACCCCAGTAAAAAAATTTGCCTTAAACGTCGCTTAGGCATTGCTGTCTTGTTTAAGGGTTTGCTGTCCCATAACCCCCAATCCTTTTCGCAATCTGTAGGCAAAGTTCACACTTTAACTTATCATTTAACTCCGAGTTTCAAAAACCTTGCATTTTCTACATTGAACTGCACTCCCACTTTTCTGACCAAGAAAATTTTGTCAAAATCCCCTGAATTCCCTAACATTCCGTTTAATCTTTTAAACCACCATCTTCGTGTCTGGGCGAATTTGCTCATACACAGAAATTCCTTTTCATCAAGATCATTGATTATATTATAAACAACAAGGGGCCCAAAGACTGATCCCTGTGGAACCCCCCCCACTTGTTTTGACCCCCCACTCGGATTTAACCCATTTATGGCCCACTCTCTGCTTCCTGCTGGGGCCCATGATTCATCCAGAGGCCCCCTTCCCCCAAGCCAAGCTGCCACTTTCTTCAACAGTCTTTGTGCGGAACTCTATCAAACCCCCCTTACTAAAATCTAAGAAAAATATCGAATTTTTTATCGTGGTCAACCCTCAAAAGCTTTACGAAGAAAGTTAATAAATTAGTTAAACAAACCATACCCCCGGGCCGGGATTTAACCCGCGGCATAGAGTCTCTTACGATTTCTTGAGTCATGTTATTAAAAAGATGGCCTCTTGTAATCCTGCTGAAATTATTAACAAGCTATGCTTATCGAAATGGATTCTTATAATTTTGAGCTATAATTGACTCTAAAATTTGCCTACAATTGAGGTCAGCTTATTTGGGCGTAAATTTAAAGGGGAAGACTTGTCCCCTGTTTTAAAAAAGGAAATTACATTAGCCTCTTCCCCTAACAACACTACACCTTTTGAAGAATAAATTAAAAAAAATTTTTGTTAATGGTTCACAGACTTCCATTTTTGCTTCCCTTTAAAAACCCCCGAAAAAACCCCCTCAACCCGTCTATTTTGCTTCTCTGTCTATCTGCTTCAAACCATTTCCTAGTTATGTAGTTACATAATTTATCTTCTTCTGGCCCACTTGAAAAATTAAATTTCTGGAATATTATTAGGGTTTTCCGTGTAAAAACCGAAGAAAATAATTATTTAAATCGAGCACATTTTTTTCTCTTTTCAGTAAGCCCATATTATTTTTAAGGGGACCTATT